>CM053027.1:24496546-24821546 GCA_028564925.1 Lithobates sylvaticus
TGAGTGGAAACCACTGCCGAGTGGGACCCTCAGCCGGGGCCCGCTGACGAGTGGTCTGGGCTCGGCATCTGCAAGCTCCTGTGCTGTGACCTGTCCTATACACAATAATATAACTTTCCGTCCCCCTTCCGCTCCGTACTGTGCATGCGCTGCGCATGCGCAGTACACAGCGGACACTTGGTGATAGCCGGACTGTTCTTGTCAGAACACCGGCGCCAGCGTCTTGATGTCACTCGGCCGGGGGAGCGATGGGAGGAGCGTCAATCGACTGAGGTGCATCCAAGAGAAGCCAGGCAGCGCCGCTGAGGACGAACCCATGTTTTTGCAGAATTTGCATAGCAATCATTCCATTCCAATTTCCAGGTATAACAAGCTAAATTAAGCTGATGCAGTGATGCCATAGGTCTAAAGAGTCTGTGATTGTGATGACTGTCTGATTTTTCAAATTTTTTTTTTCTAATATGCAACATGGCAGGGGTAGGGGGGGGGGGGAATGTCCTGCACTACTGTCATAGTATCTTCTGTTTTAACCAGAAGAATTTACCCCCTTCCTGACCAGATCACTTTTTGCGATTCGGCACTGCATCGCTTTAACTGACAATTGCGCGGTCGTGCGACGTGGCTCCCAAACAAAATTGACATCCTTTTTTTCCCCACAAATAGAGCTTTCTTTTGGTGGTATTTGATCACCCCTGCGTTTTTTTTTTTTTTTTGCGCTATAAACAAAAAAATAGCACAATTTTGAAAAAAAAAAAAAAAAAACATTATTTTTTACTTTTTGCTATAATAAATATGTCCCAAAAATATATAAAAAAACGATTTTTTTTCCTCAGTTTAGGCCGATACATATTCTTCTACATATTTTTGGTAAAAAAAAAAGCAATTAGCGATTATTGATTGGTTTGCGCAAAAGATATAGCGTTTACAAAATAGGGGATCGTTTTATGGTATTTTTATTAATATTTTTTTTTTTTTAAATGGCGGCGATCTGCGATTTTTATCGTGACTGCGACATTATGGTGGACACGTCGGACAATTTTTACACATTTTTGGGACCAGTGTCATTTATACAGCAATCAGTGCTATACAAATGCACTGATTCCTGTGTAAATGACACTGGCAGTGAAGGAGTTAACCACTAGGGGGCGGGGAGGGGTTAAGTGTGTCCTGTGTTTATTATATGGTTATTTCAATTTTGGTTTTGTTGTTCGAAATTAATATAAGCTGTTGCCTGGGTACTGTGCCACTTGAGTGTGGTAATCTGTTGTTCAATGGAATTAGTTAATTTTTTTTGTGGGGGGGGGGGGGGCTGTATGCAGGGGGGGCCCCATACAACATTTTGCTATGGGGCCCTGTGATTTCTAGTTACGCCCCTGGACCAGAGTGAAAGAAAATGTATTCTCGAGTGAACAGCAAGAAGAATATAGGGGAGATGTATGTAGTCAGAGTTGGGCAGAGTAGAACATCCAGTGATCTGATGATTGTTATAGTGCAGTGTGTGTGTCTGAGGTCACCTGATCACAGATAACATTCCTTTCCATCACCAGGATTTGTAATGTGGGGGATTTATCACTTTTTATAATTACACAGGATGTGCCTGTCTCAGGCTAGTGCATGAGATATGTAAATCACCTGGGTTTACATGCACTTTAAGTACCCCTTCCCAGACTACGCAGCAGGGCCAGACGCGCCCACTGATTGCCTCCAGGAAAGATTGGTACCCAAGACGTCCAACCAGGCCTGGTTCTCAGCCTGTCATGGGTGCCTCACTGCATCTATGACCCGGCAGAACCCTAGCCCAGCCCAGCCAGACTGATCCCGAAGTAAATCCTGTACAATTAACCCCCAGAACTCCATAACAGTTCTGGGGGAAAAAACTAAATTTCCACTTACAGCGCACACTTGTTAAAGTGTGACCGCTACATAAGCTTTCTGCAATCCTCTATACATCAAGGCACAGACTGGAAGAAGGAGAGGAGAGGGGTAGGAGCAAAGTACTGGTCTTATCAGTAAGGTGATGCTGCCTCATTATCCAATCAGCAGGCATGAGGCAGGTCACTGACCAAGCTGTCTTGATTAAGAGCATAATGCCGCGTACACACGGTCGGAATTCTCGTCGGAAAAAGCTCTGATGGTTTTCCCGTCGGAATTCCCACGGGATTTCGCTCAAACTGTCTTGCCTACACACGGTCACACCAAATTCCGACGGTCAGTAACACAGCGGCATACAACACGTTCGACAGCACTATAAAAGGGAAGTTTAATGATTCCGGGCATGCGTCGAATTGTTTCCGAGCATGCGTCGGAATTTTACGCGTCGGAATTGCATACACACGATCGGAAAATCCGATAGAGAGGTTTTCCGTCTGAAAAATTGAGAACCGGTTCTCAATCCAAAGTCCGTCGGAAATTCCGACAGAAAAAGACCGATGGACATACACACGGTCGGAAAATCCGTTGACAAGCTCCAATCGGACTGTTTCCATCGGAAATTCCGATCGTGTGTATGAGGCATTAGAGAAAAGTGGGGTCGTTGACCCGGCGTCATTGTCTGCCTGCCTTGATCACAAGCCTGTACATGGGCGAATATATGAAGTTCACTGTTAAACCAAGTGAACAAAAACAACACTTGTATAACATAACGGAGGCAGAAGGTCTAGAGACATTAAGTCCTTCTCATGTGCTTAAGATGGTCTGAACTGTAAAAGCAGTCCTGCTCATCTTGTTCACTCTTTCTTTAAGGGTTTAGTCTAAGATATGGCCTTTCCTTCCCTCTCTCCGGTGAGGAATCTGCTTTTTCATCAGAGAGTCCTCTTGTCTGTGGTTGTCGTGGAGATACGGATGATGTATTATTGAAGGCTGCACTTTCATCTTTGTGCATTGATACAGAGAATTCTAAACACCCTGCCTAGCGATCGATAGGGGCTGCTTGGAGGGGATGCCTGCGGCTGCTATTCCTCTTGTAAGCTTGCTCGGGGTAACGTAGGATGCTTTGTGGATTCAGGTTTACACAGAGCCAGCCAACAGGCGCAGCCTTTTATTGGATATAGATGGAATTTTTCTAAAAGGTTTATAAATGCTAAAATTGCAACCATAACAATCCCGGTCCCATTTTGGAAAATGTCATTTGTGCAAGACACAGATCAAAGGCTTCAAGACGTTCTACAAAAAAAAACTGGTAACATAATATAATATTTTTTATATAGTTATATATAATATTGAAGACTTCAGAATCTGCCTGCCCTGGGCAAGTGGTCCTGAGGTTCAGAGGTAAGTGTGTGTTAGACCGGTAGGGTATAGGGCCCCTGCCTAATGACCATGACCAATACAGGTCCCCAAGTGGTCTTGAGGTTCAGAGTTGGGTGTGTCAGACCTGTAGGTTATAGGGACCCTGTACCATGATCAATACAGGACCCCGAGTGTCCTTGAGGTTCAGAGGTGGGTATGTGTTGGACTGGTAGGGTACAGAAACCCTGCCCCATGACCATGACTGATACAGGACTCCAAGTAGTCTTAAGGTTCAGAGTTGGGTGTGTGTTAGACCGGTAGGTTACAGTGCCCCTGCCTCATTACCATGACCAATACAGGACCCCAAGTGGTCTTGAGGTTCAGAGGTGGGTATGTGTTAGACCGGTAGGGTACAGAAACCCTGCCCCATGACCATGACTGATACAGGACTCCAAGTAGTCTTAAGGTTCAGAGTTGGGTGTGTGTTAGACAGGTAGGTTACAGTGCCCCTGCCTCATTACCATGACCGATACAGGACCCCAAGTGTCCTTGAGGTTCAGAGGTGGGTATGTGTTGGACTGGTAGGGTACAGGGCCCCTGACCAATGACCATGACCAATACAGGACCCCAAGTTGTCTTTAGGTTCAGAGTTGGGTGTGTTAGACCTGTAGGTTACAGGGACCCTGCATCATGACCAATACAAGATCCCAAGTGTCCTTGAGGTTCAGAAGTGGTTATGTGTTGGACTGGTAGGATACAGGAACCCTGCCCCATGACCATGACCGATACAGGACTCAGAGTTGGGTGTGTGTTAGACCGGTAAGTTGCAGGGCCCTTGACCCATGACCATGACTCCAAGTAGTCTTAAGGTTCAGAGGACTCCAAGTAGTCTTAAGGTTCAGAGTTGGGTGGGTGCTAGACCGGTAGGTTGCAGGGCCCCTACCCCATGAACATGACCAATATAAGACCCCACAGTAGAGGAGGACACAATGGTTAAGGATGTTCTACCACACGTCTAAAGACAAGGTCTACTAAAATCTAGAACTTAAGCCCAAACCTTTACTTTATTTTTTGTTTTTTATGTTTTGGATAAAGTCGTGAGCGGTTCTCCTGCTGATTGCTGAATGCCTGTCTTCTTTCTTTTTTTTTTTTTTCTTTTTTTATGAACATCAATTTATAATGAGGCTAATGTGCTGCTCAACTGCAGGCCAAGGGGTTGGGTCACAGTTGCAGAGCAGTTGAATGACCAAGTTTGACAGGTGCCTCCTGTCAACTTGACATGTTCTACAATCGGCAAAGAAGCATGAGTTTTGCTGATAGGGTTGACTCAGCAGAGGAAGTGTCAGACCTCTTCAGAGAGACCACTGCTTCCACACAGAGCTCAAGGGTTCTTCTTTGCAGCCTGCAGTCAGGAGACAGGCTTCCCCACCCTTGCTCTGACTGGTTTCTAAAGAAAAAGCACTATAAAACGTTGCTTAAATTTTGGTTTGAGGCAATTGAAATTCATTTAGCTGATTTTAACTGAAAGTTCAGTTGGGCTTTAACTATTTACATAGAGTAGATAATGTATTGTGCTATTTATTGGGGCTGTGACCATTTCATATAAAAAAAAAAAAATGGTGTCAGGATGGATCATTTTACCAAGGTTCATTTTGGGTTGGGTGACTAATATTTCCTCCCCACCTTCCTTTCCATCCCACTTGTTCTTTTGTTGTTCCCAGACTCTTGTCCTATTATTATCTGTAGCCCCCTTGTCCTAAACAGGGTCTACTATGTCAATTTAGTTTTTGGATGGACTGTAGTTAGCTCAGACTAATGCCCCGTACACACGGTCGGAAATTCCAACCACAAAATCCGTCGGACCGTGGTGACGTTGTTTGCGTACGATGGCGCCCACACACGGGCGTATTTTCCGACAACATGGTTCGATCTGACATTTTCCGTCGGAATTTCCGACCGTGTGTACGGGGCATTATTGTATAGTTTTTCACCTGGTTTTTCCCTAAGCTTAAAGTTGGGTGCCCCCTAAAAAAAAAAATGTTAAAGTCAGCAGCTACAAATACTGCAGCTGCTGACTTTTAATAATCGGACACTTACCTGTCCCGGGGTCCAGCGATGCGGGGGGACGAAGCCCCCCCTCGTTCCCCGCGCCACTCGCTGGCCGTCATTCTTACTGTGGGCACCCGGCTGTGGCTTCACAGCCGGGCATCCACTGTGCATGCTCGAGTGGCGCCGCTCGCCGCGATACGCTGCGCAGTCATCTGGGACACGTGACAGGTCCCAGATGACAGTGCGGCGCTGAGGGGAAGTGATGTCAGTGCCCGGGCACTGAAGGAGGCAGACTACGAGGGACCCCCTAGCAACAGGCATTTAGAGGTTTATTATTATTATTTTTTTATGAATTTTAAGCTATTTTTTTATTTATTTTGGTGGAAACACCACTTTAAAGGGGTTATAAAGGAATTTTTTTTTTAATAACAAACATGTTATACTTTCCTCCACTGTGCAGCTCGTTTTGCACAGAGTGGCCCCGAACCTGGTCTTCTGGGGTCCCGCGGTGGCTGTCTCGGCTCCCCCCCCGCAAGTACTTCTCACCTTCATGCGAGCTCCCTCGCATGGTGTGGAGTACTTGTGGGCGCCCTCCCGTGATACAGCCGGCGGCTATAGCTGATCGCTGTATCACTCGGCCCCGCCCTCCCCGGCGCACCACAACATTGGATGTGATTGACAGCAGCGTGAGCCAATAGCTGCGCTGCTTTCAATCCATCCACTGTAGCCAATCAACGGCCAGGGTGAGCGGCGAAGAGGATGTCGGAGGCGAGCGCGGGACTTTCGAGGGGTCAGGTAAGTAAAACGGGGGGGCTGGGGGGGGGGGCGGCACTGTCAGATGTTTTTTCACCTTAATGCATTCTAAAAAACTTTTACCTTTACAACCGCTTTAAGTTGGCTTATGATTTCTCACTGTCGCTAGTAGATGTCACTTGCATTACAGGTCATAGTATGAGATTTCACAAATAAAACAAATGTATGAATATTTAATTTCATTTTCTTCAGCCAATCCTGTAGAAGGTTTATGCCACTGGTGCATGCTGGGGGAGTATACATATTTGGGGCAGGCCATGCGCTCGCTCTCCTCCTCTGGGCTAGAGAGGAGCTGCTGGATGGAGCTCTTCTGTTAGGTACAATAGACAGTTTTGAAGCCTAATGTGTGCTGAAGTGTTCCTGAAGCTGTCCTACCTGGTCTGGAGGAAGCTGTGCCAAGGAGGAGACCAAGAGGAGGCCCCTTGCTGGAGAGAATCAACAAGAAGGCTGGTCTCTCAGAAGGGCCTGGAGACTCACTTGGAGGACGCACTGAAATTTGGGGCACACGCTTACAGTGTCGCCGGGTTGACTTAAAGGTCCAGACACTGTGAAGCTGAACATTGATCTGGGACTGGAGAGCCTTAAGTGATCTGCTACGGTATTTGGGACCCCCTAACTTTCACTTACTTAGGCCCCTTTCACACTTATACAACTTGTCCCACGATTTGGGACTGCAAAGTAGCATGACAAGTCGTTCCCCATGATTTCCAATGACAGACATTCATATTAGTACGACTTCCAGATGTTCCGACCTCAAAGTAGTCCCTGCACTACTTTGGTCGATTTTGATGCCACTTACACAGGCATTCCTTGAAATCGCGGCATAAATCGCGGCCCGCGAATTGCGGCAAAATCGCAACTTTGAAGTCGCACAAGTGTAAAAGGGGCCTTACCCGTTTTGCAATAAAAGTTCAAAAAAAGACAAAAGGTGACTGGCGTCCAATATCCTTTCTCAGTCCCCTATTTTACCCATGGACAGGGACGGACCGACAACTCATGGGGCCCCCGGGCAATAGGAGATAGACATGTGCAATTCGTTTCGTTTTTTTTCGTTTTTCGTTTTCTTTTCGTTATATTCGTTCGTTCATTATCGTACGAATGAACGAACGATTTGCTAAAAATTTTAACGAATCGTTCGAATCGAACGAATCCGAAAATAACGAAAATCCGAAAAAAACTAATTAGAAACAACGAATGTACGAATGAAGAAAATCCGAAAAATGAAAACAGGAACAACGAAAATGAAAATGAACGAAAAAATTCGTACATTCGTAACTTTTTTTTTTTTTTGTTGAATTGGTAATTTTCCGTGTCTCTTACAATGGCGTTGCTTAACGTGCTTCGAGTGGATTGAACGAAAAAATTCGTACATTCGTAACTTTTTTTTTTTTTTGAATCGTAATTTTCCGTGTCCCTTACAATGGCGTTGCTTAACGTGCTTTGAATGGATTGAACGAAAACATTCGTACATTCGTAACTTTTCTTTTTTTTTTTTGACTCGTAATTTTCAGTGTCTCTTACAAGGGTGCTGCTTAACGTGCTTCGAATGGATTGAACGAAAAAATTCGTACATTCTGAACTTTTTTTTTTTTTTTTCGAATCGTAATTTTCCGTGTCTCTTAAGCCCCATACACACGGTCGGATTTTTCGCATGGATTCTGTCCGATCGGACAATGTTGTTGAAAAATCAGACCGTGTGTATGCACCATCGGACAGTGTACGTCGGATTGTCCGACGGACAAAGTCCTATCTCCTGCTGGATAGATTTTCCAACAACACGGTCCGATCACACCAAATCCGATCATGTGTACGGTTGTCCGACGGACAAAGTGCTACGCATGCTCAGATCACATTACAAGACCAAAGCTATTGGCTACTAGCCTCTACGTAGTCCCGTCGTAGGCAACAAACGTCACCACGTTCAGAATGATCGGATTTTCCGACAACTTTGTCCGACCGTGTGTACGCAAAACCAACATCGGACAAAGTATGACGGACCTGGTCCTCGGATAATCCGAGCGTGTGTATGGGGCTTTACAATGGCGCTGCTTAACGTGCTTCGAATGGATAGAACGAAAAAAATTCGTACATTCGTAACTTTTCTTTTTTTTTTTTTCGATTCGTAATTTTCCGTGTCTCTTACAATGGTGCTGCTTAACGTGCTTCGAATGGATTGATCGAAAAAATTCGTACATTCGTAACTTTTTTTTACATTTTTTTTCGATTCGTAATTTTCCGTGTCTCTTACAATGGCGCTGCTTAACGTGCTTCGAATAGATTGAACTAAAAAACTCGTACATTTGTAACTTTTTTTTTTTTGCGATTCGTAATTTTCCGGGTCTCTTACAATGGTGCTGCTTAACGTGCTTCGAATGGATTGATCGAAAAAATTCGTACATTCGTAACTTTTTTTACATTTTTTTTCGATTCGTAATTTTCCGGGTCTCTTACAATGGCTCTGCTTAACGTGCTTCGAATGGATTGAACGAAAAAATTCGTACATTCGTAACTTTTTTATTTTTTCGAATCGTAATTTTCCGTGTCTCTTACAATGGCGCTGCTTAACGTGCTTCGAATAGATTGAACGAAAAAATTCGTACATTCGTAACTTTTTTTTTTTCGATTCGTATTTTTCCGTGTCTCTTAAAATGTAATAATAGCATACACATTACATAACATTATGAATTATGCTCCGATTACGAATCTACAGATGTTACGAATGTACGAATAAATACGAATGCGTCCGAATTTCGAATAAACGAAAATTAAACTAACGGAAAAACGAATCAACGAAAAAATAACTCTTATGAATTTACGAATCGTTAGGAATCAACGGAAACGAAGAAAACAAAACGAAAATAAACTAATTTTTTTGTTGTGCACATGTCTAATAGGAGATTAGGGGGCCCCCAGGCAATCGGAGATTATGGGGCCACACAGTATACACACAGTATACACACACACACACACACACAGTATACAATCACACAGTATACACACAGTACACACACACACACACAGTATACAATCACACAGTATACACACAGTATACACACACACACACACACAGTATACAATCACACAGTATACACACAGTATACACACACACACACACACAGTATACAATCACACAGTATACAATCACACAGTATACACACACAGTATACAATCACACAGTATACACACAGTATACACACACAGTATACAATCACACAGTATACACACAGTATACACACACACACACACACAGTATACAATCACACAGTATACACACAGTATACACACACACACAGTATACAATCACACAGTATACACACAGTATACACACACACACACAGTATACAATCACACAGTATACACACAGTATACACACACACACAGTATACACACAGTATACACACACAGTATACAATCACACAGTATACACACAGTATACACACACACACAGTATACAATCACACAGTATACACACAGTATACACACACACACACACACACACACAGTATACAATCACACAGTATACACACAGTATACACACACACACAGTATACACACACACACACACACACACAGTATACAATCACACAGTATACACACACAGTATACAATCACACAGTATACACACAGTACACACACAAACACACAGTATACAATCACAGTATACACAGACATGTTTCTATTGGCTGAGAAGGTACTGGAGAGGTGGGGCAGCTATAATCTCTGGATTTTTAGACCAAAAGGATGTCAGTAAGGGACATTTCAGAGACAGATGTAAAAAAAACACAGATTTTTACATACTGTCCCTGGTTTTACTGAGGCTGGCAACCCTGATGGGGCCCCCTAGTGGCCCGGGGGGCCCTCGGGAAGTGCCCGAGTGCCCGAATGGTCAGTCTGCCCCTGCCATGGACTCAACCCTGGGGTGAAATTCTAGCCTGGTCCTGCCTCTGGAGGTGCTATCCTGCCTTTGGGGTGTCAGAGGGATGCCGCATATACATTATTATTATAAAAAGATTTATAAAGCACCAACAGTTTGTGCAGCCCATTACAATATCTCGCAGGACCTCAACATTCCATTTTACGTTTTATACAGATAAATTCGGGGCTGTGTGAAAATCGGCCTCTCAATGCTGCGTCGGTCAGCCTCACGTTATCACCATAGCTGGGCAGGTTTTGATCGCTGACATACATTCTTAGTCTCACCTCCTTCCTTTACTGGCTGTTTCAATAACACTCCAAACTGTTTACTTATAGTGATAATTCAGCAGACAGGGCGACGCGAGTTCCTCCAGGAGGAGATCGGGGGCCACCGCAGGGCACCACTTGACATTTCTCCCATTGTCTTTACACAGCGGCCTGGCAGTGTCCTCGCTGCCCGGGCGCCGTTTCTCATTAACCCTCTGATCTGTCACATCAGCTGCGCTCACGGATGACATTCAAGAGCCGTCTGCGGGTCCTGTCAGCGGCGTGCCGGCGCAACTTCACAGCAGTCATCTCCACCGCCGCGACTAGAAGATAATACTGAAAGGTTTCATTTCCTCGCCGGGTAATTTGACAAATATTTACCGTAGTTATTAAGAGGAAGTTCAGAAATTGGTAAAATACGAGGACGAAATCGCGATACTCCATAACGAAGGAAACGTTCTATGAAATTACTGTTTGGAACGTGTCAAAAATGTGCAATTAGTAGACTTCTTGTTGCCCATGGATACCATTTAGAGACTTTGTGGTCCATATCCAAAACTGGCTGCACCACATCCATGTATAAATCAGTAGTATGGCCCTAGCATATCACTACACTACATCCATGTATAAAGCAGTAGTATGGCCCTAGCATATCCATGTATGACGCAAGAGTATGGCCTTACTACATCCATGTATTACTACATCCATGTATAAAGCAGTAGTATGGCCCTAGCATATCCATGTACAAGGCAGTGGCATGGCCTCACTACACTACATCTATGTATAAAGCAGTAGTATGGCATTAGTACATCTATGTATAAAGCAGTAGTATGGTGTTACTACATCCATGTATAAAGCAGTAGTATGGTGTTACTACATCCATGTATAAGGCAGTAGTATGGTGTTACTACATCCATGTATAAGGCAGTAGTATGGGGTTACTACATCCATGTATAAGGCAGCAGTATGGTGTTACTACATCCATGTATAAAGCAGTAGTATGGTGTTACTACATCCATGTATAAGGCAGTAGTATGATGTTACTACATCCATGTATAAGGCAGCAGTATGGTGTCACTACATCCATGTATAAGGCAGTAGTATGATGTTACTACATCCATGTATAAGGCAGTAGTATGATGTTACTACATCCATGTATAAGGCAGCAGTATAGTGTCACTACATCCATGTATAAGGCAGTAGTATGATGTTACTACATCCATGTATAAGGCAGTAGTATGATGTTACTACATCCATGTATAAGGCAGCAGTATGGTGTCACTACATCCATGTATAAGGCAGTAGTATGATGTTACTACATCCATGTATAAGGCAGTAGTATGATGTTACTACATCCATGTATAAGGCAGCAGTATGGTGTTACTACATCCATGTATAAGGCAGTAGTATGGTGTTACTACATCCATGTATAAAGCAGCAGTATGGTGTTACTACATCCATGTATAAGGCAGTAGTATGGTGTTACTACAGCCATGTATAAAGCAGCAGTATGGTGTCACTACATCCATGTATAAGGCAGTAGTATGATGTTACTACATCCATGTATAAGGCAGTAGTATGATGTTACTACATCCATGTATAAGGCAGCAGTATGGTGTCACTACATCCATGTATAAGGCAGTAGTATGGTGTTACTACAGCCATGTATAAGGCAGCAGTATGGTGTCACTGCATCCATGTATAAGGCAGTAGTATGGTGTTACTACAGCCATGTATAAGGCAGTAGTATGGTGTTACTACATCCATGTATAAGGCAGTAGTATGATGTTACTACATCCATGTATAAGGCAGTAGTATGATGTTACTACATCCATGTATAAGGCAGTAGTATGATGTTACTACATCCATGTATAAGGCAGTAGTATGATGTTACTACATCCATGTATAAGGCAGTAGTATGATGTTACTACATCCATGTATAAGGCAGTAGTATGATGTTACTACATCCATGTATAAGGCAGTAGTATGATGTTACTACATCCATGTATAAGGCAGTAGTATGGTGTTACTACATCCATGTATAAGGCAGTAGTATGATGTTACTACATCCATGTATAAGGCAGTAGTATGATGTTACTACATCCATGTATAAGGCAGTAGTATGGTGTTACTACATCCATGTATAAGGCAGTAGTATGGTGTTACTACATCCATGTATAAAGCAGTAGCATACCTCCCAACTTTTTGAGATGGGAACAAGGGACACCTATTAAAAAAAGTATGTAGGCATACTGTAGGTGGATCATACAAAAAAAAAAAAAAAAAAAAGATTACTTAAACCTACAAATGTTTTTTTTTTTTCTTACTATTTCTTTATACATACTTTTGAAAGGTACAAATGCAGCACACCCTAATCACCCCATGTGCATTAGCCTTATCCAGGGTGGGTGGTTGGGGGAACCAGTGGCCAGTGTAAATACCCCCATTATATTAAATGAACGGTTTAACCAGAGCCTCCTTCATGGGACAGCGGGTGACATTCATGTGTGTTTGAGCTTTGGGGTTCACACCCTAATGCATTAGGGAAACACTGAAAGATAAATCAGGCATTTTATATACAACTATATAGACCAGACCAAAATGAGGGACAAATGAGGGTGCGCTTGCAGGATGGGAAAATAATTCCTGCAAGCAGCATCTTTGGGGCGGTGCGGGTGCGGTGTATACACCAATCCCCCCCCCCTCCGCCCATTAAAATTAATGGGCAACGCTGCCAAAGTGCCTGCAAAGCGTTTCGGCAGCGCCGCAACACGGGCACTTTTAACCCTTTCTTCGGCCGCTAGCGGGAGTTCAAAGGACCACCAACCATGAACATGGCAGGACCACCAATCGTGAGCATTGCAGGACCACCAATCCTGAGCAAGGCAGGGCCACCAATCCTGAGCATGGCAGGGCCACCAATCCTGAGCATGGCAGGGCCACCAATCCTGAGCATGGCAGAACCACCAATCCCGAGCATGGCAGGACCACCAATCCTGAGCAAGGCAGGGCCACCAATCGTGAGCATGGCAGGACCACCAATCGTGAGCATGGCAGGACCACCAATCCTGAGCATGGCAGGACCACCAATCCTGAGCATGGCAGGGCCACCAATCCTGAGCATGGCAGGGCCACCAATCCTGAGCATGGCAGGACCACCAATCGTGAGCATTGCAGGACCACCAATCCTGAGCAAGGCAGGGCCACCAATCCTGAGCATGGCAGGGCCACCAATCCTGAGCATGGCAGGACCACCAATCCTGAGCATGGCAGGACCACCAATCCTGAGCAAGGCAGGGCCACCAATCCTGAGCATGGCAGGGCCACCAATCCTGAGCATGGCAGGGCCACCAATCCTGAGCATGGCAGGGCCACCAATCCTGAGCATGGCAGGGCTACCAATTCTGAGCATGGCAAGACCACCAACCCTGAGCATGGCAGGACCATCAATTCTGAGCATGGCAAGACCACCATTCCTGAGCATGGCAGGATCACCAATCCTACGCATGGCAGGACCATCAATTCTGAGCATGGCAAGACCACCAACCCTGAGCATGGCAGGGCCACCATTCCTGAGCATGGCAGGATCACCAATCCTGAGCATGGCAGGGCCACCAACCCTGGGCATGGCAGGACCACCAACACTGAGCATGGCAGGGCCACCAATCCTAAGCATGGCAGGACCACCAGCCCTGAGCATGGCAGGACCACCAACCCTGAGCACAGCAGGATCTCTAGATAATATTTTAATGAGAGTTAAAAATAATAAAATGGAAGCTTGTATGAGATTTTAGCGGTTGAGATCCCCTGTACACTAAGAGCGCGATCTTCCTGCCCCGGGAACACCCCCCCCCCCAAATTTCCTCTCCCCTAGGCTGGGCCCTGTGTGCCTTCTCCATAGCTGAAGCCTTCCACCGGCTACAATAACACATGGATGTATCCCGGGGATGAAGTTGCTGACTCTGGTGACTCGGAGTCACCTTGCCGTTCATCAGCATTGCTAAACATCCCCCGTAACCTTTTCATTATCAGCCCCGGCGCCCGCTCTGCACCGGGTCCAACTGCTCCAATAATTTCAATTACCTTCCCTGACAAATTTTATGTTTCATGTATTTTAGTGGCCCTGATAATTATGATTTCTTTCATTCCTCACTATCAAGCTTAATGGGTTCCAGAGCGCGTATGCGGTTTCAGAAATGAAGTTCCACTTGATTTCACAAGTTATTATCTACTTTCGCTAATGGAATTCAAAAAAAAAAAAAAGTGGGGGGGGGGGGGGTGGAACAAAAGATAAGGATGAGTGTTGCTCAAAACAAGGGAGAAGACGGGACAGAAAGAGGGACGAGGTGGCGAGGAGCTACGTCACGTTTTGTATTCCCTGAAGGCTCGCTGAAAGGGAAAATACAACCGGTGTGAAGTCTATGGAATCACTTATTTGCACCCTTGGTAAATATGTCACTAAAAAGCGTTTTGCTATATCTGTTCAATATGTGCAAAAAAAAAAAGTTGATCCTGCCAGAAATCTTGTGCGCTGATAACTTCCTGTGTTCCCTGCCTGTGCTGTAGACATGTGCAATTAGTTTTTGTTTTTTTTTTTTTTTTTTACGTTTGTAACTTTTTTTTCGTACATTCGTAACTTTTTTTTTTCGATTCGTAACTTTTTTTTTTCGATTCGTAATTTTTCGTGTCTCTATTGAACAAAAAAATTCGTACATTCGTAACTTTTTTTTTAATTCGTAACTTTTTTTTTCGATTCGTAAATTATTAAAATGTAATAATAGCATACACATTACAACAAATTATGAATTATGCTCCGATTACGAATCTACAAATGTTACGAATGTACGAATAAATATGAATTACGTTATTTTCGTTCGTTCGTTTTCGTACGAATGAACGAATCCGATTAACGAATCATTTGAATCGAACGAATCCGAAAAACAACGAAAATCCGAAAAAAAAACTAATTAAAAACAACGAATGTACTAATGAAGAAAATCCGAAAAACGAAAACGAACGAAAAAATTTGTACATTCGTAACTTTTTTTTTTGTTGTTGAATTGGTAATTTTCCGGGTCCCTTACAATGGCGCTGCTTAACGTGCTTCGAATGGATTGAACGAAAAAAATTCCTACATTCGTAACTTTTTTTTCGATTCGTAACTTTTTTTTTTCGATTCGTAAATTATTAAAATGTAATAATAGCATACACATTACATAAAATTATGAATTATGCTCCGATTACGAAAGTTACGAATGTACGAAAAAATATGAATTACGTTATTTTTGTTCGTTCGTTTTCGTACGAATGAACGAATCGTTCGAATCGTACAAATCCGATTAACGAATCATTTCGAATCGAACGAATCCGAAAAACAATTCGATTCGTAACTTTTTTTTTCCGATTCGTAATTTTCCGTGTCTCTATTAAACAAAAAATTCCTACATTCGTAACTTTTTTTTTCAATTCGTAAATTATTAAAATGTAATAATAGCATACACATTACATAAAATTATGAATTATGCTCCGATTACGAATCTACGAATGTTACGAATGTTACGAATGTACGAATAAATATGAATTACATTATTTTTGTTCGTTCGTTTTCGTACGAATGAACGAATCGTTCGAATCGTATGAATCCGAATAACGAATCGTTCGAATCGTACGAATCGGAAAAACAACGAAAATCCGAAAAAAACTAATTAGAAACAACGAATGTACTAATGAAGAAAATCCGAAAAACGAAAACGAACGAAAAAATTCGTACATTCGTAACTTTTTTTTTTTTTTGAATTGGTAATTTTCCGTGTCCCTTACAATGGTGCTGCTTAACGTGCTTCGAATGGATTGAACGAAAAAAATGCGTACATTCGTAACTTTTTTTTCGATTCGTAACTTTTTTTTTTGATTCCTAACTTTTTTTTTTTTCGATTCGTAACTTTTTTTTTTTTTTTTTTTCGATTCGTAATTTTCCGTGTCTCTATTGAACAAAAAAATTCGTACATTCGTACTTTTTTTTCGATTCGTAACTTTTTTTTTTTTTTTTTGATTCGGAATTTTTTTTTTTTGATTCGTAACTTTTTTTTTTTTAGATTCGTAACTTTTTTTTTTTTTTTTTAGATTCGTAATTTTCCGTGTCTCTATTGAACAAAAAAATTTGTACATTCGTAACTTTTTTTTTGTTGTTGAATTGGTAATTTTCCGTGTCTCTTACAATGGTGCTGCTTAACGTGCTTCGAATGGATTGAACGAAAAAATTCGTTCCTAACTTTTTTTTTTTTCGATTCGTAAATTATTAAAATGTAATAATAGCATACACATTACATAAAATTAGGAATTATGCTCCGATTACGAATCTACGAATGTTACGAATGTACGAATAAATACGAATGCGTCCGAAAATTAAACTAACGAAAAAAACGAATCAACGAAAAAATAACTCTTACGAATGTACGAATCGTTACGAATCAACGGAAACGAAAAAAAAACGAAACGAAAAAAACGAAACGAAAAAAACGTTTTTTTTTTGGAAACGAAAAAAACGAAACGAAAATAAACAATTTTTTGTGTTGTGCACATGTCTACTGTGCTGCACTGTTATCAGGTTATATTATTCCAGCTACCATTGAGGACTACAGAACCCCTCCCCTTTATGTTAGGTTCACATTAGTGGTGCTCCAACCCCTTGAAGCACCCACTAGGGCGGCGCAAGTGTGTGTGTGCATTGTATGTGGTTGTGGGGACGCAAGCAGGGCGACCCTATTAAATGGGTTGCGTTTGGTGGGCACAAGCGACAGTAGTTATATTTTCTGCCATGGCATGCATACACCCAGTGCCGGGACAAGGTAATCCAGCGCCCAGGGCAAAGATGCCAAACTGCGCCCCCTTCCCCATTTATGATGTGCAAGCTTAGAGGATCCTACACCCAGTAAACCATTGCGCCCAGGGCAACCTCCCCTCCCGCCCGCCCCTTGTCCCAGCCCTGCGTACACCCCCAACCCCCTGCGCCGCAACCTCTGCAGCTAAAGGGGGTAGCAGTTGAGGGGTAGTTAAAGTGCGGCTCAACCATGGGGGGTGTTACGGACCCTCTACAGTTAGTATAACCAAGCCCTTTTGCTTCTTTTTCATGGGTGGCCAGGAGGCAGTAAAAACAAGCGATTGATCTGTGTTTTTACTGCCCCTCCCCCCCAGACCCTGAGGCTGCGGCTCAGGTGAGTACACATTGCCACAAATATTTTAACAAGACATGCCAAGTTTGAAAAATGGCACCATCGGTCACGCTCTCCTATGTAGGCCGAATGACCATTTGGCTTGGGTTGGGGCATGGTCCGGGATCGCAAAATCGGCATTGGGCAGTAAAAAGGAAAAAAAAAAGGCAAAAAAGAAAGAAAAAACAGGTATCAGCAGGTGGCATTATCACCTCCTGAATGCCTGGAAACCTCCTCTCACTGTCTTCTAAAAAGTGAGCCACCACAGGTCGCTTTTCAGGAGGGCAGTAAACACTGCTACTGAGATGAAAGGAGCCGTATAGGGAAGGGGAGAGGTTATGGTAGTCTTCTCTTCTCCTAGGGTGACGACTGCATCTCTCTATTTTTTATAGCAGGGTGAGTGAAAGATGTCACCCATTAAAAGAAGCATGCTCCTGCTACAAAACTTGTGAGCTGCTAACTTTCTGTCTGCAGTGCAATGTTATCCGTTACAATGTTCTCATTTTTCTTTGTGGACTACAAAATGCCCCTTATGTTGTGGAGATGACGATCAGATGGGGTGGGTTCTGTAGTCCAAACACTTCCTGGGTGACAGCATTCATCTATAATTACTATACGGTGATTGAGCGTTGTCATCCTAGGACAGAAAGTAGGTTACTTGGTTACTTGACATTAATACAATATGTATTAATTAAATTAATAAGTATTCATTTACAATATTAATTAATCATTTATTATTATTATTATTATATTATTATTTATGTATATATATATATATATATATAAATATATATATATATAAAATAATATATATATAAAAAAAAATAAAAATAATAATAATAATAATTAATAATAATAATTAATAATACTATATTCCAAAATGTAATTTATAGTTTACATATTTATTACATTAGTTAATACATATTGTGTGTATGTGTGTGTATATATATAGATATAGATATAGATATGGATAGATAGAGATATAGATGTATCTATATATCTATATATCTATCTATATATATATAATCTATATATATATATATATATATATATATATATATATATATATATATATATATATATATATATTATATAAATAAATATAATAATAATAATAATATAATAATAATAATATAATAATAATATTATATTTAGAAATGTAACAATGTAATTCATATTATACATATTTATCAAGTTAACTAATACATATGGAATATATATATATATATATATATATATATATATATATATATATATATTATATATATTGTGGCAGAGCGAAGCTCTGTCCCTTTGAAATTAGAGGTAAAGGAGATACAGAGTTTGCATATCTACAGACTATAGAATTTAAATGGAGAAAACTGCTCTGTCAGTTTTCTCCAGGTTTTGCTAGTTCTGGATGGGATCTCCAACTGTGTCCGGGTCTTGAGGATAGCAAGCAAGGTGTGTGCCCAGCTGCACACAGACCATATAATGAGGGGCTAATGAGTGGAGGATGGTGGAGTGTGAGCAGCTTGCTGCTGCTGCTGTTGTATGAAGACAGACTTGTGGAGGGGTCATCCCTGTGTAAGGGGTATTCTTTGCCCAGAGACTGGGAAAGGAGGGACAGCCTTGAGAGTCGGGAAGACTAAGGAAGCCAGTGAGTCCAGGGGACTGGAAGGAATCAACTCTGTTGAGAGCAAGCAGAGGAACTGCTGACAAGAGAGAGAGCCAGGTGGCTTGGTATGTTTTTCATTTATGAATGCTTAATGAAGTTAAAACCCCTGCGTGGGACTTCTGGATGGACTTTTGTGTTTTTCCTTTTTCAATAAACGTGGGCTACCAGGCCCTTAACTCTATACGCCTGTCTGATGAGGACTCACTGCATTAAAAAAATGCATCTTTTCACTTGAGTTAAACACCCCCATGTTATATATATATATATATATATATATATATATATATATATATATACACACATATTCCATAAGTATTAGTTAACTTGATAAATATGTATAATATGAATTACATTGTTACATTTCTAAATATAATATTATATTATTATTAATTATATTATTATTATATGTCATATACATAATAACATTAACTAAATTAGTAAATATAATTAATATATCTATTTATTTTTATATATATATATATATATATATATATATATATATTAAAGACTAAACTTTCTTCTTCATTTTCGATAGAGTAAGGAAGGGTTATACTGTAACCCCCATCGGGTTTTCTTTCTTTTTTTTCATCTCTGTCCCCCTGGAGAGATTTCCCTTCACTTCCTGTCCCATAGCTACAGCTGGAAGTGATAGGAAATCCCTCCAAAAACAGGGAAATTCCTGGTAGCCACCAGAACTAGTGTCCCCTTTAGAAGATTTCCCCTCTATTCCTGTTCTGGTGACAACCCAAAATCTGTGACCTTCTTTCACTTTCAGTCACCAGGACAAAGAGAGGGGGTGTGAATTTCCCTAACGGGGGCACAGACAGTAATAAAAACCTGACAGTTATAAAAAAAAAAATGTTTCCCCTTCTGTTAGGAAAGCTCAGGAGGCTCCATAGAAGTAGTGTCTGTAATCTGATCTCCCCTCCTTTCTTTGGAGTTTCAGCTGCTTTACAAGCCTGCTTCTGCCCCCTGCTTGCAGCAAATGGTACATATAAATGTTAGGGGATTTGTCTCAAATGTATCAGTTTCTAAACTACATTTTATTTTTTTTTCCTGCAGTAGTAATGTGAACTCCGTTACTTTTAGCGGTATACATTCAGCGCTGAATTTTCAGCAGGATTCTATACGGTTCAAAGGTCGCCTTCGTTTTTTATTTTTTTTTCTCTAGAAGCAGCGCTATGGGGAAGAGTCAAAACAACACACAATTATGGTCTTTTAACTTTCATTTCAGAGAAATGTAGCGCACTGTTTGGGCTCGCTCTCATCTGCCAACTTCCTTTTATGAATGCCGGGTTTCGGATTGGCTAACCGTGTTTTAGCAGAAAATAAGAACATCTAATATGGAGGCGATGCGATGGGTCACCTCTGCTGTAATGATGGTCATTATAGCTGGTGTGTTTTTTGCTAGTTGGTGCCGTGATGGATTTTTTTGCTTATCATTTGTAACACGGGAGGATAATGTGAAACGTCAAGTAAATATTCGGTGGCATGTCATATTTTTATTTTATATATTTTTTTTTTTTTTCTTTGCAAAATATGCAACTTAGTTTTTGTTCAACAGATACATTTATTTCTGTAGAGAGGCCTCTCTCAACCTTTTTACCCCACAAGAACCCCTATATTAATCTGCAGGTCTCGAGGAACCCCTATAATAATTTTCAGGTCTCAAGGGACCCCTATAATTATTTTCAAGGTCTCGAGAAACACCTATAATACTTTTCAGGTCTCGAGGAACCCCTATAATAATTTTCAGGTCTCAAGGAACCCCTATAATTATTTTCGAGGTCTTGAGGAACCCCTATAATATTTTTCAGGTCTCGAGAAACATCTATAATAATTTTCAGGTCTCGAGGAACCCCTATATTAATTTTAAGGTCTCGAGAAACTCCTATAATAATTTTTAGGTCTTGAGGAACCCCTATAATAATTTCCAGGTCTCAAGGAACCCCTATATTAATTTTCAAGGTCTTGAGGAACCCCTATAATAATTTTCAGGTCTCGAGGAATCCCTATAATAATTTTCAGGTCTTGAGGAACCCCTATATTAATTTTCAGGTTTCAAGGAACCCCTAAAATAATTTTAAGGTCTCAAGGAACCCCTATAATAATTTTCAGGTCTTGAGGAACCCCTATATTCATTTTCAAGGTCTCGAGAAACCCCTATAATATCTTTCAGGTCTTGAGGAACGGTCTCGAGGAACCCCTATATTTCTTTTCAAGGTCTTGAGGAACCCCTATATTTATTTTAAGGTCTTGAGGAACTCCTATAATAATTTTTAGGTCTTGAGGAACCCCTATAATAATTTCCAGGTCTCGAGGAACCCCTATATAAATTTTCAAGGTCTTGAGGAACCCCTATAATAATTTTCAGGTCTCAAGGAACCCCTATATTCATTTTCAGGTCTCAAGGAACCCCTATATTCATTTTCAGGTCTTAAGGAACCCCTATAATTATTTTCGAGGTCTTGAGGAACCCCTATAATATTTTTCAGGTCTCGAGAAACATCTATAATACTTTTCAGGTCTCGAGGAACCCCTATATTCATTTTAAGGTCTCGAGGAACTCCTATAATAATTTTTAGGTCTTGAGGAACCCCTATAATAATTTCCAGGTCCCAAGGAACCCCTATATTAATTTTCAAGGTCTTGAGGAATCCCTATAATAATTTTCAGGTCTTGAGGAACCCCTATAATAATTTTCAGGTCTCGAGGAACCCCTATAATTTTCAAGTCTCAAGGAACCCCTATAATTATTTTCAAGGTCTCGAGAAACATCTATAATAATTTTCCGGTCTTGAGGAACCCCTATAATAATTTTCAGGTCTTGAGGAACCCCTATAATAATTTCCAAGTCTTAAGGAACCACTATATTAATTTTCAAGGTCTTGAGGAACCCCCTATAATAATTTTCATGTTTTGAGGAACCCCCTATATTAATTTTAAGGTCTTGAGGAACCCCTATAACATTTTGCAGGTCTTGAGGAACCCCTATATTAATTTTCAGGTTTCGAGGAACCCCTAAAATAATTTTAAGGTCTCAAGGAACCTCTATAATAATTTTCAGGTCTTGAGGAACCCCTATATTAATTTTCAAGGTCTCGAGGAACCCCTATAATATCTTTCAGGTCTTGAGGAACCCCTATAATATTTTTCAGGTCTTGAGGAACCCCTATATTTATTTTCAAGGTCTCGAGGAACCCCTATATTCATTTTAAGGTCTCGAGGAACTCCTATAATAATTTTTAGGTCTTGAGGAACCCCTATAATAATTTCCAGGTCCCAAGGAAACCCTATATTAATTTTCAAGGTCTTGAGGAACCCCTATATTCATTTACCGGTCTTGAGGAACCCCTATAATATTTTTCAGGTCTTGTGGAACCCCTATATTAATTTGCAGGTTTCGTGGAACCCCTAAAATAGTTTTAAGGTCTCAAGGAACCCATATAATAATTTACAGGTCTCAAGGAACCCCTATATTAACTTTCAGGTCTCAAAGAATCCCTAAACTAATTTTTAGGTCTCGAGAAACCCCTATAATAATTTTTACGGTTTCGAGGAACCCCTATAATCATTTTCTGGTCTTGAGGAACCCTTATATAAATTTTTAAGGTCTTGAGGAACCCCTATAACTTTCAGGTCTTGAGGTACCCCTATATTAATATTTAGGTCTCAAGGAACCCCTATAATAATTTTCAAGTCTTGCAGAACCCCTACTCTAATTTTCAAGATCTCGAAGAACCCCTATAATATTTGTTTAGGTCTTGAGGAACCCCTTTATTAATTTTCAAGGTCTCGAGGAACCCCTATAATCACTTTCAGGTCTCAAGGAACCCCTATATTAACTTTCAGGTCTCAAAGAACCCCTAAAATAATTTTCAGGTCTCGAGAAACCCCTATAATCATTTTCTGGTCTTGAGGAATCCTTATATAAAATGTCAAGATCTGGAGGAACCCCTATAATAATTTTTACGGTTTTGAGGAATCCCTATATTAATATTTAGGTCTTGAGGAACCCCTATAATAGTTTGCAAGTCTTGCAGAACCCCTATATTAATTTTCAAGGTCTTGAGGAACCCCTATATTCATTTTCAAGGTCTCGAGGAACCCCTATAATAATTTTCAGGTATTAAGGAACCCCTATATTAATTTTTAGGTCTTGAGGAACCCCTATAATAATTTGTAAGGTCTCTAGTAACCCCTATAATAATTTTATGGTCTTGAGGAACCCCTATAATAATTTTATGGTCTCTAGTAACCCCTATAATAATTTTCTGATCTTGAGGAACCCCTATATTCATTTTCAAGGTCTCGAGGAACCCCTATAATAATTTTCTGGTCTCTAGTAACCCCTATAATAATTTTCTGGTCTTGAGGAACCCCTATATTCATTTTCAAGGTCTCGAGGAACCCCTATAATAATTTTCAAGTCTTAAGGAACGCCTATAATAATTTCCAGGTCTCAAAAAACCCCTATAATAATTTCCAGGTCTCAAGGAACCCTTGCTAAAACGAATTATGTGAGAAAAATGTCAAGCACCTAGAATCAGGAGCGGTGTAACGCTCCTCGTCCATGGTAGCTGCTGGTCTCCTTCCAGCATGTGCTCCCCTAAACTAGCAGTCAGAGGCAGCAGTGCAGATCTCAAGCTGCAGATATTCAACTATGCGGCCATAGACGCAGGAGTGCCTAGGCACACTCGCATACCAAGAAGTTCTCCACTATTTTTCAGACATTTAGTAAACAGTGAACAGCTCAGTTTTTTTTCGAATTCATGTAGTGCTGGCTCCTGATAAGCAGGCGCTATTGTTTTTGAAAATTAGGTTGCCTGAAACCACAGTTGGGCTTCAGGATAATTTTACAAAATTTCTGGTTTCAGTACCAGTCCAGCTGGGTTGCACTGGGTTCTCCTTGACCGCAGGTGTCGCTGTCACCGCCGGCAAGGTTAGAAACGCAGTCTAGCTGGATGCATTGAATGCCACTTATCTCTCGGAACCAGCCCAGTGGGAGTGTTCTCCTGCTGTGCTTTCTGGGGGTGGTATTTAAGGTACCGACGCGATGTTGGCAGGGATTATTTTCTGTCTGTTTGGTTCTGGTGATCCTTCTGACCCAGCCCTATGGCTCTCCTGGCCTGGGGTGCGGAATCATGCATCCTGCATCTCGGGCTGGCTAGCCTGAGGCAACGTAACTAAAGGGACAGTCCTGACTGAAGTTCGGAGCCTATTGATCCAAGGAAGGTCCGATGCCGTCTCAACTGAAGGGAGAGGCCCAGCAACTGAAGTACCCCAGGGGAGGACTCGCTCAGGAGAAGGCCGTGCACAAGGCTGGCTTCTCTGATGGAGCCTGGAGACTTAGTTGAAGGACGCAACCTGGATCAACACTCATACGGTATCGCCGGACTGGCTGAGAGAAACTGGTACCGTATGTTAGTTCTCTAAAAATTCATCCAATCCTCTGGATTCTTCTAGTATCTTCACCCTGCAATCTTAAGTACCTGAACTCACCCCTAACCCTCTACCCTTTATTACGAGACTTTGTCTTCTTTTTCTAAATAAATAACCCAAAAGAGGATTCAGTGTCAGTCTCAACGTTTCTTTGGGCCACTTTCAACGGGATCCCCAAGACGGAGAAGCAAGTAAGTGAGGTAACGGTAAGCCCAAATAAAACCAGCAGCTCCTTCGGAGGGGGAGGGGTACACTCATATCTAGCTACTGAGACTAACATTCAGAGGCAGCAGTGGCTTAGAGCTTGTGCTGCAGATATACAACTATGAGGCCGTAGACACAGTAGTGGCTAGGCACACTCACATACCAGGAAGTTCTCTGCTATTTTTCAGACATTCGACAAACTGTAATCCGCTCAAGTTCAGGACAAATTCATGGTTGGCCAAAACCCAAAACGTATCCCTATTCTAAGAGATTAGCAGTTAGAGGAAGTGGTAGCTTAGGTCTTACACTACAGATATACAACTATGAGGCCGTAGACACGGGAGTGCCTAGGCACACTCACATACCAGGAAGTTGTACACTATTTTTCAGACATTTCAACTATCTCAAGTTCAGGAAGAATTCATAATTGACCCAAACCTCACCCCTGAGACTCGCAGTCGGAAGCAGAAGTGTCTTAGATCAGTGTTCCCTAACTCCCGGGCCGGCTTGTGGCCTGTTGACTGCACCAGCAGAGGTTGGCAGCGGGCAGAGTGAGCCAGCGAGCCAGCACATCTTGAACTGCCACCCTCTGACCACCAGAGGGCCCTTCTGACAGTTCTTTGCGGTGGTGCTTCAAAAGCGGAAGTCTGTGGCAGCTCCAGTGGTCTTTACACTGACTCCAGTGTAGGAATCCTGCCTTCAGCAGGTCACCATCCCATCCAACCCAAGCTCCAGACCTTGGATCCTGCACATCTTCTCTACAGTGACCTGCCTTTGTTCACCAAGTGCTTGTGAGTGTATTTGTAACTGTTTATTTCACACTTACTACTGCACTATTCTGCTGCCTGGCGCCCCTTTTTTAACCTCTCCACTGTACAGGCACTAGGTTCTTAACCCCCCACCCTGACAGCGCAAGCCACCCCCTACCCCCCGGTCTTTCTCCCAATGACACCAATGATGGGACACAGTTCCTCCCAATGATACCAACGATGGGTATCATTGGTATCAACAATTTCTTCCAATGAACCAGCAATGGGGTGC
The DNA here is from genome assembly GCA_028564925.1 of Lithobates sylvaticus. Lineage (NCBI taxonomy): Eukaryota > Metazoa > Chordata > Amphibia > Anura > Ranidae > Lithobates > Lithobates sylvaticus. The sequence continues at coordinate 24,522,374 of CM053027.1, forward strand.
AATTTCTTCCAATGAACCAGCAATGGGGCCCAACTACAAGAAATTATAGGACACAATTCCTCCCATTGACTCCAAAGACGGGGCATTGTTTTTCAACACTGAGGTTGGGACCTTCTCTACTCCCATTGGCCACAGTTCAGCCCTCCTGAAGCTTGAAGGGCAGTAAACTGGCCCTTTGTCTAGAAAGTTTGGAGACCCCTGGTGTAAGGAAAACTTTGAATTTATGTTTTTAACATTAAAGGATATAAATAAATATGTGCAAATGTTAAGGTTTATCATAGTTTACAATATGTTAAAGTATATTAAAGTGTAGCACGACTGTGGGTAGAGGATCAAATTGCACGATTGCCATAGTGAAGTCATAACAAATAAAGAAACACATAATATCCAATTAAAGAACTAATAACACATAATTCATTAATACTAATTCATAGGGGTTCATTTACAGAGCGGAGTTATTTTAACTGTGTTCATTATTTTATCAAATTATAATTGTCTCGTAGAAATGTTCAATTCGCATTTATCACATAGATGTGAAATTATTATGTTTTTCTTGCATGAAATAGCCGTTAACCATTGCAATCCTCACCTGAAACTGATTGTTTTCCTGCTCTGCCTGGCATAACCTCATAGTGTACATCAGCCCCAGTGAAAGGTCGTTCTTTTGACTTTTACATAAAGAATTTTGTTTTGTTTAAATAATACTCATGCAATAAATTCAGTCGATCCCCACAATACATTATTTGTATTGCCCGTGATGATGGCTGACCATGTCAGACATCAACTAAAGCAGAAATTTTGTAGTGTAGGGGTCTATATCATATATATATATACTGTGTATATATATATATAAGGAATATGCCTCAGCATTTACACAGCCATAACAAATTTTCTGTATACTGTATATATACACAGCACTTAAATGTTCCACTCCCCTGCTGGCATTGTGCAAGTGGAAAATGATTGAGGGCGAGCGTGGGCTGCCTCGGGGAGGGGAAGGGACGAACCCCGCTGGCAGGCGGAGTTGAATGGGAGACTCATCAGGCTACACTAATGAATCTGCATTGATGAGCACTGGTAAGGCTGCATTGATGGACACAGATGAGGTTGCATTGATGGACACTGGTGAGGCTGCATTGATGGGCACTCATCAGACTGCACTGATGGGCACAGGTGAGACTGCATTGATGGGCACTGATCAGACTGCACTGATGAGGCTGAATTGATGGGCACAGGTGAGACTTCATTGATGGGCACTGGTCAGGCTGTACTGATGAGGCTGCATTGATGGGCACAGGTGAGGCTGAATTGATGGGCAATGGTGAGGTTGCATTTATGGGCACAGGTGAGGCTGCATTGATGGGCACTGATCAGGCTGCACTGATGAGGCTGCATTGATGGGCACTGGTAAGGCTGCATTGATGGGCACAGATGAGGCTGCATTGATTAGCACTGGTGAGGTTGCATTTCTGTGCACTGATCAGGCTGCACTGATGAGGCTGCATTGATGGGCACAGATGAGGCTGCTTTGATGGGCATTGATGAGGCTGCACTGCTGAGGCTGCATTAATGGGCACTGGTAAGGCTGCATTGATGGGCACAGATGAGGCTGCATTGATGGACACCCGTGAGGCTGCATTTCTGGGCACTGATCGGGCTGCACGGATGTGGCTGCATTGATGGGCACAGGTGAGGCTGCATTGATGGGAACTGATCAGGCTGCATTGATGGGTATTTGTAGCTGCTGACTTTTAATTAATTTTTATTTTTTTCGGCAGAACTCCGCTTTAAGAATGGGGGTATGTAAACTTTTAATCAGGGTCATTTGGGTAGTCTCTGTTGTCATTATGACATAAAAAGAGTAAACAATGATTGATAATAAATGGCTTCAGCCAAAAAATAACCATGAGTAAAAGAAAAGTTTTTGTGCTATCATTCTCTGAAAAATGGCCAAGAAATCATAAATTCTGCCAGGGTATGTAAACTTATGAGCACAACTGTATATACGCATTATCTCACAGAAGTGAGTACACCCCTCACATTTTTGTAAATATTTTATTCCATCTTTTCATGTGACAACACTGAAGAAATGACACTTGTCTACAATGTAAAGTAGTGAGTGTACAGCTTGTATAACAGTGTAAATTTGCCGTCCCCTCAAAATAACTCAACACACAGTCATTAATGTCTAAACCGCTGGCAACAAAAGTGAGTACACCCCTAAGTGAAAATGTCCAAATTGGGCCCAATTAGCAATTTTCCCTCCCCGGTGTCATGTGACTCGTTAGTGTTACAAGGTCTCAGGTGTGAATGGGGAGCAGGTGTGTTAAATTAGGTGTTATCGCTCTCACTCTCTCATACTGGTCACTGGAAGTTCAACATGGCACCTCATGGCAAAGAACTCTCTAAAGGATCTGAAAAAAAGAATTGTTGCTCTACATAAAGATGGCCTAGGCTATAAGAAGATTGCCAAGACCCTGAAACTGAGCTGCATGTCTCCAGACCTAAACCCTATTGAGCATCTGTGGGGCTTCCTCAGACTTTGGCCAGCAAAAGACAGATGAGAGCTTTTGGCTGGAAAATGCGACCGTGTGTTTGCTCCATCCAAGATTTTTCTGACGGAGTTCTGATCAAGCTTGGCTTGCATACACACGGTCACACAAAAGTTTGCTGAACTTTCAACCATCAAGAACGCGGTGACGTACAACACTACGACGAGCTGAGAAAATGAAGTTCAATGCTTCCGAGCATGCGTCAAATTGTTTCCGAGCATGTGTAGGAACTTTGCGCGTCGGAATTGGTACAGACAATCGGAATTCCCGATAGAAACTTTTTCCGACTGAAAAATTGAGAACCTGCTCTCAATCTTTTGGTGGCGGGAATTCCTCCAGCAAAAGTCCAATGGAGCCTACACACGGTCGCATTTTCCGACCAAAAGCTCTCATTGCTCTTTTGCTGGCCGAATTTCCGATCGTGTGTACGCGGCATAAGTGACTTTGAAAGTGGCATGGTTGTTGGGGCCAGACTGTCTGGTCTGAGTATTTCAAAAACCAAGGTATGCAGAATACCATCTCTGAACGCACCACACATTGAACCTTGAAGATGATGGGCTAAAGCAACAGAATACCACACCGGGTGCCACTCCTGTCAGCTAAGAACAGGAAACTGAGGCTACAATTCGCACAGGATCAATAGAAGATTGGAAAAACATTGCCTGGTCTGATGAGTCTCGATTTCAGCTGGTAGGGTAGGATATTGGTGTAAACCACATGAAAGCCATGGATCCATCCTGCCTTGTATCAACGGTTCAGGCTGGTGGTGTAATGGTGTGGGGGATGTTTTCTAGGCAAACTTTGGGCCCCTTAGTACCAATTGAGCATTGTTTAAACACCACGGCCTACCTGAGTATTGTTGCTGACCATGTCCATCCCTTTATGACTACAGTGTCCCCATCTTCTGATGGCTCCTTCCAGCAGGATAATGCACCATTTCACAAAGCTCCAATCATCTCACCACTGGATAATGAGGTCACTGTACTCCAATGGCCTCCACACTCACCAGATCTCATCACTGGACAATGAGGTCACTGTACTCCAATGGCCTCCACACTCACCAGATCTCAATCCAATAGAGCACCTTTGGGATGTGGTGGAACGGGGAGATTGGCATCATGGATGTGCAGCCAACTGTGTGATACTATCATGTCACTATGGACCAAACTCTCTGAGGAATGTTTCCAACACCTGATTGAATCTATGCCATGAAGAATGAAGGCAGTTCTGAAGGCAAAAGGGATCCAACCTGGTACGGTACTAGCAAGGCGTACAAAATAAAGTGGATATATATATATACCGTATATACTCGAGTAAAAGCCGAGTTTTTCAGCACATTTTTTTGTGCTGAAAGTGCCCCCCTCGGCTTATACTCAAGTCAATCACTTTTCTGCAAAAGAGAATGATATTTTCCGACCCGACTTTGGGGCCCTGTAAATCCAGTGGTACTAGCACCACAACATATCCAAATTTACAAATATCGCTAAGTGGCCCTGAGATACAGGGCCCCAAAGTCGGTCAACTGTGTCCACCTGCAGCAATGTCATTTCGGAACCCTTTGGGTCCAGAGACCCCAAATTTTGGTTGCAGCTAGGAGGCATCTAGGAACCCTTAACTACCAAGTTTGAAGTTCGGGTGACCTATGGCTGCAAATAGGCACAGTGAGGCTGCAAATGGGCATTGTTGACCCTCTTTTACACTTACAGTAGCTGCGCATTTCTCACGCTAGGCTTATACACGAGTCAATACGTTTTCCCAGTTTTTTGTGGTAAAATTAGGTACCTCGGCTCATTTTCGGGTCGGCTTATACTCGAGTATATACGGTACCTACAATTTATGCAGAACTTCATACACATTATATATTATATATATACACACATATATATATATATATATATATATATATATATATATATATATATATATATATATACATACATACATACATACATACATACATACATACATACATACATACATACATACATACATACATATATATATATATATATATATATATATATATATATATATATATATATATATATATATATATATATATATATATATATATATAATGTGAAGTGCTGCGTAAATTGTCGATGCTAAATACAGCAAGTACCTGTAATAAATAAAAGCCTGAAACTTGTTTTATAACTAGACTCCTAAGTGTAATAGGCCCAGTTTATTTTTATTTGGCAAAGTGTGAGTCACAAAAGTAACCAATGAAACTTGGGGGCTCAACCGGGATGAAATAGTTAAAAATAACACGTGGCGGTCAGACAGCAAATAAAGTGCTTTGGCTGGAGTTATAATTCATAGCCTTCTGGACTCGTAATATAAAAATATCAATATACATTAAGTTCTGAAGTACGAGCAGCCGCTCGCACAACATCCCAACATTTAACACCAGAGATTTACATGATGCATTGCGCTTCGTATCTTTTCATTTCCTTCGCTCTGAAAGTCATACAAGCGATAATCCAGTACAGCATGCTGCTACCATGCGGAACTAATATGTGGTCATTATATGGCCTGGGGCTCCGACAGCGAAGGTTAACACACTAACAAAACAGACATTAGCCGCAATAATAGCCATTTTAGGCAATGGGACTACCATCAGGACCACAGCGCTGCCATATTTCATGTTTCCGCTGTCATCGGAGATCGCTTAATATCCATGCGCATAGATGGAACGAACGCCGCTTCTTCACATCTGCGGGGGGATAAAAAACCGAGCAACATCAAAGCTACCATCCTCGCCTTGCAACGTGAAAGATGTTTCTGCGTTAATCCTGGCGGGGAGATAATGCTTTATAAATAGTTGGATTTGGAAGTAATAAACTTTATAAAGTTAATTCTCTCGTCTGGCGCAGACGGCTTGAATGTGGCGGTGTGAGGGATCCGCAGAGAACGATCAAGTTTTGAGAAGATAATAAAATGTTCATACAAGATTCAAAGGGTAGTCAGGTGTCGGTAATAAGGTGAAAAATTCAGCCAGCCATGGCCTGCGCAGTTCCATAAAATATAAAAAATAAAAAAGGTAATGTGGTCGTAGGAAGTAGAGACGCTTTGCAAAGGTTTTGATGCACCGAATGCACCAGAAGATGTTCTCTGTACTTCCCGGAGGGAAATAAATGTTTACAGTGAGCAACAAACTAAAAAGGTTCTTTAAAAACAATACTGCTAGCAAGTATATGTGTGGGACTGTGCTGAAAAACCCACCCAACATAGTCCCACTGCATGTGGTGTGAAGATACCCAGCAGTTACTTGGGCTTATCCACATAAACAGCTCCCCACTCAATGAAATCCAGTATATCTCTGGTAACACAGGTGAACAGCTGGAGGCATCCAAGGCTCCAGGACACAGAGGGTCTCCCCACTGGAACTGCAATGCTCCAGTATTTATCAGGGATAATTTCCCCTCAGTAGCTGGGTCTTCCAGAGAGACTAGGAGCTATTAGGTTTCTACCCAGCTGGCTGCAGTAGTGCAATACAATTCCCGGTAAAGGATTGGCATGCATTGTGGTATGCTGCAATGCAGGTGCAACGCTTTACCGGGAAGTGTATTGCACAGCCATGGGCAGCCGGGTAGAAACCCAATAGCTCCCAGCTTCTCTGGAAGACCCAGCCACTGTGGGGTGCCTTCCCCAATTACTTCTGGAATACTGTAATTCCAGTGGGGAGCCCCCCTGTGTCCTCGGGCCTTGGATCACTCCAATTGGCTCCTCCATTGGTTTACCATTCAAAGGGACTGCCATTCAACACCTCATGCACAGTGCATTAATGCATGCTGCAGTAAGGCAATGTTGGTGTGAACAAGCCTTTAGATGCCTTTTGGCAACAATTACCAAAAATGGTCTTGCTGTTCTCCTCCCTATCTGCTGTATGCCATTGCAGGGAAAGGTGTCAATGCAGTAGTGTGAACCATGTACACAGGAGACAAGGCAATTTTCCTTGTCCATTCAATGGGACTGCACTGAAATAGTCACCCAACGTAGCCCCACTGCATGTGGTGTAAAGATACCCAAACAGTTACATGGACTTATTCACATAAACAGCACCCCACTCAATGAAATTCAGTATATCTCTGGTAACACAGGTGAACAGCTGGAGGCATCCAAGGCTCGAGGACACAGGGGGCTTCCCTACTGGAACTGCAATGCTCCAGTAATTATTGGGGATCATTTCCCCTCAGTAGTTGGGTCTTCCAGAGAAGCTAGGAGCTATTTTTCTACCCAGCTGGCTGCAGTGGTGCAATATAATTCCCGGTAAAGTATTGGCATGCATTGTGGTGTGCTGCAATGCAGGTGCAAAGCTTTACCGGGAAGTGTATTGCACAGCCATGGGCAGCCGGATAGAAACCCAATAGCTCCCAGCTTCTCTGGGAGACCCAGCTATTGTGGGGAGCCCTTCCACAATTGCTTATGGAATACTGCAATACCAGTGTGTCCTCGGGCCTTGGATCTCTCCAATTGGCTCCTCCATTGGTTTACCATTGAAAGGGACTGCCATTCCATACCTCATGCACAGTGCATTAATGCATGCTGCAGTAAGGCAATGTTGGTGTGAACAAGCCTTTAGATGCCTTTTGGCAACAATTACCAAAAATGGTCTTGCTGTTCTCCTCCCTATCTGCTGTATGCCATTGCAGGGAAAGGTGTCAATGCAGTAGTGTGAACCATGTACACAGGAGACAAGGCAATTTTCCTTGTCCATGCAATGGGACTGCACTGAAATAGTCACCCAACGTATCCCCACTGCGTGTGGTGTGAAGATAGCCAAACAGCTACTTGGGCGTATCCACATAAACAGCACCCCACTCAATGAAATCCAGTATATCTCTGGTAACTCAGGTGAAAAGCTGGAGGCATTCAAGGCTCGAGGACACAGTGGCTCTCTCCACTGGAACTGTAATTCTCCAGTAGTTATCGGGGATCATATCCCCTCAGTAGCTGGGTCTTCCAGAGAGGCTAGGAGCTATTAGGTTTCTACCCAGCTGGCCGCAGTAGTGCAATACAATTCCCGGTAAAGGATTGGCATGCATTGTGGTGTGTGGCAATGCAGGTGCAACGCTTTACAGGGAAGTGTATTGCACAGCCATGGGCAGCCGGGTAGAAACCCAATAGCTACCAGCTTCTCTGAGAGACCCTGCTACTGTGGGGAGCCCTTCCACAATTGCATCTGGAATACTGCAATTCCAGTGGGGAGCCCCCCCTGTGTCCTTAGGCCTTGGATCCCTCCAATTGGCTCCTCCATTGGTTTACCATTCAAAGGGACTGCCATTCAACACCTCATGCACAGTGCATTAATGCATGCTGCAGTAAGGCAATGTTGGTGTGAACAAGCCTTTAGATGCCTTTTGGCAACAATTACCAAAAATGGTCTTGCTGTTCTCCTCCCTATCTGCTGTATGCCATTGCAGGGAAAGGTGTCAATGCAGTAGTGTGAACCATGTACACAGGAGACAAGGCAATTTTCCTTGTCCATGCAATGGGACTTCACTGAAATAGTCACCCAACGTAGCCCCACTGCATGTGGTGTAAAGATACCCAAACAGTTACATGGAGTATATCTCTGGTAACACAGGTGAACAGCTGGAGGCATCCAAGGCTCGAGGACACAGGGGGCTTCCCTACTGGAACTGCAATGCTCCAGTAATTATTGGGGATCATTTCCCCTCAGTAGCTGGGTCTTCCAGAGAAGCTAGGAGCTATTTTTCTACCCAGCTGGCTGCAGTGGTGCAATATAATTCCCGGTAAAGGATTGGCATGCATTGTGGTATGCTGCAATGCAGGTGCAATGCTTTACCGGGAAGTGTATTGCACAGCCACGGGCAGCCGGGTAGAAAGGTAGAAACCCAATAGATCCCAGCTTCTCTGGACGACCCCGCCTCTTTGGGGAGCCCTTCCCCAATTGCTTCTGGAATTCTGCAATTCCAGTGGGGAGCCCCCCTTTGTCCTCTGGCCTTGGATCCCTCCAATTGGCTCCTCCCATCGGTTTACCAAAGCGACTGCCATTCAACACCTCATGCACAGTGCATTAATGCATGCTGCAGTAAGGCAATGCTGGTGTGAACAAGCCTTTAGATGCCTTTTGGCAACAATTATCAAAAATGGTAACATGATATATGGATCAGCTCCCCACAGTAGCTGGGTCTTCCAGAGAAGCTAGGAGCTATTAGGTTTCTACCCAGCTGTCTGCAGTGGTGCAATATAATTCCCGGTAAAGGATTGGCATGCATTGTGGTGCAATGATTTATCGGGAAGTGTATTGCACAGCCACGGGCAGCCAGGTAGGAAGGTAGAAACCCAATAGATCCCAGCTTCTCTGGAAGACCCAACCACTATGGGGAGCTCTTCCCCAATTGCTTCTGGAATACTGAAATTCCAGTGGGGAGCCCCCCTGTGTCCTCTGGCCCTTGGATCCCTTTAATTGGCTCCTCCATTGGTTTACCATTCAAAGGGACTGCCGTTCAACACCTCATGCACAGTGCATTAATGCATGCTGCAGTAAGGCAATGCATCTCCGGAAGACCCAGCTACTGTCGGGAGCCCTTCCCCAATCGCTTCTGGAATACTGCAATTCCAGTGGAGAGCCCCCCGGTGTCCTCGGGCCTTGGATGCCTCCAGCTGTTCACCTGTGTTACCAGAAATATACTGGATTTCAATAAGTGGGGAGCTGTTTATGAGGATAAGCCGAAGTAACTGCAGTAAGGCAATGCTGGTGTGAACAAGCCTTTGGATGCCTTTTGGCAATAATTATCAGAAATTGTCTTGCTCTTTTCCCCCTCTGTCCCTGACTCCCCCGTGTGCCAATGCAGGGAAAGATGTCAGTGACAAGTGTGCAGGGACTGTACGCATTTGCAGCAGTAACCCTGTACAACCCCAGTATCACATCATGTCATGTGGCTGGTTTAGATGCAAATAGTCCTTAGCAGAGCTAATCTTTAAATTCTATCTCGTTCCGTGCAACAAAAGACGTCCAGAAAATAGAATTATGGGCCCATTAGTGCAAAAACGTTCCATAAGGTGAATTTCGAGATTGCTGTGCATGTCTTGCCTAGTGAATACAAATATGAATTTTACTCGCTGTGACTCCGCCGTGGATGTACTAACGGAGGGAGGATAAAAATCTAGCTCTAATATGACAGGGTCATCAGTTTTTCCAAAGTTCCCCCCAGTCGCTTTTATCTGATGCATGTCGATAAAACAAATATTATTTCCCGGCGAGAATCTATTTTCTCTCGGTAAAGCGAAAATGTTGCAGAACGTTCAAAAGTGAAAGTGTGGTTCAGGAAATACAAAAGAATGACATAGCTGGTTTCCTTCTGAAAATGCTAGTTTTCTGGCTGATGATGCTGTACTTCAGCACTTTCTGAGTTACCACCAGGAACAGGTACGTGGTTGAGCAGGGCTTATATTTTTTAGGTGCAGGAACTCCTCCCTTCTGAGTCACCCCTTGACCCACCCCCGAGCACCATTCCTTGGTTCCACCCCTTATCCACCTCCCAGTACCACCCCTTTTAGAGACTACAGAACCAAGTATAATTCTGTGGAAGCATTTTGTATGTAATTTGTTAATGACAACAAGAAAGGCAGTAAAATAGACCTAGAAACAATGGACACCCCAGCGACAATAGATCCACCACAGCAACAATGCACTCCCAACAGCCAGAATCAATAGACCCTCCAGCAGCCAGCAACATTAGACCCCCTTCCTCAACTGTAGATCCCTCCCAGCAACGATTGACCCCCTGTAACAAAAGATCCACCCCAGCAACAATAGAACCTCCCCAGCAGCAAAAGACCCCCCTTGCAAAAATAGATCCCCTCCAGCAACAATAGATTCTCCAGTAGTAAGCATCAATAGACCCTCTAGCAGCCAGAAACAAAGACCCCCCTCCCTCAATACTAAATCCCTCCCAGCAAAAACGGACTACCCAGCAGCATAAGACTCACCCCAGCAACAATAGAACCTCCCCAGCAACAAAATACCCCCCTTGCAAAAATAGATCCTCTCCAGCAACAATAGATTCTCCAGTAGCCAGCATCAATAGACCCTCTAGCAGCCAGAAACAAAGACCCCTCCCTCAATAGTAAATCCCTCCCAGCAAAAATGGACTACCCAGCAGCATAAGAATCACCCCAGCAACAATAGAACCTCCCCAGCAACAAAAGACCCCCCCCCCTTGCAAAAATAGATCCCCTACAGCAACAATAGATTCTCCAGTAGTAAGCATCAATAGACCCTCTAGCAGCCAGAAACAAAGACCCCCCTCCCTCAATACTAAATCCCTCCCAGCAAAAACGGACTACCCAGCAGCATAAGACTCACCCCAGCAACAATAGAACCTCCCCAGCAACAAAATACCCCCCTTGCAAAAATAGATCCTCTCCAGCAACAATAGATTCTCCAGTAGCCAGCATCAATAGACCCTCTAGCAGCCAGAAACAAAGACCCCTCCCTCAATAGTAAATCCCTCCCAGCAAAAATGGACTACCCAGCAGCATAAGAATCACCCCAGCAACAATAGAACCTCCCCAGCAACAAAAGACCCCCCCCCCCCTTGCAAAAATAGATCCCCTACAGCAACAATAGATTCTCCAGTAGCCAGCATCAATAGACCCTCTAGCAGCCAGAAACAAAGACCCCTCCCTCAATAGTAAATCCCTCCCAGCAAAAACGGACTACCCAGCAGCATAAGACTCACCCCAGCAACAATAGAACCTCCCCAGCAACAAAAGACCCCCTTGCAAAAATAGATCCCCTACAGCAACAATAGATTCTCCATTAGCCAGCATCAATAGACCCTCTAGCAGCCAGAAACAAAGACCCCCTCCCTCAATAGTAAATCCCTCCCAGCAAAAACGGACTACCCAGCAGCATAAGACTCACCCCAGCAACAATAGAACCTCCCCATCAACAAAAGACCCCCCCCCCCCTGCAAAAATAGATCCCCTACAGCAACAATAGATTCTCCAGTAGCCAGCATCAATAGACCCTCTAGCAGCCAGAAACAAAGACCCCTCCCTCAATACTAAATCCCTCCCAGCTAAAACGGACTACCCAGCAGCATAAAAATCACCCCAGCAACAATAGAACCTCCCCAGCAACAAAAGACCCCCTTGCAAAAATAGATCCCCTCCAGCAACAATAGATTCTCCAGTAGCCAGCATCAATAGACCCTCTAGCAGCCAGAAACAAAGACCCCTCCTTCAATAGTAAATCCCTCCCAGCAAAAATGGACTAGCCAGCAACATAAGACTCACCCCAGCAACAATAGACCCCCATGAGCAACATAAGACTCATCCCAGCAACAATAGACCCCCATGAGCAACATAAGACTTCCCCAGCAACAATAAACCCCCTTCCTCTGCAAACATAGATATCTTCCAGTCTCCAGAATCAATAGACCCTCTAGCAGCCAGAATCAAAGATCGCTCCCTCAATAGTAAATACCTCCCAGCAAAAATGGACTAGCCAGCAACATAAGACTCACCCCAGCAACAATAGATCACCATGAGCAACATAAGACTTCCCCAGCAACAATAGACCCCCTTCCTCTGCAAAAATAGATATCTTCCAGTCTCCAGAATCAATAGAACCTCCAGCACACCCCAGCATCCCTCGCCATTACATACATTCAGTTCTGGAGGCGCCAGAACTGTGTTTCCCCCACGTTCCTGCTGCAAAAAAAGCCCTGTGGTTACGAAATGTTGGAGAAAAGTTAGAAGTCTTTAGGCCCTTCCCACCGTCAGGAGCCAGATCGTTAATCACTTGTTCACCTGGGCAATTTTTAAAAAAAAAATTTGCACACTTGTTTAAATCAGCATTTTTTTTCTTGAAAATACTGTAACTACCCCCCAAAAAAAGGTTATATTATCTATAAGCAGAGACCCTGGAGAATAAAAGGGTGGTAGTTGAAATTTTTTTATGCCACACAATATTTGCACAGTTATTTTCAGGAAAAAATATATAAAAATACATTGTAGTGCAAAAAAAAAAAATTTGCACTAAATACAATATACAAATACCATACTGGTGACCCCACAATAGGGATAAAACTTTTCCGCGGAAGGGAGTTTAACAAGACACGTGGCCACTCATTAAAATTAGAAGAAAAGAGGTTTAACCTTAAACTACGTAGAGGGTTCTTTACTGTAATGCCCCGTACACACGGTCTATCGGATTTTGTTGTCGGAAAATTTGAGATCCTGCTCTCAAATTTTTTACGTCGGAAATTCCTACGGAAAAAGCCTGCTAGAGCCCACACACGATCGAATTTTCCGACAACATAATCCGATCTGACTTTTTCCATTGGAATATCCTCCGCGCCGGGACAGGAAGTGACGTAAACTCCCGTGGGAGTTTATGCCCGGAAGTGGGTGCAGATACCTGTCTTAGACAGGTATCTGCACCCCCCTCGCCCCTGAAAGGTGCCAAATGTGACACCAGAGGGGGGGAGGGTTCCGAAAAGCAGGAGTTCCACTTTAGGGTGGAATCCCCCTTTAAATGGACTGTAGTGCAAATCAGCAAAATGCAAAAAGCACTAAAAATGCATAGGTGTGCATCAGGCCTAAGACTGGGATGCCATTAAAGTTCATGTGCGTGTAAAGGCAGATGTCCCAATACTTTTGACAATATAGTGTATGTATTGTGCATTTAGCTACCCAGCTTTAGAAATAGTGGTGTGCCCTTAATTTATCTTTATTTTAATCGTCTACCTATATGGCACCTGAGCTTTTGTTATCAGCCATTTGTCGATTATAAAAAAATCAATCACGGCAACATGACATTCTTGTAAAAATGAAACTTTAATTCATATCGACAGAATTAAAAGTGCTTTTTTTTTTCCTATTTATTTCAAGCACTTATTTATTTCAGATTACTCTGGGAAAAAAGAGAAACGATCAATATTAAAATTGATATTTTCTCTGTGAAGGAGTGTATAATATACAAGCCTCAAGCTATAAGTTTCAGGGAAAAAACTGGCTGTGTATTCTTGTGTTCAGACGATCAGGATACCGATTGACCTTAAAGGCCAATTCACTCCTGAGTAATCCATTGTGGTGCCTTGATTATGAATGGGCTATCATTATAAATGGGCTATCATTATAAATGGACTATCATTATAAATGGGCTGCCAATGCACTATAATGAATGGAAAATCATACATGACCCTTTTTGAAAACTTTCTGCACCAGAATGTGCAATATACATTTTTGTGGTATACTGCGGCGCATTGTGCATTGGGCTCTACTGTACTCTACTGTGTGAATGGGCTCTAAGGGTTTATCTGACAGCTTAATGCCAGTATAAACATTGAAGCCTGCCAATGGGAAGGCTGTTACTGGTGTCCCAATATGGAGTCAGTTGTGGATTGTCATCTGGAGGGGGGGGGGGGGGGGGGGGGGGGTACCACACAGGAGGTTCTAGGCAAGACAAACTATCACTCTAGGTTGTCCACTTGTTGAACATCTAGGTGTCCCCTCTCTAATGTTAAGCCCTATAAGCTTGAACCTTTTCGTCTTGATGACCTTGGTGTGCGGTGGATCCATGAGAGCAGTCAAAGATATACCAAGGATGGAAGTAGACACCAAAGAAGGATTTTTGTGTCCTTGTGTAGACACCAAAGAAGGTTTTTTGTATCCTTGTGTAGACAACGAAGAAAGATTTGTGGATCCTTGTGTAGACACCAAAGAAGGATATCTGTGTCCTTTTTGAACAAAACTGAATACTTTTTAAGGGGTATTTTTCGCCTTCCTCTGGATCAACTGCAGGATTAGGGTTCGGTATAGGGCCCTGTTGTATTTTCCTGGCGTGGGTTAAAGTGAAGACTTTAAGATGGCTACTAGAGGTCCCGATATTAAGTCAGTTGTGGATTGCCCTTTTAGGGAGTGAGGGCCCCACCAAGGAGGTATTAGGTTTTTCCCTCACTAATGTTACACCTTAAAACCTTGAGCCTTTTCATCTCAATATCCTTGGTGTGCAGTGGGCCATTGGAGCAGTTAAAGATATACCAAGGATTGAAGTAGACACCAAAGAAGGAATTTTGTGTCCTTGTGTAGACACCAAAGAAGGATTTTTGTGTCCTTGTTGAACAAAACTGAATGCTTTTTAAGGGGTATTTTTCGCCTTCCTCTGGATCAACTGCAGGATTAGGGTTTGGTATAGGGCCCTATTGTATTTTCCTGGTGTGGGTTAAAGTGAAGACTTTAAGACCACTACTAGAGGTCCCAATATTAAGTCAGTTGCGGATTGCCCTTTTAGGGAGTGAGGGCCCCACCAAGGAGGTATTAGGTTTTCCCCTCACTAATGTTACGCCTTAAAACCTTGAGCCTTTTCATCTCAATGGCCTTAGTGTGCAGTGGGTCCCTTGGAGCAGTTAAAGATATATTGAGGATGGAAGTAAACACTGGAAGCAGGTGCCTAAAGATGTAGAGGGCTGTCATAAGTAAGTTTCCTAAAAGTCAGCATTGAAGCTGGAAAGACGTGAGCTCTGAGTTGTGAAATGTTGTTTTGAACCCATCATACCTGCCTGATTAGGAACATAGCCAGGAAGTAGGATTTCACTTACCAACCTGTGGCTGAGGATGTGCTACATGAATGTGCATGTTTTTAATTGATTTATTTTTTGTCGTTTCGATGTACTCAACAGGCAAGTGTCTTTTTAGCAACTTGATCTGCATTGTTAGCCCTAAGGACCGGGATAAACCCTATAACAGGGTTTCTCAACCAGGGTTCCGTGAAACCCTAGGGTTCCTCCAATGGTTGCTAGGGGTTCCTTGAGCAATGACCAATTTTTGCCTCTAAGATAAGTTCCCACTGACACCAGTAATCTTTTTAGCTATCTGTAAGGGGGAAATTCTTCTCCAAGACCACAGATGTAAGGAACATTCTTCCACTGACCAGCACACCAATGTATCATGAGTTGTAGATATATCCATTTTTAACAGGGGTTCTCTGAGACCGAAAGGTTATTTCAAGGGTTCCTCCGTGTTGAAAGGGTTGAGAAAGTTTGCCCTACAAGGTAAGGGGAGGTCACAGGTTCACTTTAAGATAGACATGGAAGTCTAAAACAATTGAAAGGATCCTAGATATTCCACGTTATGCCACCAGAGAAAACCACTGAAGGCAAAGATGGACAAACATAACAGGTTATTAATATAATGCATGTCTGCTAAAGAACATGCCGGTTCTTTACAAAACTGCCAATGTCATTTTCCATCTCCGGTACTACTTGCAGGTACTGTGTTTGCACAGCTTTATTAAAAACAAAACTCACTTGGTATTTTCTATACAGGAGCAATCGAAAAACAATTACCTGTGCCTTCAGGGGAAACAGAAAAGTACATTTCATTGAGTGGATGCCTTAATAGCCTGAGTAAACTGTCCTACATGTACTTAAAATTCACAGGTAGACCATTTCCCTCATGATCTGTCAGTACCGGAGGCTGCTGAAATAGCTCAATCCGGGTAAGTGGTAGCAAAACATGGCTAAGATCTGTACCACAGTTCATAGTGGGGCCATCTTGGTGATCTCATTGGACTGGTGAATGGATGAAAACAAGTTTGTGCACAAACTGCATTGCCTTTCCCTCCAATTTACTCCAGAAACAGCAACTGTCCTTAAGTGTCCACCAACATCCAGACGTGAATGCAAAAGAAGGAAAACGAGAACATTCCTCAATATTATCTCTATGCTCTGGAGCAGTGTTTCTCAATTCCAGTCCTCATGGCGTCCCAACAGGTCATGTTTTCCAGCTTCCCATTATTTTGCACAGGTGATTTGATCAGTTTCACTGCCTTAGTAATTACCACAGCTGTTTCATGTGAGGAAAATCCTAAAAACATGACCTGTTGGGGCGCCTTGAAGACTGGAGTTGAGAAACAAATATTTCATGAATGTAGAACTTTATTTAATTATAAATAATAGCATCCCTATGTCAAATTATCAGTGAAGCAGAAGATTCTGGCAATGGGATTTCGGCAAGTTGGTTCATGGCAAGCTGAAAGGTGTAGAGTTCAGATCTCCCATAAAGTGATGTGATTTATATTTTGCACAGGGTCCAATCATTTCCTGCTGTGACTGGTGAATGGATAGGCCACATTCTCAGTGATGTCACCGGTCTCTAGTGAATGGATAGGCTGCATTCTCAGTGATGTCACCGGTCTCTAGTGAATGGATAGGTTGTATTCTCAGTGATGTCACCGTTCTCTAGTAAATGGATAGGCTGCATTCTCAGTGATGTCACTGGTCTCTAGTGAATTGATAGGCTGCATTCTCAGTGATGTCACTGGTCTCTAGTGAATGGATAGGCTGCATTCTCAGTGATGTCACCGGTCTCTAATGAATGGATAGGCTGCATTCTCAGTGATGTCACTGGTCTCTAGTGAATGGATAGGCTGCATTCTCAGTGATGTCACCGGTCTCTAGTGAATGGATAGGCTGCATTCTCAGTGATGTCACCGGTCTCTAGTGAATTGGTAGGCGGCATTCTCAGTGATGTCACTTGTCTCTAGTGAATGGATAGGCTGCAGTCTCAGTGATGTCACCGGTCTCTAGTGAATGGATAGGCTGCATTCTCAGTGATGTCATCTCTCTCTAGTGAATTGATAGGCTAAATTCTCAGTGATGTCGCCGGTCTCTAGTGAATTGATAGGCTGCATTCTCAGTGATGTCATCTCTCTCTAGTGAATTGATAGGCTAAATTCTCAGTGATGTCGCCGGTCTCTAGTGAATTGATAGGCTGCATTCTCAATGATGTCACCGGTCTCTAGTGAATGGATAGGCTACATTCTCAGTGATGTCACCGGTCTCTATTGAATGGATAGGCTGCATTCTCAGTGATGTCATCTCTCTCTAGTGAATTGATAGGCTAAATTCTCAGTGATGTCATCAGTCTCTAATGAATGGATAGAATGTCAGTGACACCATCAGTCTCCAGTGAATGGATAGGCTGTATTCTCATTGATGTCACTGCTCTATAGTGAATGGACAGGGTGTGTGTGTGCATATATATATATATATATATATATATATATATATTATGAATATATATATTTAAAGTTGCAACCTAACAGCTTATCAAGATAATCTAATATTTATATTAAAGTCCACCATTCGGAATTCTTATAGTTTCTTCTCTTTCAGCCTCCAACGAAAATCTGATGTCAAGATTATGAATATCTGGTTAATTGGCTTCTGAAAATGAGTTGTCTAAACTGAGATTTCTGTATTTTTATATCATGTATAGACTATGAATTAAACTCTAAAACAGGCAATTTAAGTGAGTTACTGGAAGAGAGTTAATGAATTTTAAGTATGCAGCTTTGGCCCCTGTTCAACGGGCTGTGGAGATTCAGTGTACTTGTTTCCAGGACGTGGATCCTATTAAGGACTAGAAATAATTTTCTTCTTAAAGGTCCACTCCATTCTTACATGCTAACGTTGTATTTAAACTGACAGATATGTGGCTCTAGGATTGCATTCATCTTTGTACACCTGGTTGCTCAGCTAGCTAAATCCCCGTAGCTGTCTCCAGACAGGAGAATCAACCAAAATATATATATATATAAAGGACTTTGACAAAGCGCATGCGCGCGAAACTAGTAAGCCACGGTCGCCTTGGATACCCCCAGCAGTACGCGTCCAGCCGTCATGTGTTCCTGATCGGCGATGTGCCTTCCCCTTCCGGGTGTCAGATTGAGGTCTTCCTTCCTCCTCACAGCGAGACGCGGGACACTCCAGACGCCGGCTGCCCAGAGTGCATAGGACAACCCATTGTTGTCCCTTCCATCTTGCCTTTTGCATCCAGCGGCAGTGCTTTGCAACCACCCAGGAGAGTGTTTCTGCGCTTTGTCCCTCCATGATACCATTTTCTCTTTTTGGCACATGGAGTGGTGAGTTGGTCCCTACACACCGATACAAAGGGAAGATATAGTAACATCTCAACACATCCCCAGCCACCAGGACCTGAGGCGGTATGATGCTATACTGTTTTCTTCTATATTCAAATGATAGTTTCACTTCACAATTTTTCAAAGATCCTAATAGTATGTTTTACTGAACTGTGATCTGCTCTGTTTTTATACTAGAGCAGTTTTAGAAATAAATCTTACTCATGAACCCATTGAGCGCTGTTTTTGTGTCCCTAGCAATGTTTTGCAGCCCTTCTTGATTGACTTCCGGTCTGCGGTGCTTACTTCCGGTTCGCGTTTGTTTACATCCGGTTATTGCGTACCAACTGGTTATTGTGTACCAACTGGTACGCGATAACCGGATGTAAACAAACGCGAACCGGAAGTAAGCGCCGCGGACCGGAAGTCAATCAAGAAGGGCTGCAAAACATTGCTGTCTGCTGTTTTCGCCCTCTGATAACCACACATTTGGCCAGTGTCTATTATTTTAATGTAAGCAGAATTATTTTTTAAAATTAAAGCTATTTTACCTGGGTAATACACCATTGCAAGCATCCTTCTCTTTACATATAACCACTATGATGGAATTTGGAAGAACTTCACCCTAACAACACTGGGAATACAGTTACCGGGGGAGACAAAGACCAACCAATAGTGAAAGTGTAATGTATGCCTGGAGAAGGTAAGGGCTCTTTGGGCACGATATTGGATTTTTCACCCATTTTGTTCACTGAAAAAAAGAAACCCTGCAAGCACCAAAGCCACTAATTGATGTGATTCCATTACCACGTCCGAAGGATTTGAGCACACCTATGCACTTTACCGAAGTGAACGATATCAATTGTGCATTTGCACACCATACTGGACACCACAACATACAGCAATAGTCTGTATGTACTAGTCCCATTGGATACATTATTTATTGTGAGCACATTGTGGATTTTTTGTCATCACATTAAGAGCATTTATATTATGCACTTTATTATATGCACTTTATTATATGCACATTATCAGTATTGTATTATGATGATTGTAGCACTTTATTAATTTATGCATAAGACACTTTATACTTCCTTATACTGTTGAAATTAGCACTTTAATATTTTTTGCGCAGAGTCACGTACACTTGAGTACACCTATATATACATTGGAATTGATTTGTGATCATTTATTTAGACTCAGCTCAGATTTATTTTATTTTATTTTTTATTCATATTTATTTATATCTATCACTATTTAGTAGTAGCGCAGAAGTCCATTCCCACATATTGCTCTTAAAGAGTGCAACTGCACTTTGCAAAGTGCACAGTCTATTTGCCTTTAGTAAATCAACCCCATAGCTCTTAATGCAACTTGTAATACATTGATGCCTATCCAACCCTGTAACTGAAGATATGGACCTGCTGCTAATGGAATAGTCTACAGGAGCCTACGCGTGACAACCTCTATGCAGGCTCAAATGCAAAAAAAAAAATATTAAATGCATACTTTTTTTAAATCTGCGTGGGTGTATTTATAATTTTTTTGCAAAAGGTGGAATTACCCTTTAAACCAAGCTCTCTCATATCCCCAAATAGCATGCGAATACAACTTAATACGTCACTTTGAGGGACATACGTCACATTCACATTGAGGGACATGGAGAGTGTGTGTGTGTGTGTGTGTGTGGGGGGGGGGTTAAATGCTAGCTTGGAGAAGTGTTGATATATCCAAACAATATGTTCCCCTTGTTGGAGGTATACTGCGGTGACATGTAACCAACCAAAGTTATGTATGCCCATTCCATGCTAATCCTGGTCCATGTAACTTTCTGAAGACAGAACGCACTAAGGGAACCTTTCACTGAAACACCCTAATTGCCTAGTTGTTCTGATCCTCTTGAGGGAGGCAATCAAGGGTGAGGAGGATGATGGATGCTACCTTGAAAGTAGAAGCCCATGACGGGTGAAACGCGTTAGTGGGGATGGTTCGGGAGAAGCTTGAACTAAGGCCTTCTTGCCATACATGAAATTGAGCGGTTTTCAGTGTGCGCTTCCATCTCTCCTTTTGTAAGTTGCATTGCTGACAATTGGGCAAGAAGAGGCCTGTGGGAGTCGCCCCCAACAATGGTTGAATCACTGGGTGACTGAATCAGTGGAGCCTGGAGTGCCGCTACATGTTCGATTGGGGTTTTGAAGTCTATCATCTTAGGTTCAAGGGAATCTTAATGTCAGCTCACCCTCTTCACTTTAGCTAATTGACTCAAAGCTTGAGAGAGAGGTTGCACAACACCAAGAAACCATGTGAGAAGCTTGCCTAACTGAATAAATCAGTTCACCCATTACTCTTTAGAGAAGAGACTCACACCTCAGTCTTCTGAGCCATGAGTCCATTTGGATAGTCCAGGTGTCTCCAAACTTTCCAAAGAAAGGGAAAGCTTGCTGTCCTTCAGTCTTGTGGGGGGGGGGGGGGGGGCAGACTGTGTTCAGTGGAATTAGAAAATTCCCCAACGTCAGTAGGAGTGAACAATGCCCCATAGTTGGTGTCATTTGGAGGAATGGTGTCCCATCATTGGTGTCAGTGGAAGGAATAGTGCCCCAAGGGCCAGAGAAAGGCAGGCAGAGGGCCACATCCACTTACCAGTTTTGAGACCACTGAGTTAGTCTTATGCCCCGTACACACAATCGGATTTTCCCACAACAAATGTTGGATGTGATCTTGTTGGCTGAAAGTCCAACCGTTTGTAAGCTCCATCGGACATTTGTTGTCGGAAATTTCCGCCAACAAATGTTGGCTAGAAGGTTCTCAAATATTCTGCCAACAAAAAACGTTGTTGTCGGAATTTCCGATCGTGTGTACACAAGTCCGACGCACAAAAGTTCACGCATGCTCGGAATCAAGCAGAAGGAGCCGCACTGGCTATTGAACTTCCTTTTTCTCGTCTCGTCGTACGTCTTGTACGTCACCACGTTCCCACGTTCCTAATTGTTGGCCAACATTTGTGTGACCGTGTGTATGCAAGACAAGTTGGAGCCAACAACCTTCAAACAAAATTCCACGGTTTTGTTGTCGGAAAGTCCGATCGTGTGTATGGGGCATTACAGTAGCTTGTGCTTGCCTTTATGACTTGTAAACTCTTCTGGGGCCGAGGGTGATGTGAATTATATTTTTACTCTGTAAATTGCCCTGGATTAGGTTTCAGCTAGAAATAATGCTGGTAATTCTGATTGGTGATTGGTATAACGCAAGCGGTAATGCGTTTTCGGGCCATAGTTCGTTTATTTTTTGTTTGCCAGTAGTTCTCAATAAGTAAAAATCAACAGCACCTATTTTTAAATATTGAAAGTCATCAGCGACCTTTTATTTTTTTTAATACATGGAAAATAAATTACCTTTGATGGTTACAACAACCAATTTTAGCCATTATTAGTGAAGACCCTTTATCCAGGTGTGGATTTTTTTTATTTTTTTTTGCAGACAGTCGCCATGACAATAGCCTTATTACATGAGTAAATTTCCATTTTCAATCTTATTTTCTAATGCTTATTAACAGTAATTTATTAGGCGAGGTAGTATTATTAGCTGTTTCTGTTTTGTTTGCTGTTTGGAAAGTCATTTGTTCTGAGCTAATGGAATATTTGCAGCTCTAACAAAGCAGAACATGAAAGGCAGACATCATTGTGAGCAATTTGCTTCCTATCTACATGCACCCTTGTTCTACAAAATCAAGGAGGGGAGAGGAGGGGGGGGGGGGGGATAGGGGTCTTTTATTTATTTATTTATTCTTGATTCTGCAAGCACTGGAAGACAATTAATCGGAAAATTCTGCAACTGATCAGAAACAATCAAGACGAGGCGTTGGGTCATATTTATAAAGGTGCAAATGATCAATTCCTAATGGAACCTCCACTGCCGGTTTGGCTGTATTTAAACACATATGCAGTCTGCGTTGTGCATTTGCCGGGTAGAGTGGCATCCATCGCTGCTCAGACCTTGTGGGTTTCAATGGGCTTTATTAAAACGTAAAGCTGGAGGAGGAAATTGGGTTACAGCAGCAACAATAATACCACAACAGACAATACAGTAAAAACAAAACCCAATCAGACCTCTAGAACAGGGTTTTGGGCCCATAGTCTTTGGGTAGCGCGCTCTATAGAAGGCGATTAACTAAATGGCCCAACTAAGGTGAATAAAATCCATTACTACCCTACTGGCCAGTAGAACAAACTCAATCAGGCTGGCATTGGGGCCTATAGTCTTTGAGTGGAGCACTCTATAACAGGCAATTAACCAAATTACCTAACTAAAGTGAACACAATCCATTACTACCCTACTGGCCAGTAGAACAAATTTAATAAGGCTGGCATTGGGGAATATAGTCTGTGGGTGGAGCACTCAAAAACAGGTGATTAACCAAATGATCAAAAGTCAGTGATGGTGGACTCATGGCACGCGTGCCACAGCTGGCACGCAGAGCCCTCTCTGTGGGCACGCGAGCAGGGCCGCAATCTTTTCTCCTGTACGTAACAGAAGAAGAGTGCCCATTAAATATATGCTTGTGCTCTGTCTACTGACTCGGCTCAGGCTTTATCAGCAGGGCATTCATGGGCTCCTGCAGTCCTGCCCCCTTCCCCCCTTTATGCATCTCGCCTATTGGCTTCACCGAGATGCCCAGGTCCCGTGTAAGGAGGCAATTGGCCAGCACAGGTGTCAGTCATTGCAGCCTGGCCAGAGCGTGCGTCTGTAGCCCCGGCCAATCTGCGGCTCTGGGTTGGCTCGTTTGGGGGGTTGGGCAGGGGAAAATCAACAACAAGGCCAACCAGCCAATGGGGAGGTGGGGAGAGTGTCCCAGGTGTTTACTGTTAGGCCAGGGCAGAAGTTTCCCAGAGTTCTGGCTGGAGCCCAGTGGGGCTGCCTGGGATGTGGGGAAAGAGCTGAGTGGTTGCCCATAGCAACATAATACAGGCTTTTTATTGTTCAGTTGTGCACTGCAGTAAAGAGCTGATAAGAGGAATCCTGGTTGGCTGCAGCCAGGGACCAACGAGGAACCAGGACAAGTGCACCATGGGACATGCAATCCTAGAAGCCTTTGGCTCCATTTTAATTAAGTAAAGTAAAACCACAGCCCCAGCATGCCCTGCAAAAATATGAGAAGGGACAGCCTAGAGCAGTGATGGCGAACCTTGGCACTCCAGATGTTTTCAAACTACATTTCCCATGATGCTCATGCACTCTGCAGTGTAGTTGAGCATCATGGGAAATGTAGTTCCAAAACATCTGGGGTGTCAAGGTTTGCCATCACTGGCCTAGAGCCTGGAAAAAAAAGGGCTGAAGGAGAAGGGAGAGCAAGGGTGAGAGGAGTGTGGAGACAAGAGTGAAAGGAGGCTGAGGTGGTTCGGAAAGGAGAGAGAGAGCCCAAGCCACAACAGCCCCTGGAGTTGAGCCAGCCAGAAAGGAGTGAGAGGACAGTGCTTAGAGGTGCTGAGTGAACACGATCGAGAGTGAGGAGGGTGATCACAGGCACCAACAAAAGGAGAACCTGCTGCCAGGCACACAACACTGACCGCAGGGGGGTGCGTGAGTGTTGAACTGACTGCAACGCCTCTTCGGCTGGGTGATTATCACCAGTGTTGGTACTTTGAAATAAATAAGTTGGTTTCGTGTTGCAGCTTGGGCACTCAGGCTCAGAAAGGTTTGCCATCACTGACCTAAGTACCCCACTGTAAAGTAGAGCAAACCCAATCAGGCCAGCATTGGGACCCATAGTCTTTGGGTAGAGCGATCTATAACAGGTGATTAACCATATGACCTAACTAATGTGAACAAAATCCATTACTACCCCACTGTCCAGCAGAACAAAACCCAATCAGGCCGGCGTTGGGGACCATAGTATTTGGGTAGAACGCTCTACAACAGGTGATTAACCATATGACCTAACTAAGGTGAACCAAATCCATTACTACCCTACTGGCCAGTAGAACAAAACCCAGTTAGGCCGGTGTTGGGGCCCATAGTTTTTGGGTACAGCACTCTATAACAGGCGATTAACCAAATGAGCTAACTAAGGTGAACTAAATCTTTTGCTACCCCATTGACCAGTAGAACAAAACCCAGTTAGGTCAGTGTTGGGGCCCATAGCTTTGGGTAGTGTGCTCTATTTCAGGCGATTAACCAAATGACCTAACTAAGGTGAACAAAATCCATTACTACCCTACGTAGAAAAAACCCAATCAGGCCGGCGTTGGGGCCCATAGTCTTTGGGTAGAGCACTCTAAAACAGACGATTAACCATATGACCTAACTAAGGTGAACAAAATCAATTACTACCCTAAGTAGAACAAACCCAATCAGGCCGGCGTTGGGGCCCATAATCTTTGGGTAGAGCACTCTAAAACAGACGATTAACCATATGACCTAACTAAGGTGAACAAAATCCATTACTACCCTAAGTAGAACAAACCCAATCAGGCCGGCGTTGGGGCCCATAGTCTTTGGGTAGAGCGCTCTAAAACAGACGATTAACCATATGACCTAACGAAGGTGAACAAAATCCATTACTACCCTACCGGCCAGTAGAACACAACCCAATCAGGACGTTTTTGGGGACCATAATTGTTCGGTGGAGCATTCTTGTAATCCCAAATACGGGAGGGGTACTCTTAAAGGAAAGGGTCAAGGTAAATCGAGAAAAAGGTCAGTAGCCAAGAAGCCTCTCATCACTGTAGTTAGTCTCTGGGTCTCTGGCAGTCCCATGAAGGCCAGCAAAAGTTCCTCATCTCAAGCCGGCATCCCACAGCAACTCCAGGCGGTTCTCCTCTCGAGCCTCGAGGGTCAAAAATTGCCACTGATTCTCACTGGAACACACCTGCCATCTGTTCCCCGATCACAGCTGCGGGATCTATCCAGATTCCAACATGCAGGTCCCCACCACAGGCCCACTGCTGACAAATATGTTCCTTTTCTAAGTTCTGATTTCTGCTTCTGATTTCTCTGTCTAATCCCATGGTGAGAGACAAGGAACTTCAGTGGAAAGCTGCGCAGAGCCCATGTGGCAGCCACCCCCTTCAAGGGGCGATATCCAGGGTTTCATTAGCATATTCAAAGTCATTTAGATAGGGACTTCCTGTGCTGCATTCTTATCAGCTATAATTCTGCTCCTCTATAGATGCAGTATTGTAATGCCTCATACACACGGTCGGATTTTCCGACGGAAAATGTCCTATCGGACAATGTTGTCGGAAATTCCGACCGTGTGTAGGCTCCATCGGACTTTTTCCGTCGGATTTTCCGACGGACAAAGTTTTATCTCCTGCTCTCAAATTTTCCGACAACAAAGTCCTATCGGACTTTTTCCGATCATGTGTAGCGAATTCCGACGGACAAAAGTGCCACGCATGCTCAGATCACATTACAAGACCAAAGCTATTGGCTACTAGCCTCTACGTAGTCCCGTCGTACACAACGCACGTCACCACGTTCAGGATGATCGGATTTTCCGACAACTTTGTCCGACCGTGTGTATGCAACACCAGTGTCGGACAAAATCCGTCGGAAAAAATCCGACGGATTTTGTGGTCGGAATTTCCGACCATGTGTTGTCACCCTTGGACTGGAAGTGTGTTACTGGAATGATTACAGTTGAAAAAAGAAAAAAAGAAAAAAGATTTAAAAAAATAAAACCAATGCAGCTACCAACATCCTGGTAAGGACTGGAACTGGTAAACTATGAGATATTACATTCTTGTTCTTAGATTTAGATATGCTTACTTATAATGTGTGTGTTTATTTTTAACATTTTTCTTTTCTTTTATTTATGTATTTATCTAAACGGTTGCCGGCATAAGTCCGAATTTCCATAGGCCAACATGCTGTACACATGAAATGCTCTGAAACATGTAAAAATGATTAAAACAGCCAGGATCCAGAGCAAAATAATCTGTTAGATTTACTTTATTGGTCTATAAAGAATATTTTTATTGTTGTTATTTCACAGTAAATTAATTTGAAGATGTGGTTATTAGACTATGGCCGAACAAGCGCCCCCCCCCCCCCCCGAGCATATGGCGTTACGGGGAGCGGCACAAGTGTTTGTGTCAAGTGCGGTTCCCCTCCAAGACGTACTGCAGCCGCTCACTACTTAATGCGCTGTTAAGGACCTTTTCAATTACTGGACCTTTTAACTGACCTGTTAACTGCTTGTTAGCGAGCGGAAAGAACGCACTTTGGACGCTTTTATGCCCAGTTTCACCTAATGTGGCATGCTAAATTCACCGTGCGGTTAATGAGGGTTATTAAAGTGTAATATTCTCAGATTACACACTCCATTTGCCACCAGTAGTGATCAGAATTCATGATCAATGGTTCGCCATCGCTGACTGCTCCATTTAAGGGTCTTGGGGGTTAGGCTGCCAATTTAAAGTAGTGGTATTTAATCTCCTCCGTCCTGGAAGTCAGCAGATCGCAACTGTGATTCCCCTTCTAACTGTTAGCAGGAATGAGGCTTAAAAGCCGTCACAGCTGTAATCTTCAGGTTTGTAAGGAGAGCAGCCGGCGTCATAATTATAGAATTAAACATGAGATTTCTTCTATACGCTATTGTGTGGGACGGAACTACAGATGAAGGTGACCTGGGACTTGGAGGACCACAAATACCAGAAGAGAGAGAGTTGGGGGGGGGGGGGGAAGGAAGAGAAAGAAAAGAAGGAAAAGAAAAGAGGAAAAAAGGAGAGGGAAAGAAGGAAGAGATGGAAGGAAGAGAAGAAAAAAAATGAAGGAATGAAGGAAATAAATGGAAGGAAGAAGGGGAAGAAGGAAGAGAAGGAAAGAAGAGAAGGAAAGAAGAGAAGGAAAGAAGAGAAGGAAAGAAGAGAAGGAAAAAAAAGAAAAAATAAGGAAGGAAGGAAAGGAAGGAAGAGAATGGTAAAGGAAAAAGAAAAAAAGAAAAGAAAAGAAGAGAAGGAAAATGAAAGAAGGAAGAAAGGAGAGGGGAAGAAGGAAGAGAAGAAAAAACAAATAAGGAAGGAAGGAGAAGGAAGGAAGAGGAAGGAAGGAAGCAAGAGGAAGGAAGGAAGGAAGCAAGAGGAATGAAGGCAGGAAAATGAAAGAAAAGAAGGGGAGGAAAAGAAAGAAAGAAGAAAGGAGCGGGAAAGAAGAGAAGGGAAAAAAAATAAGGAAGGAAAGAGATAGAAGGAAGGAAAGTAAGGAAGGTAAAGGAAAAAGAGGAAAGAAGAAAAGAAGAGAAGGAAAATAAAAGAAGGAAGAAAAGAGAGGGAAAGAAGGAAGAGAAGGAAAAAATAAGGAAGAAAGGAAGAGGAGGAAAAGAAGGAAGAGCAATGAAGGCAGGGGAAGGAAGGAAAAGGAAAGAAAAGAAAGGAGAGGAAAAGAAGGAAGAGAAGGCAAAAAATAAAAAATAAGGAAGGAAGAGGAAGGTAAAGGAAAAAAGAGAAAAGAAGAGAAGGAAAATGAAAGAAGGAAGAAAGAAGAGAAGGAAAAACTATTTAAATAAGGAAGGAAAGAGATAGAAGGAAAGAAAGTAAGGAAGAGGAAGGTAAAGGAAAAAGAGGAAAGGAAGAGAAGGAAAAAAGAAAAAATAAGGAAGGAAGAGGAAGGAAGGCAGAGCAATGGGGGCAGGAGAAGGAAGGAAAAGGAAAGAAAAGAAGGGGAGGAAAAGAAAGAAGGAAGAAAGGAGAGCAAAAGAAGGAAGAGAATGAAAGAAGAGAAGGCAAAAAAAAAGAAAAAATAAGGAAGGAAGAGGAAGGAAGGCAGAGGGGGGGGCAGATGGGGGCAGGAAGAAAGGAAGAAGGAAAGAAAGTAAGAAAGAAAAAAAAGAAGGAAAAGAAGAGGAAAAGAAAGAAGGAAGAAAGGAGAGGAAAATAAGAAGAGAAGAAAAAAAGAATAAGGAAGAAGAAAGAAGAGCAAAGAAAAAAAAAGAGAAGGCAAAAAAAAAAGAAAAAATAAGGAAGGAAAGGAAGGAAGAGGAAGGTAAAGGAAAAAGAGAAAAGAAGAAAAGGAAAATGAAAGAAGGAAGAAAGGAGACGGAAAGCAGGAAGAGAAGGTAAGAAGAGAAGGAAAAAAAGGAAAAAGAAGGAAGGAAAGGAAGAGGAAGGTAAAGGAAAAAGAGGAAAGAAGAAAAGAAGAGAAGAACAAATGGAAGAAGGAAGAAAGGAGAGGGAAAGAAGGAAGAGAAGGAAAGAAGAGAAGGAAAAAAAGAAAAAATGAAGGAAAGAGAAGGCAGGAAGGAAAGGAAGGAAGAGGAAGGTAAAGGTAAAAGAGGAAAGAAGAAAAGAAAAGAATAAAAAAATTAAAATTAAATAAATAATAATAATAATTTTAAAAAAAAATGTAAGCGCCCCCGTCCCCGTGTGCTCGCGTAACAAAGAAAAAGCATGCTTAAGTCGCGTCTGCAAATGTAAACAGTGTTCAAATCACACATGTGAGGTATCGCCGCGATCGCCGGAGTGAGAGCAATAATTCTAGCAGAAGACCTGCTCTGTAACTCTAACCTGGTAACCGTTCCTCTTTTTTAAAGCGTCGCCTATGGAGATGTTTTGATATCGCAATTTGTTGCCATTGCACAATTTTAAAGCATGATATGTAAGGTATCTATTTACTCGGCGTAACATCATCTTTCACATTATACAACAAAATTGGGCTAACTTTACTGTTTAGTTTTTCTTTAAATTCATGAAACTGTCTTTTCTCCACAAAAAAAATGTGTTTAAAAGACCGCTGGGCAAATACCGTGTGACATAAAATATTGCAACTATCACCATTTTATTCTCTAGGGTCTCTGCTAAATATATAAATATAAAAATATATATAAAAAAAAAAAAAAATATATATATATATATATATATATATATATATATATAATGTTTGAGAGTTCTAAGTATTCTACCAAAAAATATGGATTTTAATTTGCAAGCAACAAATGTCAGACATAGGCTTAGTCATGCAAGGGATTATTCTAAGCAAGAAAAAAAAAATGTGATTCTCATTTTAGCCAGAATCGTGCAGCTCTAGTACACACACGCACACATACTAAGGCAGATTTAGACAGGAGACAATTAAACGACCAGCATACCTTTGGAGTGTGGGAGGAAACAGGAGTACCTGGAGGAAGCCCACAAAACCACAGGGGGGAGGGGGACATGTAAACTCCATGTAGATAGTGTTCTGGTTGGGAATTAAAGGACCTCAGTACAAGACAGAAGTGCTAGGAAAGAAGGGTTCAATTAGCTTGGAGTTCCCCTTTAATGTCCTTTCCCTCCTTGCATTGATTGATTGGTTGATGATTTGGTAGACGATAGATCCAAGTTTCTTTGCACACTGACATTTAGAAGGCTGAACACCCTGAATGCCCCGACAGGATAACCCTCACCTTCTATCTACATTACACATATTTTTTACTCTTTATAAATCATCTAATAGATCCAATTATCCACAAATCACCATGTAGAGGGATACGTGAAATATACGAAATTCTCCTCCACTTTTTTTTTTGTTTAGCTCCGCTTAGAAGCTTTTAGCGGTATTATGGAGTTCTGTAACACTTTGAAAAATAAGTGCCTTTTTTAAAATAAATATTTTGTAAAAAGCTGCAATTTGACTTAGCGTTGCCGGTGCTCTCTACCACCTTGCGGCATGCCGGCGACGAACTCCCGCCGAGCGGAGGCACACTGTGAGCACAAGTACAACACTTACAGTTCAATAGAAAAAGAAAAAAAATCCTAGCAAATCCTCTAAAAGTGTATTTTCAAAAAAATATATAATTTCTTATCAGTCGCCAGAATTTAGATCTTTCGAATGGCACCTGCCGATGAAAAGCGTGGAGCTTAAAGAAGCCTACTCAGGAGCCGCGCGTGACGGGCAATTAATTGCGTATGAATGCAGACTAGCCTGGTAATTGTATTCATTCAAAGGGAACAGGGAGGTAAGGAGTAAAAAAAAAAAGGACTTTTAGTAAACAGAGCTGGAACTACGAGGAAGTCTTTGCTAAACTGTCAGGAGCTGGTTTGGTCATCTTTTGGACATCGGGCAATCTTTCCCCTTCAATGTCCTCTGACACCAGAGGAAAATTTTTGCTTCCATTGACACAGGAGCTCGTTTTACACTCTCCGGCCACTTAATTAGGTACACCTGTTCAATTGCTTGGTAACACAAATTGTTAATTAGCCAATCACATGGCAGCAACTCAATGCATTTAGGCATCTAAACGTAGTGATGACTTGCTGAAGTCCAAACCGAGCATCAGAATGGGAACGAAAGGGGATTTACAGTGACTTTGAACGTGGCATGGTTATTGGTGCCAGACGGGCTGGTCTAACATTTCCAAAAACGGATCTACTGGATCTACTGCGTGAAGCACAACCATCTCTCGGGTTTACAGAGAATGGTCCAAAAAAAAAGAGAAAATATCCAGTGAGCGGCAGTTGTGTGGAGGAAAATGCCTTGTTGATGTCAGAGGAGAATGGGCAGACTGGTTCCAGTAACTCAAATAACCACTTGTTACACCCAAGGTATGCAGAATACCATCTCAGAAAGCACAACACAATCGAACCTTGAAGTAGAACAATGAAAGAGGGAAGAAAGGAGAGGGAAAGAAGGAAGAGAAGGAAAGAAGAGAAGGAAAAAAATAAAAAATAAGGAAGGAAAGAGAAGGAAGGAAGAGGAAGGAAGGAAGGAAGAGGAATGAAGGAAGGAAAAAAGGAAGGAAAAGAAAGAAGGAAGAAAGGAGAGCAAAAGAAGGAAGAGAAGGAAAGAAGAGATGGAAAAAATGAAAGAATAAGGAAGGAAAGAGAAGAAAGGAAGGAAGGGGAATGAAGGCAGAAGGAAGGAAAAGGAAAGAAAAGAAGGTAAGGAAGAGAAAGAAGGAAGAAAGGAGAGGAAAAGAAGGAAGAGAAGGAAAGAAGAGATGAAAAAAAAAGAAAGAATAAGGACGGAAAGAGAAGGAAGTAAGGAAAGGAAGGAAGAGCAAGGTAAAGGAAAAAGATGAAAGAAGAAAATAAGAGAAGGAAAATGAAGGAAAATGAAGGAAAAAAGGAAGAGAAGGTAAGAAGAGAAGGAAAATGAAGGAAAAAAGGAAGAGAAGGTAAGAAGAGAAGGAAAAAAAGAAAAAAATAAGGAAGGAAGGAAGGAAGGAGAAGGAAGGAAAAGGAAATAAAAGAAGGGGAGGAAAAGAAAGAAGGAAGAAAGGAGAGGAAAAGAAGGAAGAGGAGAAAAGAAGAAGAAAAAAAATAAGTGAGGAAGGAAAGAAAGAGAAGAAAGGAATGACGAGGAAAGAATAATTGAAGGAAAAAAGAAGGAAGGAAGAGGAAAGTAAAGAAAAAAGAGGAAAGAAGGAACGAAAAGAAGAGGAGGAAAATAAGGAAAGGAAAGAAGGAAGAGAAGGAAAGAAGAGAAGAAAGCTGCGACATTCAGATGATGGGGTCAGAATTTGGCATAAACATGAAAACATGGATCCAGCCTGCCTTGTATCACCGGTTCAGGCTGGTGGTGGTGGTGGCGTAATGGTGTGGGGGATATTTTCTTGGCACACTTTGGGCCCTTTAGTACCAATTTAGCATTGTTTAAACCCTACGGCCTACCTGAGTATTGTTGCTGACCATGTCCATCCCTTTATGACTACAGTGTCCCCATCTTCTGATGGCTTTATCCAGCAGGATAATGCACCATGTCACAAAGCTCCAATCATCTCACCACTGGACAATGAGGTCACTGTACTCCAATGGCCTCCACACTCACCCCATCTCATTCAATAGAGCACCTTTGGGATGTGGTGGAAAGAGATTTGCATCATGGATGTGCAGCCGAAAAATCTGCAGCAACTGCGTGATGCTATCATGTCACTATGGACCAAAATCTCTGAGGAACGTTTCCAACACCTTGTTAAATCTATGCCATGAAGAATGAAGGCAGTTCTGAAGACACTTTGGGCCCTTTAGTACCAATTTAGCATTGTTTAAACACCACGGCCTACCTGAGTATTGTTTCTGGCCATGTCCATCCCTTTATGACTACAGTGTCCCCATCTTCTGATGGCTCCTTCCAGCAGGATAATGCACCATGTCACAAAGTTCCAATCATCTCACCACTGGACAATGAGGTCACTGTACTCCAATGGCCTCCACACTCACCAGATCTCACCACTGGACAATGAGGTCACTGTGCTCCAATGGCCTCCACACTCACCAGATCTCATCCAATAGAGCACCTTTGGGATGTGATGGAAAGAGATTTGCATCATGGATGTGCAGCCGAAAAATCTGCAGCAACTGCGTGATGCTATCATGTCACTATGGGACAAAATCTCTGAGGAACGTTTCCAACACCTTATTAAATCTATGCCATGAAGAATGAAGGCAGTTCTGAAGACAAAAGGGGGTTCAACCTGGTACTAGCAAGTTGTACCTAATAAAATGGGACTGAGGCACTACCTCTACCCATCCCACACCAGCTCTTGCTTTTTCTGGCTGGTCAGTGTAGTTTGCTTGCTCAGCAAACAACCCTGTGCCGCTGCAAACTTGTACCCGGCCAAAATGTGAAAAAAAAAAAAAATTGCCTTTAATTCTACTTTAACTGCTTTTTTTTTGGCTTGCCGAGCCTAGTGGAAATTAAAGCATCCAATACGTTCGGTAAAGTTTAACAAATAAATATTCCCAGGCACACTTATCCTCCTGCCTACTTACCAATTATCCCTTCCATCACCCATCAAACCGCTCTTTATCTAAATAAACAGGGCTTTGTTTCTCTCATTGTTACAGTCGTGTCAAAAATTCACCTAAGAGATTGACGCAGCGGCACAAAAGACTCTTTATTGAAACAGGCAGAAATCTCAGAATCTCCTTTTTTTTTTTTTTTTTTTATATAACGCGGCAACAACCAGAGGAACAATGCGCGGTGAAGACGACAAAGCCAAATCCCTATCTGTGAAATGCTATATTATATATGTCACTTAAAAGAATGACAAGTAAAAAAAAAAAAGAAAAAAAAAAGACAAGTTAATTTCCTCCCTTCTCGAGTCACGCGTCAAACTTTCACCATCGCCATGGCGACCGAACGCTCGGGAGCGCTGTCGGGATTTCAGGCTATTGTTGAAATTACATCTACGATACACAAGTTAAAAAAATAAAAAACGTAATTATTGATCGTGGCGGTTGGCGTTCTGTTATTGTGTTTGGCTAATGACGGACCTACTTGCCGGGGATAAAGCGCGGGGACCATAATTAACAGATGAAAGTTTGTTGCAAAATGTATTTTGTTCTTCCGGAATGCCGATCGATAATGGTGGGTGAGATCCCGCTAATCACAAGGAAATAATGAGAAGTAAAGACAATAAGCAATATATTTTTTTTTTTTTACAGGACGTCCGCAGTTCATTTATTTGCTTTTAAGAGACTCCTTGAGTTTTTTGCAGCCTACGTTAGCTTAAAGCTGAAGTTTAATCCCCTTCAACAACATGCTAGTGGCATTATAACATAATTCTTTATGTTGTTCAGTACATACTTTATATTAGACCTAATGATGTGATCACTGGGTTTCTGCGCTTCCCTCTGCATACCTCCCAACTTTTTTGAGATGGGGGACACCTACTAGATAATGTATGTAGGCATAGGACACGCCCCCTGCCACGCCCATACCGCCCAACATTTTGAGATGGGAATGAGGGACACCTACTAGAAAACGTATGTAGGCATAGGACACGCCCCCTGCCACCCCCATACCTCCCAACATTTTGAGATGGGAATGAGGGACACCTACTAGAAAAAGTATGTAGGCATAGGACACGCCCCCTGCCACACCCATACCTCCCAACATTTTGAGATGGGAATGAGGGACACCTACTAGAAAACGTATGTAGGCATAGGACACGCCCCCTGCCACGCCCATACCTCCCAACATTTTGAGATGGGAATGAGGGACACCTACTAGAAAACGTATGTAGGCATAGGACACTCCCCCTGCCACCCCCATACCTCCCAACATTTTGAGATGGGAATGAGGGACACCTACTAGAAAACGTATGTAGGCATAGGACACGCCCTCTGCCACCCCCATACCTCCCAACATTTTGAGATGGGAATGAGGGACACCTACTAGAAAAACGTATGTAGGCATAGGACACGCCCTCTGCCACCCCCATACCTCACAACATTTTGAGATGGGAATGAGGGACACCTACTAGAAAACGTATGTAGGCATAGGACACGCCCCCTGCCACGCCCATACCTCCCAACATTTTGAGATGGGAATGAGGGACACCTACTAGAAAACGTATGTAGGCATAGGACACGCCCCCTGCCACCCCCATACCTCCCAACATTTTGAGATGGGAATGAGGGACACCTACTAGAAAACGTATGTAGGCATAGGACACGCCCCTTGCCACCCCCATACCTCCCAACATTTTGAGATGGGAATGAGGGACACCTACTAGAAAACATATGTAGGCATAGGACACGCCCCCTGCCACGCCCATACCTCCCAACATTTTGAGATGGGAATGAGGGACACCTACTAGAAAACGTATGTAGGCATAGGTCACGCCCCCTGACATTCTCTTAAAGGAGAATTAACAAAAAAAAGTTTAATTAAATCCACAATGGCTTTTTTTTTTTTCTACCACTACTATTCCTTTATATTGGCTTTTAACCACTTCAATACCGGGCACTTAGACACCTTCCTGCCCAGACCAATTTTCAGCTTTCAGCGCTGTCGCACTTTGAATGACAATTGCGCGCTCATACAACACTGTACCCAAACAGAATTTTTATCATTTTGTTCTTACAAATAGAGCTTTCTTTTGGTGGTATTTGATCACCTCTGCGATTTTTATTTTTTGTGCAACAAATAAAAAACGACGCATTTTTCTTTGTTTCTGTTAAATTTGTTTGTACATAAGTACGGTTTCTTCTTCAATGAAGGGCACTGATATGGCTGCACTGACAGGCACTGATAAGGCGGCACTGATGGGCACCGATGAGGTGGCACCAATGAGGTGGTACTGATGAGGTGGCACTGACGGCCACTGATTATAGGCACTGATAGGCGGCACTGATGGGCACGGATAGGTGGCACTGATGGGCACTGATGGACATTCATAGGCGGCACTGATGGGCACTCATAGGCGGCACTGATGGGCACTTATGGGTGGCATGGATAGGTGGCATGGATGAGCACTGATAGGTGGGCACTGATGGGCACTGATAGGTGGCACTGCTGGACACTGATGGGTGGCACTGATGACACTGATGGGTGGCATTGCTGGGCATCACTGATTTTTATTTGTACATGATGGTGCCAGTCAGTGCCCATTTGTAGGCACTGACTGGCACAGATTGGGCATCATTTGCACATGTGGATGGCCAGGGGGTACAAACCTGGCCACCCACATGTTTCCCACTTCCCTGGTGGTCCTAGTGGAGTCCCTGGTGGCCCAGTGTGGGCATCTGAGGGGGGCTGTGCTGATAAAAAAATCAGTGCAGACCCCCCCTGTCAGGAGAGCCGCCGATCGGCTCTCCTCTACTCGCGTCTCTAAGACACGGGTGAGGAAAAGCTGATCACCGGCTTTTCCTGTTGACATCGTGATCAGCCGTGATTGGACACGGGCGCGCGGTGGCATGTTATCCTGAAGGACGTCATATGATGCCCAGTCAGGATAACGAAACCCCCGCCCGACCGTCATTCTGCTATAGGCCGGGCGGAAAGTGGTTAAGGTTTACAAATGCAGCAGTTTAGAATTTGGATGAAAGGTTTAGCTCTGGGAAACACTTTTTAAAAGATAAAAAGTGCATTTTATATACAACTATATAGATCAGAGCAAAATGAGGGACACATGAGGAGGAATGAGGGACAGAGGGACATTGCTCCAAATCAGGGACAGTCCCTCAAAATTCGGGACAGTTGGAAGCTATGCCTATGCAATGTAGGCAGACCATGGCTGGTAGGCAGATCATAGCTGGTGGGAAGGGCTGGCAGGGTATACTGTACTGTATCATGAGACCCCCTTGCTCAGCACTCTTCTAAAGAGCCCTCAGTCCCGATGCAAGCAGTGGGCTGGCTCCTGGGAGGAGCTCTGTGAATATGAAAATGCCTTAATGAGTGGATTTCAGTCTGGGGGGAGGTGTGTGCTCCTAGCAGGCTGCAATTGCATGAAGACACACCTAGGTACTGCCCACATGTGATGTTGAGCCTCCATGACTGACAAAACTGAAATCCAATGAATGAAAAGGGGTGGGCCAGGGACAGTCAGGGCTAGATGATGCGTGATGGGGGACCACTGATTTAAAAGGGGACCTCTGATGTGAAGGGGCATTCTGATGTAATTGGGGACTCTGATGTAAAGAGTAAGGAGTGTTCGCAGCTCCACATGCCCGAGCAGTGAGACATTTCCCGATCTGTGCAGCCGCGGATCGGGAAATGTCTCACTGCCTTTGATTAGCGCTGTGCAGTGCAAGCTTCCTGGTGGGCTTGGGCATGTGGATCTGCGAACACGCCTGGGCCCATCCTTAGTAAAGAGGGACCTCTGATGTGATGGGGAGGCCTCTGATGTAATGGGGGGCCACTAATGTGATATTGGGACCCGGAGCAAAGAGGGACCTCTGATGTGATGGGGAGGCCTCTGATGTAATGGGGGGCCACTAATGTGATATTGGGACCCGGAGCAAAGAGGGACTTCTGATGTGATGGAGGGATCTTGGCTGTGATGGGGTGGCATCATTTTTAAAGGGGAGCCTCTGACATGAGGGGTGGACTTCTGATGTAAAAGGGGGGGACTCTGATGTGATGGGGGATTACTGATGTGATAGGGGGGTCTCTGATGTGATTGGGGGAACTCTTATGTGATGGGAGGATCTCTGATGTGATGGGGGAACTCTGATGTGATGGGAGGATCTCTGATGTGATGGGGGGAGCTCTGATGTGATGGGAAGATCTCTGATGTGATGGGGGAACTCTGATGTGATGGGAAGATCTCTGATGTGATTGGGGGAGCTCTGATGTGATAAGGGGGACCTCTGATGTGACAGGGGGGATCTCTGATGTGATCAGAGGATCTCTGATGTGAATGGGGGAACTCTGATGTGATGAGAGGATCTCTGATGTGACAGAGGAACTTCTGATGTGATGGGGGAACTTTTATGTGATGGGGGATTTTTAATATGATGGGAGAATCTCTGATGTGATAGAGGGACTTCTGATGTGATGGGGGATCTTTTTTGTGATGGGGGATCTCTGATGTGATGGAGGGACCTCTGATGTAATGTGGGGACATCTGATGTGATGGGGACTTCTGATGTGAAGGGTGGACCTCTGATGTGATGAGTGGACTTCTGATGTGATGGGGGATCTCTGATGTGATGAGGGGAACTCTGATGTAATGGGGGAACCTCTGATGTTATAGGGAGATCTCTGATGTAATGTGGGGGACGTCTCATGTGATGGGGACTTCTGATGTGAAGGGGGGAACCTCTGATGTGATAGGGAGATCTCTGATGTGATAGGGGGATATCTGATGTTATAGGGGGACTTCTGATGTGAAGAGGGGAACTCTGATGTGATGGGGGGAACTTCTGATGTGATGGGGGATCTCTGATGTGATGGAAAGAGCTCTGATGTGATTGGGGGAACTCTGATGTGAAGGGAGGGCCTCTAATGTGATGGGAGAATCTCTGATGTGATAGGGGGTCTCTGATATCATAGGGGGACCTCTGATATGATGGGAGGATCTCTGATATGATAGAGAGACTTCTGATGTAAACGGGGACCTCTGACATGACGGGTGGGCTCTGGTGTTAGTCAGGCCTCTAATGTAATGGGGAGGGGGACCTCTGATGTGATGGGGGGACTTCTGATTTAAAGATGAACTTCTGACATGAAGGGTGGACTCTGATGTGATGAAAGCCTCTAATGCATACAATGAGGAACATCTGACGTGATGGGGGATCTCTGATGTGATGGGGACCTCTGATGTGAAAGGGGGACCTCTGATATGATGGGAGGATCTCTGATATGATAGAGAGACTTCTGATGTAAAGGGGGACCTCTGTCATGAAGGGTGGATCTCTGATGTGATGGAGGCCTCTATTGTAATGGGGGGACATCTGGTGTGATGGGGAGATCTTTGATGTGATGGGGACCTCTGATGTAAAGGGGATCTCTGATGTGATAGGAAGATGAAAAACAACAATAACAGCTATTACTATTATTAGTAGTAGTAGTAGTATTATTATTCTCATCATCATTATTTTTAGTAAGCGTAATAATAATGCTATTAATATTATTATTATTGTTATCATCATTATTGTTTTTAGTAAGAAGAATATTACTACTACTAATACTAATAATAATAATTATTATTAATGTTATTATTATTATTAATAATAATAATAATAATAATTTATTATTATTATTATTAGTAGTAGTAGTAGTAGTAGTAATAATAATAATAATAATAACTAGTGATGTATTAATACAGAACTGTATTCATTTGTATCTTTTATATCTGCCCAGAGTTCAGCTTTAACCTTTTCCCCGTTCACGAAGACTTCTCTTTTGCATCTTGTAAGTTACCAAACTTGAAGACAATCTGTATAAGCAGTCATCCAAACATTACAAGGTGTGCAGCGTATTGTAATCTCCTATTTCTCATCTCTTCGTAAGATAAACCGCCATTGCATAAAAAACAAAGATTTTGCCTTCTCTGAGCAGGCAATAATCACAAGGCCGTTTCCCAATCTTACCGGCAAAGAAAAGGCACCTTTGTAGTAATTCTCCTCTATAAGACTTCTCTAACACTCCAGAAACAGGAGAAGAAATCAAAAAAAAAAAGGGAAGGCAGTACAATCTGCTGGTGATAGATGTTGAAACGCATAAGTACAGATAATTACATTGGCAAAGAAAGTGAGCGGCCATTTTGTACCTTCCTTTTGAGTGATTACTTTTAATGTGGCGCAGAAAGGGCCTTATTACAAAAAGGAATGAATAAATAAAGCGAATGAAACAGTGAAAAATACATATTTTGGCTGCCAGGCAGAGCTCCTGGCTTATTATTGCTCATCTAAAATTCCATTAAGTATGGAAGCGCTCCCCTACCCTTCGGAATCCACTCTCTCTCCTTCTCTCCTTGCTGCGGCCAGGCTGCCCTCCCCTCCTGTACTGGGGAACGTCACGGTCTAGGAAAGTGTTACAGGACTTAGTGCAGGTGGAAATGTGCTAAAAGCATAATTACAGATCAAATTATGTTGAGTGGATATAAATTATACATTGCTGGCATAAAAAATAAAAAAAATATGGAGATATACATGGATAATGGAAGAGAAAGCCGCCATAATGAACAAGTATGGAGGAGGAAAGGTCTGCAGATTATTAAACTGGTTTAAGTGGAGAGCTTTTTTAATAGTCTGCTATGTGTATACTAAGGCTGGGTTCACACTTTTCTAGTGCAATGCGTTGCGTCAGCACACGTACCTTAAGGACTTCTTTTGTGCATTAACATGTGTTGCATTAAGGCAGCTCATTCAAGTGAATGGGCTGACAAAGCACCAAAGTGTCCAAAAAAGTAGCCATTCATTATTGGTACAGGGTACAGAAAACACAAAAATCAATCAATATAATGACATCAAACTTATTAGGTGAAAAAACGGGTATATCACGGGTAATGGGTAAGAAATCACACCAAATATCTGAATAAGTGTCCATAAGAGCCCATTCACAAGGGCTAAAAAGGAAACAAGAAAGTCCAAAGGAAACAAATCATCCACGATTCATTTGCTCCACCAGTGTCCCCTCAACCACAATTCGTAGTGCTTCCATTACCAGGTGACACCAAGTATTAAAGCTTCATACCGGATCCTGTGGACCACCATATAGTATGGTAAATACGCATGTTACGTCGCCTTATGAAGGAGCAAGCGTGTGTGATGACCAAAATGCTTTTTGGGCAAGCAAATGTATCTGTTTTTATTTCTATATGCAAGTTTTTTTTTTAAAAATTGCCCAAGGATTTGCTTATTCCAGGGGTGGGCAACCTTTGAGAGATGGAGATCTACTTGAACAACACTGATGAAGTCAAAGATTACCACCCCCCCCCCCCAAAAAAAAAAGACAGTAAGCCCAACCTTTTTATTTATTTTTTGATAAAATTATTTTACTCAGAACTAAAATAAAATACTGAAAGTATTACAAGACAGTGCAGGGCTTTAGAAGTGCATTATGCAGAGAATTCAGGGTTCACCAGTGCATTAAGCTCAGAATGCAGTGATCATGAGTGCGTTGCGCTCGGAATTCAGGGTTAAGGAATGTATTATGCTTAGAATGCAGGGTTAAGGAGGGCAACATGGTCAGAATGCAGGGTTCAGGGGAGCGTTGCGCTGAGAATTCAGGGTTAAGGAGTGTATTATGCTTAGAATGCAGGGTTAAGGAGGGCAATATGGTCAGAATGCAGGGTTAAGGAGTGCAATATGGTCAGAATGTAGGGATCAGAAGTGCGTTGCACTCAGAATTCAGGGTTAGGGAGTGTATTAGGCTCAGAATACAGGGTTAAGGAGTGCAATATACTCAGAATGTAGGGATCAGAAGTGCGTTGCACTCAGAATTCAGGGTTAGGGAGTGTATTAGGCTCAGAATACAGGGTTAAGGAGTGTATTATGCTTAGAATGAAGGGTTAATGAGTGCAATATAGTCAGAATGTAGGGATCGGAAGTGCGTTGCACTCAGAATTCAGGGTTAAGGAGTGTATTAGGCTCAGAATGCAGGGTTAAGTGCGTTGCACTCAGAATTCAGGGTTAAGGAGTGTATTAGGCTCAGAATGCAGGGTTAAGGAGTGCAATATGGTCAGAATGCAGGGTTCAGGGGAGCGTTGCGCTCAGAATTCAGGGTTAAGGAGTGTATTAGGCTCAGAATACAGGGTTAAGGAGTGTATTATGCTTAGGATGCAGGGTTAAGGAGGGCATTATGGTCAGAATGCAGGGTTCGGGAGTGCGTTGCGCTCAGAATTCAGGGTTCAGGAGTGTATTAGGCTCAGAATACAGGGTTAAGGAGTGTATTATGCAGGGTTAAGGAGTGCACAATGGTCAGAATGTAGGGCTCAGGAGTTTGTTGCGCTCATAATTAAAGGTTAAGGAGTGTATTAGGCTCAGAATGCAGCGTTAAGGAGTGTATTGTGCTTAGAATGCAGGGATCAGGAGTTCGTTGCGCTCAGAATTCAGGGTTAAGGAGTGTATTAGGCTCAGAATGCAGGGTTAAGGAGTGTTTTAGGCTCAGAATGCAGGGTTAAGGAGTGTATTATGCTTAGAATGCAGGGTTAAGGAGGGCAATATGGTCAGAATGCAGAGATCGGGAGTGCATTGCGCTCAGAATTCAGGGTTAAGGAGTGTATTAGGCTCAGAATGCAGGGTTCAGGTAGGTGTGGGGGGTGATGTGACGGGTGGTAGAGGACACTGCTATAGGGGTGACCATGCCCATAACAGTGTCCTCTGCCCCCTTCACATCACCCCCCCCCCCACACACACACACACACAGTAGTGTCCTCCCCACTCCCCCCTCTCCTTTCCCCTATAGCAGTAACCTCAGGCCCCCCTTCCCTCCCATAGCAGTGCTTTACCTTTTTCCACAGCGGACATCGGGGAGCAGCACACTTCTGGACAGAGGGCGGGAGCTGGCAGAGTAAATTTTCATATTAGCAAGCTGGTGATTGGTTGCTTAGCACCACCCTGTGTCCTAGCAACCAATCACCAGCGGTTTAACTTAAAAAGTTGATTTGGCCGGCTCCTCCTCCCGCCCTCAGTCCTGAGCTGTGCTTCCTTCCAGTCTCCCCCGTTTACTGATGACAGCGGTGGAGGAGGCTGGGGGCGGGAGGGAGAGAGAGGGTCCGAGACATGGAAAGTGTGGTGGAGGAGGCGGTATGGAGAGAGAGTTCTGTATGGGACGGCGTGGCGGAGCCGGCTGGGAGGAAAGGCAAGGACCGCCACTTAGAAGGCGGGGGACAGTAGCACAGGAAATAGTTTGCGGTCCACCTGTCACCTGCAGGTGGACCGCGATCGACAGGTTGACGACCCCCCAGCTTAGTGTGACTCCTTTTGCAAGTTTCACTTGTTATTTTTTGAACAAAGGTTTTTTATGGGTTACACTATGGGCGTGTATATACTTTATATTTTTATTTTTCATCCTGCTGATGAACCAACCATGACTGGATCACGTTTGGCACTTTTGGAGGGGAGGGAAGAAGGGAAGAGAATGGGAGAGAGGAGAGGACAACAGTGCAGAGGAGGAGAGGAGAAGAGAGAAGAGGAGAGCAGCGAAGGAGAGGAGAGGAAGAGCACAAGAGAAGAGGAGAAGAGAAGAAAGGAGGAGAGGAAGCACACAGGAGAAGAGGACAAAGATAGAAAGGAGAA
The DNA here is from genome assembly GCA_028564925.1 of Lithobates sylvaticus. Lineage (NCBI taxonomy): Eukaryota > Metazoa > Chordata > Amphibia > Anura > Ranidae > Lithobates > Lithobates sylvaticus. The sequence continues at coordinate 24,565,219 of CM053027.1, forward strand.
GAGAAGAGACAAGGAAGGAACAGTTTAGACATGTGCCCTGCTGAAAAATGTGTTCATTTTCATTTTTGTGGGGCTTTTGTTTTGTTTTTCGGGTCATTCGTTATGATCGCAATTCGTAAATTTGAAAATTAGAAAATTTGTAAATTCGCAAGTTCGAAAATTTGAAAATACAAAAAATCGAAAGAATAACTAACTAACTAACTAATAATAACTATTAAATTATAGGTATTGGAATTTCCTTTCAAATTTGACTGTTAGTTAACCTAACGAATATGAATTTATCCGAAGTTACGAATTATCCGAAATAACGAATGCCACATCTAAATGTATGGAATGGATTTTTAATTAATTAATAATAAATAACAATAACAATAATAATAATAATAATAATAATAATAATAAAACGTTTTTATTATTATTGTTATTTATTATTATTAATTTGTTACATTCCATTCGTTTAAATACGGCATTCATTATTTTGGATAATTCTTAACTTCGGATAAATTTGTATTCGTTACGTTCACTAACAGCCAAGTTTGAAAGGAAATTCCAATACCTATAATTTAATAGTTAGTTATAGTTCAGTTATTATTAGTTAGTTATTATTTCAAATTTTCAAATTTGTGGGTTTTTCCGAATTTCAAATTTTCCACAATTTTCAGATTTTCAAATTTACGAACACAGATCCACGTCCTGCTCAGTTACTGGACAATCGCGGGTGCTCAGCGGACATCGCGGCCGCTGGGCACGCGCATCGGGTCCCCAGTGACGCAGCGCACGCCCCATAATGGCTGCAAAGGAAGTGCCGTCATATGACGGCGGCCCGGAACAACAGATCTTTCTTGCCGCCGTCATATGACTGTGGGCGGTCACAAAGTGGTTAAAATTTACAGATTTTTGAGAAAATTTATGAAACGGCTTTTCTTTAATTCGGATATTTCTGAATGAACTAATTTGTCGAAATTCGTAAAAAAAAACAAATTGGAACGAAAACGAATTGCACATGTCTAGAACAGTTTAGTAAAACTTAAGGGAAGTGGTAAAGGGAAGGAAAGTGTTTGTTATTACAGATATGATCCTCTGAGGACCCCAGTGCTGCTCTCCTCATCCCCCTGTATCTGTACGATGTTATCACATAAACATTTGGTAATCTAATTCGTATTCGTTACGTTCACTAACAAGCCAAATTTGAAAGGAAATTCCAATACCTATAATTTAAAAGTTACTTATAGTTAAGTTAATATTAGTTATTATTTCAGATTTTCGAATTTTCAGGTTTTTCGGATTTCTGAATTTCTAATTTTCAAATTTTTAAAATTAACGAATTTACGAATTTTCGAATATTCAAATTTATGGATTTTTGGGAAGATTCATGAAACAGGTTTTCTTTAATTCAAATATTTCTTAATTATCGAATTTTTCGAAATTTGTTAAAAAAAAAAAAAAAAAAAAAAAAAAAAAAAAAAAAGAATTCAGAACGAAAGCAAATTGCACATGTCTAGAACAGTTTAGTTATACTAAAGGGAAGTGGTGAAGGGAAGGAAAGTGTTTGGTATTACAGATATGATTCTCCGAGGACCCCATGCAACCAATAAGATTGAATTAACTCTCCTCATCCCCCTGTATCTGTACGATGTTATCACATAAACATTTGGTAATCTAATTTGTATTCGTTAAGTTCACTAACAGCCAAATTTGAAAGGAAATTTCAATACCTATTATTTAATAGTTACCGTATATACTCGAGTATAAGCCGAGTTTTTCAGCACATTTTTTGTGCTGAAAGTGCCCCCCTCGGCTTATACTCGAGTCAAGCACTTTTCTGCAGCAAAAAAAAAAATTTCTGACCCGAATTTGGAGCCCCGTATCTCGGGGCCACTTGGGTCTAAATTTGGTGTGCCAACCCAGTGGACCTAGCACTATAACATATCCAAATATGGGGTTCCTAGCCCTAAGTGGCCCCGAGATACGGGGCCCCAAAGTCGGTTCGGAAAATGTCATTCTCTGCTGCAGAAAAGTGCTTGACATTTTCTGACCCGAATTTGGGGCCCCATATCTCGGGGACACTTGGAGCTAGGAACCCAAATTTGGCATTCAAACCCATTCGAACTAGCACTACAACATATCCAAAGATGAGGTTCCTAGCACTAAGTGGCCTCGAGATACAGGGCCCCAAAGTCGGTTCAGAAAATGTCATTCTCTGCTGCAGAAAAGTGCTTGAGATTTTCTGACCCGAATTTGGGGCCCCATATCTCGGGGACACTTGGTGCTAGGAACCCCAAACGTTGTATTCCAACCCAGTGGAATTAGCACTACAACATATCTAAAGATGGGGTTCCTAGCACTAAGTGACCCTGAGATACAGGGCCCCAAATCGGTCAACTGTGTCCATCTGCATGGGCACAGTGAGGCTGCAAATGGGCATCGTTGGCCCTCTTTTCCACTTACAGTAGCTGCGCATTTCTCACCCTAGGCTTATACTCGATTACAGTTGTTTGTGGTAAAATTAGGTGCTCGGCTTATATTCGGGTCGGCCTATACTCGAGTATATACGGTACTTATAGTTAAGTTAATATTAGTTAATTATTATTTCAGATTTTCAAATTTTCAAGTTTTTCGGATTTCTAATGTTCACATTTTCTAAATTAACGAATTTACGAATTTACGAATATTCAAATTTACGTATTTTTGGGAAAATTCATGAAACAGGTTTTTATTAATTCAAATATTTCTTAATTATCGAATTTTTCGAAATTTGTTAAAAAAAAAAAAAAAGAATTCAGAACGAAAAAACTAAAAAAAAATTTAAAACCGTAAAACTAAAGGGAAGTGGTGAAGGGAAGGAAAGTGTTTGGTATTACAGATATGATCCTCTGAGGACCCCATGCAACCAATAAGATTGAATTAACTCTCCTCATCCCCCTGTATCTGTACGATGTTATCACATAAACATTTGGTAATCTAATTTGTATTCGTTAAGTTCACTAACAACCAAATTTGAAAGGAATTTCAAATTATAGTTAAGTTAATATTAGTTAATTATTATTTCAGATTTTCAAATTTTCGGGTTTTTCGGATTTCTGAATTTCTAATTTTCAAATTTTCAAAATTAACGAATTTACGAATATTCAAATTTACGGATTTTTGGGAAAATTCATGAAACAGGTTTTCATTAATTCAAATATTTCTTAATTCTCGAATTTTTCGAAATTTGTTAAAAAAAAAGAATTCCGAACGAAAAAAAAAAAAAAAAAACGTAAAACTAAAGGGAAGTGGTGAAGGGAAGGAAAGTGTTTGGTATTACAGATATGATCCTCCGAGGACCCCATGCAACCAATAAAATTGAATTAACTCTCCTCATCCCCCTGTATCTGTACGATGTTATCACATAAACATTTGGTAATCTAATTTATTAATATTTCTCACACATCTTTATCCTTTCCGGTTTGCCGATGACGGTGATTAATTTCATAACTCTATGAAGTGACAGCGTCCGCTATCCCATTATTACAGCTGGGATCGCCAGTCCCACCAGTCTGCAGCCTCCTGCCATGTTTGCCTTGCAAGCTCTATACAATGTAATCACTCTCCTTCAGAAACACTTGGCTATTTCACAGCCGGCTTCCCGCTCCCGCCCGAGGGCTGCGGTTCACACGGCGCAACCCTTAATGGAGGGAACGTTTTTTTTCCCTGACATGTTAGGCCGTCGCTCCGCAGCACTGCTTACTAATTTATTTATGTTTGCTTAAAGAAGTCACTAGCCCCTAGATATGTACATGGCTGTACAGGCATCAATTTTAATGCAATCCTCCGGTGTGAGCTGACAGAAGTAATATATGTAAGGTCAGAGGACCTTTTCTTTCAGTGCTTTGTGTAATTTTGTATTTACGTTACACTATGGAATACATAGGAGCAGCGGCTTTTATCCAGGACCTGGTGTGAGTGATAGGACGGTGATACCAATCAGCTCCTCAACCCCGAGGTTGAAAATGAAGTAATCCACAACAAATCAGCATTTCTCTCTTTCGAATTTCGAAGGGGTCACATTGTCCATGCATATTGTTCTTATTTACTATTTTATAAATGTTTTTAAATTTGAAATAGCTGTGATTTGTGTTGACTAGCTCCTTCTATGAGCTGGAAGGTCTTCGACCTTGGGCTTTCTCAAAATTACAACCATCACGGTTTAACCCCTTCCCACCTGTGGAATAATCCAGCATCCCCACCGGGTCTGGACCCAGAAGTAGAATGTCGAAAAATGTAAAATAATGCATTTGGGTGGCAAAAATATGAATGCAATCTATACACTGGGGGGAGAACCTCTGGGGGAATTTAGGTTGGAAAAGGACCAGGGGGTCCTAGTAGGCTCAGTAATGGCATGCAATGCCAAGCTGCTGCTAACAAAGCAATCTGAATATTGGCCCTGCATTAAAAAGGGGATCAACTCTTTTTTAAGTGGTTGTAAACCCTTACAAACCACTTGGACCTACAGGTAAGCCTAGATTAAGGCTTACCTGTAGGTCAAAGAAATATCTCCTAAACCTACACGGTTTAGGAGATATTTGCCAAAATACAGGCATGTGCCGTAGACAGCGGCACGCAGGCGCACTGAGAATGCCGCTCTCAACGGCGATATGCCACGAGTGGCGACTCCCGTGCACATGCGGGGAAGTGACGTCATCGCGGCGCTGTCGAATGACAGCAACGGAGCCGCGAGACCCACCAAGAAGATGGAGGCTCCGTACACAAGGGGACAGCAGTGACTTTGCGGGCTCCTGTGTCAGGTAAGTGACACATAATGACTACTATGCGATGCATAGTAGTCCATTATGCTTTACCTTTGCAGGGAAACAAAGAGGAAGTAAACCCATTAGGGTTTACTTGCTCTTTAATGCATGCTCGGGCTCTAGCTCACCCTTTCTTGAAGCCTATTAGAGCCTCTGGCTGTAATCATGTGCTTTAAAAGCAAACACCCCTCCCATTGGAATTCATGCACCCTGCATGTAGATTAGGGGGCCAGATGCATTAACGGGGGAGGATGGCGCCCGTGCCCCCCTTATGGACAATTCGCCACTGCTAAGCACACCTTAACCACTTTACTATGTTTTATCATTTAAAAAAAAAAAAAATTGTTGCAAAAAAATTAATTAATTTTGGTCTACTTTCCAAATAGGGGTCATTCTGGGGGTGTTCATGATATCCTGGAATTTTATTGGATATGTTTTATGACAGAAAATAGGGGAAACTTTTTTTTTTTTTTTTTCAAAATGTTTTGTCTTTTTTTCTATATATAGTAAAAAAAAAATAAAAAGAAAAAAATGGTTTATAAATACTGCCAAAAGAAAGCTCTGTCTGCCTCAAAAATGGTATAAAGTTAATTTGGGCAGTTCAGTGTTGCATGACGGAGTAGCTGTAATCCGTCGGATTTTTTCTGACGGATTTTGTCCGACACTGGTGTTGCATACACACGGTCGGACAAAGTTGTCGGAAAATCCGATCATTCTGAACGTGGTGACGTTCGTTCCATACGACGGAACTACGTAGAGTCTATTAGCCAATAGGTTTGGTCTCCTTATTTGATCTGAGCATGCGTGGCACTTTGTCCGTCGGGATTCTCTACACACGATCGGAAAAAGTCCGGTTAGATTTTGTTGTCGGAAAATTTAAGAGCAGGATCTCAATTTTTTTATGTCGGAAATTCCCGAGCCCACACACGGTCAGATTTTCCGACAACATGGTCGGATCGGACATTTTCCGTCAGAATTTCCGACCGTGTGTACGGGGCATAAGTCAAAGTACCACAGCATTGAAATATGAAAAATGGCCTGCTAATTAAGGGGGTGTAATATGTTGGTATTTAGGTGGTTAGGCAATAAGAAAGTGTTATAATAATCTGCAAATCCAACTCTACAGCTTCATGAATACAAAAAAACAAAAAAAAAAAAAACATTTATTGTATGTAGAGTATTAGCCACACGAGGGAGCCTTTTACCGCAAGTATGCAAACAATTCAAATGTATGCAACCCAACGATTCAACCGGAAGAAAATGTTATTGTGAACAGATGTGTCTTTCCACATATTCACAGACACAGGCGCGGGAAATTTAGGCTCAGGTGTTCACAAATTACGGCTTGTACTCTAACACAACATCAATTCCGCATACTAAAATTATCTCTCTATAGAAGATGCGGGATATAGACCGTTTCTGGGGGATACCACCAATCCTGGAGACTGTACATTATAATTTAAAGTTTCCAATCACTAAAAAAACTTTTCTCCTTTGAAGAGCTCCAGAGGCACTGCTGTACAGTATAGGGGAGATTTACTAAAACTGGAGAGTGCAAAATCTGGTGGAGCTCCGCAGAGAAAAGTGAGTACACCTTTAACATTTTTGTAAATATTTTATTCATACTTTTTTAATGACACTTGTCTACAATGTAAAGTAGTGAGTGTACAGCTTGTATAACAGTGTACATTTGCTGTCCCCTCAAAATAACTCAACACACAGCCATTAATGTCTAAACCGCTGGCAACACAAGTGAGTACACCCCTAATTGAAAATGTCCAAATTGGGCCCAAAGTGTCAATATTTTGTGTGGTCACCATTATTTTCCAGCACTGCCTTAACCCTCTTAGGCATGGAGTTCACCAGAACTTCACAGGTTGCCACTGGAGTCCTCTTCCACTCCTCCATGACGACATCACGGAGCTGGTGGATGTTAGAGACCTTGCACTCTTCCACCTTCTGTTTGAGGATGCCCCACAGATGATCAATAGGGTTTATGTCTGGAGACATGCTTGGCCAGTCCATCACCTTTACCCTCAGCTTCTTTAGCAAGGCAGTGGTCATCTTGGAGGTGTGTTTGGGGTCAATATCATGTTGGAATACTGCCCTGCGGCCCAGTCTCTGAAGGGAGGGGATTGTGCTCTGCTTCAGTATGTCACAGTACATGTTGGCATTCATGGTTCCCTCAATGATCTGTAGCTCCCCAGTGCCGGCAGCACTCATGCAGCCCCAGACCATGACACTCCCACCACCATGCTTGACTGTAGGCAAGACACACTTGTCTTTGTACTCCTCACCTGGTTGCCCCCACACACGCTTGTCACCATCTGACACCAAATAAGTTTATCTTGGTCTCATCAGACCACAGGACATGGTTCCAGTAATCCATGTCCTTAGTCTGCTTGTCTTCAGAAAACTGTTTGCAGGCTTTCTTGTTAATTCTCTTTAGAAGAGGCTTCCTTCTGGGACGACAGCCATGCAGACCAATTTGATGTAGAGTGCGGCGCATGGTATGAGCACTGACAGAATGACCCCCCCCCCCACCCCTTCAACCTCTGCAGCAATGCTGGCAGCACTCATACGTCTATTTCCCAAAGACAACCTCTGGATATGATGCTAAGGATGGATGTGCACTCAACTTCTTTGGTCGAACCATGGCGAGGACTGTTCTGGGTGGAACCTGTCCCGTTAAACCACTCTATGGTCTTGGCCACCGTGCTGAAGATCAGTTTCAGGGTCTTGGCAATCTTCTTATAGCCTAGGCCATCTTTATGTAGAGCAAGAATTCTTTTTTTCAGATCCTCAGAGAGTTCTTTGACATGAGGTGTCATGTTGAACCTCCAGTGACCAGTATGAGAGAGTGAGAGCGATAACAGCAAATTTAACACACCTGTTCCCCATTCACACATGATTCCAACATGATACTGACCCCAAACACACCTCCAAGATGACCACTGCCTTGCTAAAGAAGCTGAGGGTAAAGGTGATGGACTGGCCAAGCATGTCTCCAGACCTAAACCCTATTGAGCATCTGTGGGGCATCCTCAAACGGAAGGTGGATGAGCGCAAGGTCTCCAACATCCACCAGATCCGTGATGCCGTCATGGAGGAGTGGAAGAGGACTCCAGTGCCAACCTGTGAAGCTATGGTGAACTCCATGCCTAAGAGGGTTAAGGCAGTGCTGGAAAATAATGGTGGCCACACAAAATATTGACACTTTGGGCCCAATTTGGAGATTTTCACTTAGGGGTGTAGACATTAATGGCTGTGTGTTGAGTTATTTTGAGGGGACAGCAAATTTACACTGTTATACAAGCTGCACACTCACTACTTTACATTGTAGACAAGTGTAATTTCTTCAGTGTTGTCACATGAAAAGTTATAATAAAATATTTACAAAAATGTGAGGGGGTGTACTAACTTTTGTGTATTCAATATTAACCTTCCCCACGCACATACTTCAAAATTTGGTTACAAGTGCATTGGGTTCCCACTTTAACTACCTGAGATCCGCGCTATAGCCGAATGACGGCTACAGCGCGGATCTAAGTTGCTGGGACGACGTTAATTGAAGGGCGCGCGCGGCGTGCTCTGTGATCAGCGAGTCTGTGAGACTTGCTGGATCACAGATCCGAGTAAGGGGTCAATCCTGACCCCTTACCATGTGATCAGCTGTCAGCCAATGACAGCTGATCATGTGATAATAACGGCTTTTTTTCCTCCTCGCGCTGACAGCGCGAGGAGAAAAATAAAAGGCCGATCACCGGTGGCAGTGAGAGGGACATCAGTCCCTCTCACTGCAATGTGCCCAGCAATGTGCCAAATACATGGTGCCCACCTTTGCCTAATTAAAGTGCCGCCTACCAGTGCCCACAGTGCCATTGGTCAGTGCCCACAGTGCCATCTGTCAGTGCCCACAGTGCCAGTGCTGCACATCAGTGTCACCTACCAGTGCTCATCAGTGTCACCTACCAGTGCTCATCAGTGTCACCTATCAGTGCTCATCAGTGTCCCCTACCAGTGCCCACCAGTGCCACCTATCAGTGCCCATCAGTGCCACCCATCAGTGCCATCCATCAGTGCCCATCAGTGTCATCCATCAGTGCCCATCTGTGCCACCCATCCGTGTCACCCATCCGTGCCACCCATCCGTGCCACACATCCGTGCCCATCAGTGCCATCTTTGCTGTCCCCATCAGTACCGACTTATCTGTTCCCACCAGTGCAGCCTATCAGTGCCCACCAGTGCAGCCTATCAGTGCCAACCAGTGCAGCCTATCAGTGCCCACCTGTGCCGCCTCATCAGCGCATATCAATGAAGCAGATAAATTACCTGTTTGCAAAATTTTATAACAAACTATTAAACATGATTTTTTTTTTTTTTTAATTTTCCATCTTTTTTTGTTTGTTTAGCAAAAAATACAAACCCAGCTGTGATTAAATACCACCAAAAGAAAGCTCTATTTGTGGGAAAAAAATGATAAAAGTTTCATTTGGGTACAGTGTTGTATGACCGCGCAATTGTCCTTCCAAGTGCGTCAGCGCCGAAAGCTGAAAATTGGTCTGGTCACGAGGGGGGTTTAAGTGTCCAGTAATCAGGTGGTTAAATGAATGTCACCACTACCCAATGCACATCGTTTGCACATTGTACACATCACAGCCATTGGCGTCATTGGGTTTTAAAAATTCTTCTTGCAGACAAAATGTACAAATTTAGAGGACAAATCAGCTAAAAAAAAATATTGTCCAAAAAAAATCAACACCCACACAGGTGATTAAAGGCAAGCCAGAACAATTTAATGATATGGTATTGATATTGCAGAAAAGGAAGAAGCGACGGTTTAGAGCTTGCGTGTTGTTCGGTAAAAGGTCGAGAAGCCCCGTAAAAGTTAAACTTTCTAAATATATTCAAAATTATCGCGCTCAGCTGGTCAGACCTTGCAGGCTTGAGATGCAAAGCAAGGGCACCGCGCCGTCCCCGTTTAATGACACCGCCAAACAGGCAGCCCTTCAGTCGGCAGAGCGGGTCACCTTGTCTCTGCTGGTTAGACACATCGTCATTTACCCGAGCGATGACACCAGATAACCTGTTAACTGGCGCGATGATGAAAATGGTAATAAGGAAATTGGAGAGAGCTGAATTAATTGCAGGCTGTAGAAGCGGGCACGCGGGGCTTAGAGGGACTTTTATTGTACCTTGGAGCTTTTGTGAGATATGGTTTAGTGTAGGGTCAATTGTTTGTCAGCTTCCTGGACCCTACAATTAACGTGGCACGTCTACACTCCATTCCTGCGGAGGAGGTTTTTAGTATTATGCTAAGAGAATAACCAAGAGAGAAAAGCTCAGGGTATTGCCGTCACAAAATTAATACCGAAAACCAAGAAAAAATAAATATATCAATGTCAACCCTAATGCCGCGTACACGCGATCGCACATTCCGACAACAAAATCCATGTTTTTTTTCCAAAGGATGTTGGCTCAAACTTGTCTTGCATACACACGGTCACACAAAGTTGGTCGGAAATTCCGAACGTCAAAAACGCGGTAAAGTACAACACGTATGGCGAGCCGACAAAAATGATGTTCAATAGCCAGTGCTGCTCTTCTGCTTGATTCTGAGCATGCGTGGCACTTTGTGTGTCGGAATTTACGCAAACGGATTTTGTTGTCGGAAAATTTGAGATCCAGATCTCAAATTTTGTGTGTCGGAAATTCCGATGGAAAAAGTCTGATGGAGCCTACACGCGGTCAGAATTTCCAACAACAGGCTCCGATCGCACATTTTCCGTCGAAAAGTCAGACCATGTGTACGGTGTATAAGGCTGCCAATAAAACTTGCAATCTTGTAAACGCTATGACTGGGGTTGTACCGATACTAGTATCGGTATCGGTGCCGATGGCGAGTATTTGCACAAGTATCGGTACTCGTACAAATGCACCGATACCTGAAACCGATACTTTCAGGCTTTCAGGCTCGGCTCTTTGAGCTGTCAGTGGGTCTCTCCTGTTGACAGCTGAAGTGTTACAGAAGTCCAGTAATTGGAGTTGTAAAAAAAAAAGCAGCAATGTTTATTAACCACTTCCCAACCGGCGCACACAGATGTACGTCGGCAGAATGGCACGGACAGGCAAATGGGCGTACAGGTACGTCCCTTTAAATTTTCCACCGTGCTATCGCGTGCGTGCCACCGTCAGGGACTCTGTGAGTCGAATCGCGGGTCCCGCGGACTCATTCGCCGCAGGGATATCCGCGATCGTCTCATGGGGAGGAAGAACGGGGAGATTCTAATGTAAACAAGCATCTCCCCGTTCTGCATAGTGACAGTGTCACTGATCTCTGCTCCCTGTGACCGGAACAGAGATCAGTGACGTGTCACACACTGCCACGCCCCCCACAATTAGAAACACGCCCCTAGGACATGCTTAACCCCTACACTGCCACCTAGTGGTTAACCCCTTCACTGCCAGTGTCATTTACACAGGAATCATTGCATTTGTATAGCACTGATTGCTGTATAAATGACAGCGGTCCCAAAAATGTGTCAAAAATGTCCGATGTGTCCGCCATAATGTCGCAGTCAGGATAAAAATCGCTGATCGCTGCCATTACTAGTATAAAAAAAAAAAAAAATATTAATAAAAATGACATAAAACTATCCCCTATTTTGTAAACGCTATAACTTTTGCGCAAACCAATTAATAATCGCTTATTGCAATTTTTTTTACCAAAAATATGTAGAAGAATATGTATCGGCCTAAAAAAAATCTTTTTATACATTTTTGGGGGATATTTATTATAGCAAAATGCGACGCATTGCCGAATCGCAAAAAGTGCTCTGGTCTTTGGCCAGCAAAATGGTCCGGGGCTTAAGTGGTTAACAACATTGCTCAGCCGCTGAAACACTAAAATAAAAAGATACATTGTTTCTTTTTGAATCTTTCTGTTTCTTCATCTGAAGATCAAAGGGATGAACAAATGTTCCTCTGTTTAACCCCTTATTAACCCTTAATTTACTCTAATCAGCCTTAATTAACTCCATATTCTACTCCATTTAATTATTTTCCTGCTTTTTTTTTTGTTCACGTCTATTTTATAAACGTAAGGAAGGAATGTAACTGTCACATTGGTTGTGCTCTCAACCAAACCATCCAATGGCTGGTGTCATAACTGACCACATGTGCAGCACCATGGCAGTTAAAGAGTAAGCCGAAGCCAAGATGGCAGTTTCCTTGGCTGAAAAAGATAGGAGGGTTTACTTCCACATTAAGTTTAATGTGGAACTAAACCCTTCTTTCCTTTTCAACCAAGGAAGCTGACATCTTGGCCTCTGATTGATTTGTAAATGGCATGATGCTGGGCATGTGATCAATTAGGACACCAGACATTGGATGGTTTGATAGTTTAGTTGAGGGCACAACCAATGTGAAAGTTACATTCCTGGCATGCTGGGAATTGAACTGTTTTTTTTTAACTGTTAAATCAATGGTTTAGTTCTGTTTTTACTGTTGATTCTCCATAAGATATCTAAACATACCAATGGATAGATGAAAAGGGTGTTATGCCCCTTTCGGAAGCCTCAGAATTCTGCAACTTTCGACCGTCAAGAACGCGGTGACGTACAACACTACGACGAGTTGAAAAAATGAAGTTCAATGCTTCCAAGCATGCGTCTAATTGTTTCCGAGCATGCGTAGGAATGTTGCACGTCGGAATTGCTACAGACAATCAGAATTTCCTATAGGAACTTTTTCCGACCGAAAAATAGAGAACATGCTCTCAATCTTTTGCTGGCGGGAATTCCGCCAGCAAAAGTCCGATGGAGCATAAACACGGTCGGAATTTCCGACCAAAAGCTCACATCGGACTTTTGCTGGGGGAATTTCCGATCGTGTGTACGGGGCATTATGCTACACCTAGGCCAGTGGGAAGATGCCTGCTGTAGCTAATGGAGGTCCAAGTGTTTAGCTCCATCACAATGTCCTCCTGGTACAGACCAACTACTTCATACCTCACAGAGCCAACTACCAACTTCTTTACCCAGGCATTTACTACACCGATATTCTCTCAAAAATAATAGAAGACCAGCCTGGGAGCTCATAGTGGGGTTGATTTACTAAAACTGGAAAGTGTAAAATCTGGTGCAGCTCTGCATAGAAACCAATCAGCTTTCAGGTTTTTTTTTTTGTCAAAGCTTAATTGAACAAGCTGAAATTAGAAGTTTGAAGCTGATTGGTTACCAGCTGCACCAGATTTTGCACTCTCCAGTTTTAGTAAATGAACCCCAAAGTGAAGTAAAATCAGAGTAAGGAATTTTAGTACAGGAGAGGAGCTTTAGAGGAACTGTACAAGACCGAAGTGAAGGCCGAGGTTCAGATTGCATCATGCCCCTGTTGAAGACCCTTAGTGTCGAAACGCGTCGGGCCAGCATACCCTGTACCCCACATTGCTTTTATGATTTATTTTAATTTGTGATCACTTTTAATTTTTGTGTCATTTATATCATATTTGGCCATTTCAATAAACCCATCGGTTTGTTTTGACCTGCACTATCCGGAGCCCCTTTGTTTTCTCTTTTTTCATCTCCACACCATGAGCCTTTTGTAAACCCATTCTTGGACATATCCTGTCCTGAGCACCTGTTCCTTTGGAGTCTGGAGACGGAGAAACCAGGACCTACCATCAGGAGCGTCTGCCCCTCGGAGTTCGGAGACGGAGAAGTGAGGACCCCTCATTAGGATCCATCCGACCCATGTTCACACACCTGATCGGGATCAGTCAGGTTTCCAAGCCTTACTGACCCACTGTCGTATGACATGTGTGTCCAACTCCTTTGGTAAGAGTACCCATCTTTTACTTATGAAAAGCTGAGCGTTGATGCAACTTCAGACAACTGTCTATCCGTGCTGCTTCCACTGCTTCACATAGTCCCCAGGGGCGGACTGACAACTCATGGGGCCCCCGGGCAGTAGGAGATTATGGGGCCCCCAGGCAATCAGAGATTATGGGGCCACACAGTATACACACACACAGTATACAATCACACAGTATACACATACATGTACACACAGTATACACAGACATGTTTCTATTGGCTGAGAAGGTACTGGAGAGGTGGGGCAGCTATAATCTCGGGATTTTTAGACCAAAAGGATGTCGGTAAGGGACATTTCAGAAACAGATGTAAAAATAAAACACAGATTTTTACATACTGTCCCAGGTTTTACTGAGGCTGGCAACCCTGATGGGCCCCCTAGTGGCCCGGGGCCCTTGGGAAGTGCCCGAGTGGCCGAATGGTCAGTCCGCCCCTGATAGTCCCTATTCCTGTTTTGGTGTCATTTCACAGGAAAAGCTTTCCATTTACATCCATAATCTGTGTGGATCACCTCACTGGGACATATATAGAAGTTCACCTTTACAGTTTGGACTATACACTTTGAGCCTTATTTTGGACACTACACCTTTTATTATATACAAATTTTTTTATATATATATATATATATATATATATATATATATATATATATATATATATATATATATATTTTAGTATTGTTTTTATCCTGTGTGTTTAGCTATAACTCTACACCAAATATACATTTTTCACATATTACTTAGTAGACATGTGCACAATAGAAAAATTTGTTTATTTTCGTTTTGTTTCTTTTGTTTCCGTTGATTCATAACTATTTGTAAATTCGTAAGTCGTCGGTGTTCGTATTCGTAACGATTCGTATTTTCGTAAGAGTTATTTTTTCGTTGATTAGTTTTTCCGTTAGTTTCATTTTAGTTTATTCGAAATTCGGACGCATTCGTATTTTCGTAGATTTAGTCACATTCGTACTTTCGTAAGATTGATTTATTTGTACTTTCGTAACATTGTTTTCGTAGATTCGTAATCGGAGCATAATTCATAATGTTATGTAATGTGTATGCTATTATTACATTTTAAGAGACATGGAAAATTACGAATCGAAAAAAAAAGTTACGAATGTAAGAATTTTTTCGTTCAATCCATTCAAAGCACGTTAAGCAGCGCCATTGTAAAGGCCCATACACACGATCGGACTTTTGGACAACCAACATGCAAATTAGCTGTTTTGGACCAACATCCGACCGTGTGTACGCTCCATCGGACCAACTTTTTCCAGGTTGCATCGGACTTTTGTTGGCTGTGCGAACGGACCAACTTTCTGCCAACAAAAGTCAGATGGACCAAAGTCCGACCGTGTGTACACAAAACCAACAGACTTTTGTACAAACCAATGCAGAACCAATGCAAAAGATCAGACAACAATACAGAAGTTGACCAAAGGTGGCGGTAAAGAGCAGAAAAAACAAGTGATTTGGTGAAAGTTGGCTGAAAAAGTCCTGCCGTGTGTATGCAATACCAACTTGGGGCCAACGCCCTTTGGACAAAAATCCACGGGAAAGTTGGTCCACGGTCCGATCGTGTGTATGAGGCTTTAGAGACGCGGAAAATTACGAATCGAAAAAAAAAAAAAAGTTACGACTGTACGAATTTTTTCGTTCATTTTGATTTTCGTTGTTCCTGTTTTCGTTTTTTCGGATTTTCTTCTTTCTTAGTTTCGTTGTTTCTAATTTGGTTATTTCGGATTTTCGTTGTTTTTCGGATTCGTTCGATTCGATAATTCGTTAAAATTTTTAGCGAATCGTTCGTTCATTCGTACGATAACGAATAAACGAATATAACGAATTTTAACGTAAAAAAATGAAACGAATTGCACATGTCTATTACTTAGCGCTACACTAATTACTTTCCAAAGTTCAGATTTAACAATAACAATTCATACTGAGAGACTTCAGAAGAAACTGGTCAAGAATTCAAAACTTTCCCAGAAGATATTTCTCATAAGGTCAGGTAGTCTAAAAAATAAAATAAAAGATGACTTATTTGGCACTCATTAGTAAGATGCTGCTTGGATTCCACCATCTCATCACCGGCCTCAGCATCTCAATTAAGGCAAATTGATAAAAGGGGTGAATTTGAATGTTCATAAGCAAAGCCGACATCCAGTCTGGAGCTTCAGACCGTCCCGACAGCCACTCAGCGCAGAGCTGAGACATTGCAACCCCAACGACCTCTATGGTTCGGCCAGTTATTTATATATTTTTTGCGCTTTTGAACTGCGTGCGCCCCCTCGCTCCCAGGCTCGATCGTTCCTCCTTATTAGCGCTTTGAAAAAACGTAATTATCATTTTCCATGAAGCATGTTCCCCTGCACTTTGCAGGCTCCGGTGTTCACCGTTTGAAATATAACAGAGGTCTAATTGAACCGGATGGTAAAATGTGTACTCTCTAATTGACTGGGGTAAATTCTATACCCAAGACAGGCAAAACACCATTACGGACGATAATTATTAATTATTTTTGCAGAAAGCTCAGCAGGACTGGAAGTAATGAAAGTTTTAGCATTTTTTCCAAAGTTCACTGTGACAGAAGATGCAAGATCCTGAAACAAGCCATGACTTCTGAGGGACAACGCGTGAAGATTTTGTCATTTTCTTCTACGTGACAATGTGCCCTGGATTCGGGGGAAAAAAATTAAAATGTTTGGACATTTCCTGTCTGATGTACTTTCTTAAGCCTGAAAAGCTGGAAATATTAGAGATAATTAGTTTTTGAATTAATGCCAAATCTTGCAGTATGTATTTTGTATATTCTAACTAACCACAGAAGACTAGGAAGCGCTAATTATTCTACAAGCTAAAAAAAAAAAAAACTGTTTCCACTTTGGGATTTAGATTGTGCAAAGCCAGCAGTAAGGGGGCCAATGACTAGCAGTCCTTTTTTTTTTTGCACCCATGAAGCTCTGGGTTTGGTATTTATCAAGAATGGCAGTTTTCTTTTCTTCGTATTTTAATGTTTTTTTTTTGTTTCTCCTGGCTATCAAGGTTTCCTCCAGGATCCAAAAAATATTAATTGGCTGCTACCCAGGGCCGGAGCTACCACTAGGCAAACTAGGCAGGCGCCTAGGGCGCCATGCTGCCTAGGGGGCGCCGGACACTGGTTTTCCTACTCTCTTCTCTCTGCAGCAAGCAACTAAGTCTCAGCATCAGCAGGCAGCCACCCCTCTGTTCACAGATAGTGTCAGAGGCGCAGCGGCGGTGAAGGACTGTGTCTGTGTCCCGACTCCTGAACGAATGGAAGCAAGCAAACATTCATTGATGGGCACTGGTAGGCTGCATTTGATGGGTCCTGGTGAGGCTAAATGTGATGGGCGCTGGTGAGGCTGCATTGATGTGCGCTGGTGAGGCTGCATTTGATGGGTGCTGGTGGGCTGCATTGATGGGCTCTGGTAGACTGCATTGATGGGCGCTGGTAGGCTGCATTTGATGGGTGCTGGTAGGTTGCATTGATGGGTGCTGGTGGGCTGCATTTTATGGGTGCTTCGTTAAAAAGGTGGGGTTTACATGGGCAGGGAAAAGGCAGGGCAAGGGGGGCGGCAAAATTAGGTTTCGCCTAGGGTGTCAAAAATCCTTGCACCAGCCCTGCTGCTACCTACCCACACATGGTTCCAGTGTCTGTTTCTGGCTTGACCAAATGTTTGTGGACACCTGGCCATCACACCAATATGAGCTTGTTGAGCAACCCATTCCAAAACCATGGGCATTAATATAGAGTTGCCCCCCTCGCTCATTGTAAAATGTAATACATACTGGCAAGTCTGAGCACAGCAACAAGACACAGGATGGTTCTACTACACCAACGGAGTCTCTTATGCCGCGTACACACGGTCGGAATTCTCGTCGGAAAAAGCTCTGATGGTTTTCCCCTCGGAATTCCGACGGAATTTCGCTCGAACTGTCTTGCCTACACACGGTCACACCAAATTCCGACGGTCAATAACACAGCGGCATAAAACACGTTCGACTGCACTATAAAAGGGAAGTTTAATGCTTCCGAGCATGCGTTGAATTGTTTCCGAGCATGCGTCGGAATTTTGCGTGTCGGAATTGCCTACACACGATCGGAAAAGCCGATAGAAAGGTTTTCCGTCGGAAAAATTAAGAACAGGTTCGCAATCCAAAGTCCTTCGGAAATTCCTACAGAAAAAGACCGTTGGGCATACACACGGTCGGAAAATCCGATGAAAAGCTCCCATCGGACTGTTTCCATTGGAAATTCCGACCGTGTGTACGCGGCATTACAGACAGGAATTTCAAGGAAGATGGGTGTTTCCAGATGTGCTGCCAAAGGTATTCTGCAGAAGCACAAAGAAACAGGCAACGCCGAGGACCGAAAATGTGTGGCATTAACATCGTGCAGCAGATAAAAGACACATCATGCTGACTTTCTTTGCAATTAGAAGATGCCCAGTAGCACCATCAACTCAGACCAGGCAAAAACAAAAAACAACAGAAATAAAAAACAAAACAGTGGGACCCTGGCACACACATCTAAATTCTGGAAAACTCTGGGTAGAAACTATGTCAGACTTGCTGCTAAAATACCATACCTCCAACATGGAAGCAAGCCCAATGGAATTGCCTGTGCCTGCAAACACAAGAACTGGCATGTAGAAAAATGGCAGCAGTTGCTCCGGACTGATGAGTCTAAATTTGAAACATTTGACTACACCAGAAGGCAGTTTGACAGCAGTATAGGGGGGGTTATTAACCTTATTTGTGTGGGTCTCAAGGTTTCCTCCAAGATCTAAAAATATGAATTGGCTGCTACCTACCCATAGATGGTTCCAAAGTCTGCTATTGGCTTGGCCAAATGTTCGTGGACAGTCCTGGCTATCGCACCAATATGAACTTATTGGGCAACCCATTCCAAAACCATGGGCATTAATATGGTGTTGGGAGGAAATTTGCCCCTTCATTGGGGGAATCATGCCCCATTGTTGGTATCAATGGATGAAATAATGCCCCAAGGGCCGGATAAAGGCAAGCAAAGGGCCACATCTGGCCCCCGGCCCGCAGTTTGGAGCCCACTAATTTATACAATCAGAGACTCCGGGTTATAGCATCACCGTTCCCAGATAAAGACATGACCCCCCGCTCAATGCCTTATCACTGAACCAAAGCCCCGCGCTCATAACCTGAACGCTGAACCATAGCGCCAATCTCCAATGAAGAAGTCCGATTTTTTTTTTTTGTGTTAGGCAAGCATTGCAGTTTTCATAAATCCCTTCTTACGCACAGGTAACATTCCACGCGGCTCTAATTGCTGTTTCCGTCCAAAACAGTTTTGCATGACCTGCCGTTTTATTAATAAATGCCGGCATCAGAAGCTGAAGCCATCAGCAAGATCCAGAGACGTATATATCTCTATCAATACCCCGTGTGTGTCCTCGCCCCTTCTGTCACTGTGCTTATTGCATAATATTTCTCTCTCCGTTTCCATTCCTTCAGCATATCTTCCACCTGCCACCCCGGCGCCATATGTTACCAGCAGCTGGTGGCAGGCTGAGATAGCGATAGCTATTGGAGTTTAGCAGGGTGACCAGTCAAAATCACCGGAAACCACCCTGCCAGCAAAAAAATATTTAAAGCCGACTTCTTGTTAATTTTACCGCCCGAGTACATATTCCTGATCTGTCACAAAATCATTTTTTCCTTTTATTACTATCAATAAATATTCAATCAATATTATCAATAAAAAAAAGTCAACACTGATCTCCAGTCTAGTGACTCTGCCTGGGCTGAAATGATGTCATCGGTCTGCTGCAGGCAGGAGGAAATTTCCCCCTATATCCGTGGTCAGACTGCAACATTGGAACATTGTAGCAAGTCACAAGGTGAGCGAACGGTGTTGCCAAACCTCCTGCAGCATTTTTTACTGACAAAACATGGAAACATTTACTGACGGAGCACATTTCTTTTTTTAATGACAACCTGAAAAATGACAGAACTCCTAATAAAAGCAAAGACAATCGATATTTAACTACTTGCTGGCCGCCAGTGTTAATTTTGTTAACTAAAACGACTAAAACATTTTAGTGGACTAAATGAATACGATTTTAGTTGACTAAAATACGACTAAAACTAAAACAATTGAGATGACCAACACACGACTAATGCCCCGTACACGCGATCGGAAATTCAGCCAGCAAAAAGATGTGAGCTTTTGAAAGGAAATTCCGACCGTGTGTACAGTGAGAGGGGAGAAGCGGACAGGGGGAGAGATGGCAGCAGCGCTGTGGGCTGGATGTGTAGTGCCCACAGCACTGCGCAATACTCTGCCAGCTCTGTGCAATACTCTGCCAATACTGTGCAATACTCTGCCAATACTGTGCAATACTCTGCCAACACTGTGCAATACTCTGCCAATACTGTGCAATACTCTGCCAACACTGTGCAATACTCTGCCAACACTGTGCAATACTCTGCCAACACTGTGCAATACTCTGCCAATACTGTGCAATACTCTGCCAACACTGTGCAATACTCTGCCAATACTGTGCAATACTCTGCCAACACTGTGCAATACTCTGCCAATACTGTGCAATACTCTGCCAATACTGTGCAATACTCTGCCAATACTGTGCAATACTCTGCCAACACTGTGCAATACTCTGCCAATACTGTGCAATACTCTGCCAACACTGTGCAATACTCTGCCAACACTGTGCAATACTCTGCCAACACTGTGCAATACTCTGCCAATACTGTGCAATACTCTACCAATACTGTGCAATACTCTACAACACTGTGCAATACTCTGCCAATACTGTGCAATACTCTGCCAACACTGTGCAATACTCTACCAATACTGTGCAATACTCTACCAACACTGTGCAATACTCTGCCAACACTGTGCAATACTCTGCCAACACTGTGCAATACTCTGCCAATACTGTGCAATACTCTGCCAACACTGTGCAATACTCTGCCAATACTGTGCAATACTCTGCCAACACTGTGCAATACTCTGCCAATACTGTGCAATACTCTGCCAACACTGTGCAATACTCTGCCAATACTGTGCAATACTCTGCCAACACTGTGCAATACTCTGCCAACACTGTGCAATACTCTGCCAATACTGTGCAATACTCTGCCAACACTGTGCAATACTCTGCCAATACTGTGCAATACTCTACCAACACTGTGCAATACTCTACCAATACTGTGCAATACTCTACCAATACTGTGCAACACTGCAATACTCTGCCAATACTCGCTAATACTCTGCAATAATTATAATTTAATTTAATTTATTTTTTTTACTGAATTTTCGGTCTTTTTTTATTTATAGCGCAAAAAAAAAAAAAAAAACCAGCGGTGATTAAATACCACCAAAAGAAAGCTCTATTTGTGTGAAAAAAAAAGACAACAAATTAATTGGGTACAGTGTTGCATGACTGAGTAATTGTCATTCAAAGTGTGAGAGCACCGAAAGCTGAAAATTGGTCTGGTTAGGGAAGGGGGTTTAAGTGCCCAGTGGGTAAGTGGTTAAGAGCGATAGAGGGGGGGCGCACACCGCTGGAGGCTGTCCACCTGCGATCGCTCCACAGAGAAATGGGGATCTGTCACTGTAAACAAACAAACTACTCCCCTGTCTGCAATTCTGACAGGGGAGTAGAGAGAGATCTGCTGTTCCTAGTGATTAGGAACAGTGATCTCTCTCCTCCTCCAGTCAGTCCCATCCCACCACAGTTAGAAACGCCACCCTAGGGAACACATTTAATCCCATGATCGCCCCCTAGTGTTAACTCCTGCTAGTGACATTTACACAGTAATCAGTGCATTTTTATAGTATAAAATGTCGCTGGTCCCAAAAGTGTCAAAAGTGTCCGATCTGTCTGCCGCAATGTCACAATCCCGCTTAAAATCGCTGATCGCTGCCATTACTAGTAAAAAAAGAAATAAATAACTAATAAAAATGCCATAAATCGATCCCCCTATTTTGTAGGCGCTAGAACTTTTGCGCAGACCAATCAATTTACGCTTATTGAGATTTTTTTTACCAAAATTATGTAGAAGAATAGATATCGGCCTAAACTGATGAAGAAATTCGTTTTTTTACATTTTTTTTTTTTTATATTTGTTATAGCAAAAAGTAAAAATATATTGAAAAAAAAGAAGAAAAATTTGCTCTTTTTTTGTTTATAGCGCAAAACCTAAAAAACGCAGAGGTGATCAAATGACTCCAAAAGAAAGCTCTATTTGTGGAGAAAAAAAAGAAAATTTTGTTTGGGTACAACGCCGCTTGACCGCGCAAATGTCAGTTAAAGCGATGCAGTGCCGTATCCCAAAAAATGGCCTGGTCATTAAGGGGACAAATCCTTCCGGTCCTTAAGTGGTTATTATCATTAAAAAAGAATAAGAAAAAAATAAATACCATTCAATTACAATATGACTTGTGTAGCAATTGTATATTCATTATTATTTTTTTCTTTATTTGCTATTTCTTTTCCCAAGAAAGTACACAATAAAGGTGATAAAGACAGCCCTGGGACAACAGCTTTAAAGCAAATCTGCAATGGCAGCATCGCAGTTCTTCCCTGACCATTTGCCCTTTAAACCATCTTTTTACGTCCCTTCGTTTTTGTTAAAAACCAAGGAAAATACATATTTCTGCAGCGCAGAGGGATAACAATCAGCCCCCCGCTGCTCTCTCCTTTCGGTGACAGCTCCTGCTGGGTCCCCATCTAATGACGGCTGACACTAATTGACACCCGGCTGCCAGGCTCGGTGAACAAGCTACAGAGGAGATGAATGCACAGCCTGGTCTAAACTCTTGCCGACGTGGGTGGTCAGATTTAAAGTGATCTAATAGGTCTAAATAAAACCGGACGAGCCACCTACACTACTCAAACGGTGGGAGGCTGACAAAGTCTATCTCTCAAGGCCATCCTCAATCAGACACAACTGTGAGCTAGGTGTTATTTTACATGTGAGGGGCCTATATATAGGAAAGTCAGAATCAATATTTCTTATGGCTGGGTAATATATTTTCCGACAGTTTCACCTTTTTTTGGAAAGTTGTACTAAGCAATTTCTCTGCTCATCTGGTCACATTTCGACTAAGGTGGAAATAAGCCATTTGTTCATAGAGAGTGTTTGCCAAGCTGCTGGCATATATATGTGCTACAAAATGTCTTCAATGTTGGAAAACAAGTCCAGATGAATGTGACTAACCGCTACTAGATATACCATGACCTGGATAAATGAGGACCTTCACAGCCAAAGAAGTAGTTTGGAGAAGATTCGAGACATCTTCAAGACTACAGAACAAGTTTGGTGAATATGACTAACTACTACTAGATATACCATGACCAGGATCAATGAGGACCTTCACAGCTGAAGAAGTAATTTGGAGAAGATTCGAGACATCTTCAAGAGTACAGAGCAAGCTTCGTTGAATGTGACTAACTAATTCTAAATGTCCCATGACCTGGATAAATGAGGACCTTCACAGCGGAAGAAGTGGATTGGAGAACCTTTGAGGCATTTTCAACATTACAGAACAAGTTTGGTTGAATGTGAATACAGTAACTACTACTAGATATACCATGACCGGGATCAATGAGGACCTTCACAGCTGAAGAAGTAATTTGGAGAAGATTCGAGACATCTTCAAAATTACAGAACAAGTTTGGTTGAATGTGACTAACTACTACTAGATATACCATGACCTGGATAAATGAGGACCTTCATAGCTGAAGAAGTAATTTGGAGAAGATTCGAGACATCTTCAAGATTCCAGAACAAGTTTGGTTTAATGTGACTAACTACTACTAGATATACCATGACAGGGATCAATAAGGACCTTCACAGCCGAAGAAGTAGTTTGGAGAAGTTACGAGACATCTTCAAGAATACAGAGCAAGCTTCGTTGAATGTGACTAACTACGTCTAAATGTCCCATGACCTGGATAAATGAGAACCTTCACAGTGGAAGAAGTGGATTGGAGAACCTTTGAGACATTTTTACCTTTTTTTGGAAAGTTGTACTAAGCAATTTCTCTGCTCATCTGGTCACATTTCGACTAAGGTGGAAATAAGCCATTTGTTCATAGAGAGTGTTTGCCAAGCTGCTGGCATATATGTGCTACAAAATGTCTTCAATGTTAGAAAACAAGTCCAGATGAATTTGACTAACTGCTACTAGATATACCATGACCGGGATCAATGAGGACCTTCACAGCTGAAGAAGTAATTTGGAGAAGATTCGAGACATCTTCAAAATTACAGAACAAGTTTGGTTGAATGTGACTAACTACTACTAGATATACCATGACCTGGATAAATGAGGACCTTCACAGCTGAAGAAGTAGTTTGGAGAAGTTACGAGACATCTTCAAGAATACAGAGCAAGCTTCGTTGAATGTGACTAACTACTTCTAAATGTCCCATGACCAGGATAAATGAGAACCTTCACAGTGGAAGAAGTGGATTGGAGAACCTTTGAGACATTTTTACCTTCTTTTGGAAAGTTGTACTAAGCAATTTCTCTGCTCATCTGGTCACATTTCGACTAAGGTGGAAATAAGCCATTTGTTCATTGAGAGTGTTTGCCAAGCTGCTGGCATATATGTGCTACAAAATGTCTTCAATGTTAGAAAACAAGTCCAGATGAAGGTGACTAACTGCTACTAGATATACCATGACCTGGATAAATGAGGACCTTCACAGCTGAAGAAGTAATTTGGAGAAGATTCGAGACATCTTCAAGATTACAGAACAAGTTTGGTTGAATGTGACTAACTACTACTAGATATACCATGACCTGGATAAATGAGGACCTTCACAGCCGAAGAAGTAGTTTGGAGAAGTTATGAGACATCTTCAAGAATACAGAGCAAGCTTTGTTGAATGTGACTAACTACTTCTAAATGTCCCATGACCTGGATAAATGAGAACCTTCACAGCGGAAGAAGTGGATTGGAGAACTTTGAGACATTTTCACCTTGTTTTGGAAAGTTGTACTAAGCTATTTCTCTGCTCATCTGGTTACATTTCGACTAAGGTGAAAATAAGCCATTTGTTCATAGAGAGTGTTTGCCAAGCTGCTGGCATATATGTGCTACAAAATGTCTTCAATGTTAGAAAACAAGTCCAGGTGAAGGTGACTAACTGCTACTAGATATACCATGACCTGGATAAATGAGGACCTTCACAGTTGAAGAAGTAATTTGGAGAAGATTCGAGACATCTTCAAGATTACAGAACAAGTTTGGTTGAATGTGACTAACTACTACTAGATATACCATGACCTGGATAAATGAGGACCTTCACAGCTGAAGTAGTTTGGAGAAGTTACGAGACATCTTCAAGAGTACAGAGCAAGCTTCGTTGAATGTGACTAACTACTTCTAGATGTCCCATGACCTGGATGAATGAGAACCTTCACAGCAGAAGAAGTGGATTGGAGAACCTTTGAGGCATTTTCAACATTACAGAACAAGTTTGGTTGAATGTGAATGACTACTACTAGATATACCATGACCGGGATCAATGAGGACCTTCACAGCTGAAGAAGTCGTTTGGAGAACCTTTGAGACATCTTCAACATTACAAAACAAGTGGTTGAATGTGACTAACCACTACTAAAAAATCCAATGACCTTCATAAATTAGAACCTTTTTTGTAAAGTAAAACCAAACCATTAACATCTCTTGAAGACACACTGCAACCTAATGGTGATGATGATGATTGGTTGGTAATGATTCAAATAGTTTAGTAAAGGGGACATATTGGGCAATACATTTGGGGTCTGCTATTGTAAAAACGGATAGACACCACTAATATAGGATTTATTTTTTTCCTCCAAAAAGATCTAACGTCAACAATACCTTCCACAACCACATTGTTACATTGATAGACATAAGAAATAGTGCCATCTCTCTCTGGACAGTGAAAGAGCAACAGGAAACTGATTAGGTTATCAATTTGCTCACTTGGTCTTCTCTTATTAGAATGCTCTTTGTCTGCACATGTGCATACAGCCAGCACACCTGATTGCTCCCAATCCTGCCCCACCCTCTCCCAAGTTTGAGTATTTCTGTATATGGGATTGAAGAATTTATAAATATCAGTGGCGGAACTATCAGAGTCGCAAAGGTCACACTTGTGCCTGGGCCCTGGCATTCTACCATCATAGGTGGGGCAAGATGGCAGGAAGGGGGCCCGCTGCAGAACATGTTAAAGGGTCCCACTGTGGGACCACTCAGTTCACACTGCTGTAACCTGCTTGCGATTTCCTTGTAATTTCCTTACAACTTGCCTACGGCTTTTGTAATTTATAATTTCAGTCCATGGCACTCCAATCACACCACAGTTGCAAAAAACTTTTTTTCTGTGGCTGCGACTTGAGTCACTATGATTAAGATGGCACCCATTGAAATGAATGTGTTTTGACTAATCATGTGTTACATGTCGCATGATACATTGCAGCAGTGTGGACAGGGCTTATAAAGTCCACTGAGAAGAGAGTAAGGGGCCCCCCAGATTAGAAGGAAAGGGCCTGGGACCAATAGTAAGGGCCCTGGCGGTCAGGGGGACCTTCAAGGTTTCAAGAAGCTTGGTGAGAAGGAGAAAACTGTTGGAGCGATTATTCGCAAATGGAAGAAATACAAAATAACCATCAATCGCCCCTCGGTCTGGAGCTCCATGCAGGATTTCGCCTCATGGGGTTTAAGGATGATCATGAGAAAAGTGAGGGATCAGCCCAGAACTACACGGGAGGAGCTTGTGCATGATCTCTGCCACAGTCACCAAACAAACCATTGGTAACACAATACGCCGCCATGGATTGAAATTCTGCAGCGCCCACAAGGTCCCCTCCTCAAGAAGGCACATGTACAGGCCCATCTGAAGTTTGCCAATGAACATCTAGAAGGAGTGGGAGAAGGTGCTGGAGAGAGACCAAAATTGAGCTCAACTTGCTGTGTTTGGAGGAAGAAAAATGCTGACTATGACCCTAAGAACACCATCCCTACAGTCAGGCACGGAGGTGAAAACATTATGCTTTGCGGCTGTTTCTCTGCTAAAGGTACATGCTGACTTTGCCGCATTGAGGGGGCCAATGGACGGGGGGCCATGTATTGTAAAATTGTAAAACCCTCTTCCCTCAGCCAGAACACTGAAGATGGCTCGTGGATGGGTCTTCCAGCATGACAATGACCCAAAGGCCACCCAAAAAACCAAGGCAACAAAGGAGTGGGTCAAGAAGAACCACATTAAGGTCATGGAGTGGCCTAGCCAGTCTCCAGACCTTAATCCTATAGAAGATTTATGGAGGGAACTTAAACTTTGAGTTGCCAAGAGACAGTCAAGTAACCTTAAGGCTTTAGAGAAGATCTGTAAAGAGTGGACCAAAATCCTTCCTGAGATGTGTGCAAACCTGGTCACCAACTACAAGAAACGTCTTACCACTGTATGCAGAGCTGCATTGATTTGTGGATTTTACATTTGCCTGGAGTTTAGCTTCAACAGAAGGAGGAATAATGATCAAACTATTTAGACCACAAGGTGAATCTAACATCTATAATGACAGTAATAGCCCAAGCTATGATAAACAATTATATAGTATGATGTATTTCTTCTAGAATATTTAGAAAAAAGAGGAAATGTCATTTGAGTAATATACATTTGTGATTCATCTATACGTTTGTTCAGTGCATGACATGAATCATACAGGATATACAGTATTATGGACACAAGAGATTGATATATTTAGCAGGAGAAACATTTCGAGGAGATAAAAGATAAAATATTCTTCCCTTTTCCGAGGACAATCTGTGTATTGAGTTCTCATATTACAATGTGGAATGTTACGTATACAAAGTTTCCAATCTGTTTCCTATCCTCGGCCACCCTCATCTCCACTGACCAGATGGTGACTCGACTCTCAGAACATGCTCCAAAGATCTCCAGTATATATCTTCCACCCCAATAAATCCGACTCACCGTCCCCAGAGACACGGTCAAGATTTTGTTTGGCAAGCGCCTACCACATCTGAATTAGGCCTTTTCTTTTGTTTTCAAAGGTTTTGTTTTAATAAATGTTATGCAATTCATTCCAACTTAAAATAAGGAAAAAGGGAAGAAAAATAGGATGGAAAAAAGGAGGGATGGATTAAATAAGAGAGAATAGAAAGAGGGGGAGGGGGGGGTGAAGTTAAGGAGGGAGGAAGGAAGGGTGGGAGGATAGAAGGAATGATGAAATAAGGAAAGAAGAAAGGAAGAGGCAGATAAGGAGGTAAGAAAGCAAAGGAAGGAAGAAAAAAGAAAATAAGAAAGAAAGAAAGAAGAAGGTAAGGAAAGGAAAGGAGAAAGGAAAGAAGAAGGGAAAGGAAAGGAAAGGAAAAAAGAAGAAAGGAAGAGGGATAGAAAATGGAAAGAAAGGATAGCAAGTAAGGGAGGGAGGAAAGAATAAATAAAAGAATGGAGGAAGGAAGGAAGGAAGGAAAGGAGGAATGAAGGAAGGAAGGAAGGAAGGGAAAAAAAAAGGAAGGGAGGGGGAAGGAAAAGAGGAAGGGTGGAAATAAGAAAAGACAGGCGGAAGAAAGGAAGGAAGGAAGGAAGAAAAGAAAGGAGGAAAAAAGAAAAGGTAGAAGGAAGGAAGAAAAGAACGAAAGAAGGGAGAAAGGGAAGACGAAAGAAAGAAAAGGAGGGTGGAAGCAAGGAAGGGAGAAAGAGAAGAAGGAAGGAAGTAAGTGAGGGAGAACTTAAGTGAGGGTGGGAGAAAAGAAGGAAGGGATGGGAAAAGAAAAAGGGAAGTGAGGAAATAAGAAAAACCAGAGGAAGAAAGGGAGAAGGAAGGAAGGAAGGAAGGAAGGAAGGAAAAAGTATAGGAAGAATGAAGGGAGAAAGGGAAGAAGAAAGAAATGAATGGAGGGTGGAAGCAAGGAAGGAAGGAAGGAAGAGAGGGAGGAAGGGAGAAAGGAAGGAAGGAAGGAAGGAGGAAGAGAGGGGGAAGGAAAAGAGGAAGGGTGGAAATAAGAAAAGACCAGAGGAAAGAAGGAAAACAGGAGGAAGAAAAGAAGGGAGGGAAGAAGAAAAGGTAGGAAGAAGGAAAAAAAGAAAGAAATGGAGGGTGGGAGCAAGGAAGGGAGAAAGGGAGAAAGGGGAGAAGGAAGGAAGGAAGAAAGAGAGGTAGAAATGAAGGAAGGGTGGAGAAAATAAGGAATGGAGGGGGAAAGAAAAAGGCAAGTGAGGAAATAAGAAAAGACAGAAGGAAGAAAGGGAGAAGGAAGGAAGAAAGGAAGGAAGGAAGGAAGGAAAACATGTGGGAAGAAGGAAGGGAGAAAGGGAAGAAGAAAGAAAGGAATAGAGGGTGGAAGCATAGAAGGAAGAAAGGAAAGGAAATGAAGGATTAATGGAGGGCAGAAACAAGAAAGGAAGAAGGGGAAGGAAGGAATTGAGGGAAGAAGGAAGGTAGGAAGAGAAGGGAAAAAAGGACGGGAGGGGGAAGGAAAGGAGGAAGGGTGGAAATAAGAAAAGACAGGAGGAAGGAAGGAAGGGAAGGAAAGAAAAGAGGGGAAAAGAAAAGGTAGAAGGAAGGAAGAAAAGAAGGGAGAAAGGGAAGAAGAAAGAAACTAAAGGAGGGTGGAAGCAAGGAAGGGAGAAAGAGAAGAAGGAAGGAAGGAAGTGAGGGAGAAATGAAGGAAGGGTGGAAGAAAAGAAGGAAGGGATGGGAAAAGAAAAAGGGAAGTGAGGAAATAAGAAAAAACAGAGGAAGAAAGGGAGAAGGAAGGAAGGAAGGAAAAAGTATAGGAAAAATGAAGGGAGAAAGGGAAGAAGAAAGAAAGGAATGGAGGGTGGAAGAGAGAGAGGAAGGAATTAAGGAAGGAAGGAGGAAGGGAGGGGGAAGGAAAGGAGGAAGGGTGGAAAACAGGAGGAAGAAAAGAAGGGAGGGAAGAAGAAAAGGTAGAAAGAAGGAAGAAAAGAGTGAATGGAGAGAGAGAAAGGGGAGAAGAAAGAAAGAAATGGAGGGTGGAAGCAAGGAAGGAAGGAAGGAAGGAAGGAAGGAAGGAAGGAAGGAAGGAAGAGAGAGATAAATGAAGGATGGGTGGGAGAAAAGAAGGAATGGAGGGGGAAAGAAAAAGGGAAGTGAGGAAATAAGACAAGACAGGAGGAAGAAAGGGAGAAGGAAGGAAGGAAGGAAGAGAAGGAGAAATGAAGGAAGGGTGGGAGAAAAGAAGGAATGGAGGGGGAAAGAAAAGGGGAAGTGAGGAAATAAGACAAGACAAGAGGAAGAAAGGGAGAAGGAAGGAAGGAAGGATGGAAAAATTATGGGAAGAAGGAAGGGAGAAAGGGAAGAAGAAAGAAAGGAATGGAGGGTGGAAGCATAGAAGGGAGAAAGGAAAGGAAATGAAGGATTAATGGAGGGCAGAAACAAGAAAGGTAGAAGGGAAAGAAGGAATTGAGGGAAGAAGGAAGGTAGGAAGAGAAGAGAGGGTGGGAAGAAAGAAAAAAGAAAGAATATGAAAGGAGGAAATAAAGATGGGAGGGAGGCAGGAAAGGAAAAACAGGAAATAGGAAATAAAGGAACTCGGCATGGCCTATACAATACCATAGCTGGAAAGGCTGTAGTGGAATGTTGGTTTAGTACTAAGCAGCTAACAACATAAGAACATTAGAATATTAACTTTTTTATTGATCTGTTTATAATTATTATTTTTACTAAAATAATTGCAGACCTGCTGCTTTTCTGAAATGATAATGAGAAAAAGCTATGCGGCTATTTAAGGTAAACGGCAGAACTTCTTTATTGTACTTATTTATTTTTCGCAGGAAGCCCAGACTTTCCCCTGCAGTCGCTGTAAAGCTCAGCTCTGTTGGAGAAGTCTCCTTCGTTACGATTCGGATGAGTATTGGCACGCGCCTTACTAAAAACAATCAATACCTTTATTACTCACAGGAGAAATTTGGCTAACCAGACAATCTTTCAAATATATGAACTGAAACTGCGTTGCCTTGCCTTTCAGTGCTGGCACCACGCCGGTTACAGCCATTTAACACTAATCTGATATGCAGTCTGTCTGCGCTGCAGTGCCCGGCCTGTGCGATGTGTCAATACTGGAGTGTTAAACACAAGGCAATTGATGGTATATAAGGAAAATTAGACTGACCTAATCTCCATAGTTCCCTGCTTGATGTTAAACTTTAATTAGATTTTACTTTCTTTAACTTTCTTACGGCTCTTGTGTGTTCTCTAATGTGGGATTGACCTTTTTTTTTTTTCAAATCTTTATTACATTTCCGTATATTGATCACTTTTTAACAAATGAGACTTATTTCTACTGGCTCAAGTGACTGCTGCAGCTTCGGGGCTAAATACCGATAAGGCAGAGCTAACCAAGTCATGTGTCAGGGGCCAGGGCTGCAGACAACAACAATACACTATATGGCCAAACACATGTGGATATTCCGCCAAAGGATTAAGTTCAGGTGATTCCAGTGAAATGTACTGTTAATGCTGCAGAATTTTAGTGGTGGGGGATTATGGTGGGGGGTTGTTTTTCAGGGGTTGGACTTGGCCCCTTAGTTCTAGTGAAGGGAACTCTAAAGTTGTCAGCATACCAAGACATTTTGGACAATTTCATGCTCCCAACTTTGTGGGAACAGTTTGGGGTGGCCCCTTCCTGTTCCAACATGACTGCGCACCAGTGCACAAAGCAAGGTCCATAAAGACGTGGATGAGCAAGTTTGGGGTGGAGGAACTTGACTGGCCTGCACAGAGTCCTGATCTCAACCAAATAGAACACCTTTGGGATGAATTTGAGCAGAGACTGAAGTCAGGCCTTCTCATCCAACATCAGTACCTGACCTCATAAATGCTCTTCTGGAAGAATGGTCAAACATTCCCATAGACACACTCCTACACCTTGTGGACAGCCTTCCCAGAAGAGTTGAAGCTGTTATAGATGCAAAGGGTGGGCCAACTCAATAGTGAACCCTACGGACTAATGCCCCGTACACTCGGTTGGATTTTCCGACGGAAAATGTCCTATCGGACAATGTTGTCGGAAATTCCAACCGTGTGTGGGCTCCATCGGACTTTTTCCGTCGGAATTTTATCTCCTGCTCTCAAATTTTCCGACAACAAAGTCCTATCGAACTTTTTCCGATCGTGTGTAGCGAATTCCGACGGACAAAGTGCCACGCATGCTCAGATCACATTACAAGACCAAAGCTATTGGCTACTAGCCTCTACGTAGTTCCGTCGTAGGCAACGAACGTCACCACGTTCAGAATGATCGGATTTTCCGACAACTTTGTCCGACCGTGTGTATGCAACACCAGTGTCGGACAAAATCCGTCGGAAAAAATCTGATGGATTTTGTGGTCGGATTTTCCGACCGTGTGTACGTGGCATAAGACTGGGATGCCATTAAAGTTCATGTGTGTGTAAAGGCAGTACTTTTGGTAATATAGTGTATATAGCTGTTCTTGCTGATTATAGAATATTGAACTTTGGTTCATTAAAAAAAAAATAAAAATAATAATTAAAACGGTATTTTAAATGTGTTTTAATTTATACTATTAAAAAAAAATACAGAAACCCTATATCAAACTGCTGTACATCTTCTTTAAATTTAAATAAAAAATAAAATAAAAAATAAACAGTAAATAAGATTTCTGATTGCATATTAATACATTTTTGAGATTGCTTATTCTTCGATAACATAAAATAAAAACAAAATCTAACTAATAAATCTCGGTTAACCAACTGCAGGCCGTTGTGTCTCAACATGTACTGAATAATAATAATAAGCTCCTTGTAATTGCAAATTCCATGTGATTGATTTCAGCTTTGCCCCCCAGCACCGGCATGGATACCAAATGTGCGGAGACCACACAAAATGATGAAAAAAAAAAAAAAGACCCGTGTATAAAGATTCTTAGATTAAAGCATAATATTGATTTAATACATAATTTAAAGGCGCTCAGTACAAAGACATATATCAAGGTCTCAACCCAAAAATCGAATAATATAAAGTTTGTTCCTTGCATGGGCAATGTTCTAGTTTGCTTTCTTCTTGTTTGAAAAAACAAATCACATATAATAAAGATGTTCATCCATTTTCTTTTACTCCCACTCTCACTTAAAGCGCTTCTTAAAAAAAACGCCAAGAAATGTCAAGGAAAAGCTTTCGTAATTTTTCTCCTAAACTTTTTTACAGGACTGGTGCAGTGATAAATAGACACCCAGCCGCTATTTTTTCTTTTTTCTTCTTTCAAAAAGTGCAAATGAATACCAAGCGCCGGAAAATGCATTTAAAAACATAAAACAGACCAAATTCCTTTGTGGGCATACAATGAAGTACCAAAGCAGTCATTTAGGCCCCTTTCACACCGGGGCGTTTTTCATGCGGTGCAGCGCTAAAAATAGCGCCTGTTCACCGCATGAAAAAATCCTGCCCCTTTAACTCCAGTGTGAAAGCCGGCGGGCTTTCACACTGGAGCGGTGCGCTAGCAGGATGACAAAAAAAAGTCCTGCTAGCAGCATCTTTGGAGCGTGATAGGAGCGGTGTGTTCACCGCTCCTATACCGCTCCTTCCCATTGATTACAATGGGAGACCGCCGTAAAACCGCGGCAATACCGCGGTTACCGCGGCAATACCGCGGCTACGGCGGCGCTCTGCGGGGGGTGTTTAACCCTTTTTCGGCCGCTCGCGGGGGGTAAAACCGCACCGCGAGCGGCCGAAAACCGCGGTGAAAACGACGGTAAAGCAGCGCTAAATATAGCGCTGCTTTACCGTCACCGCGGATCACCGCCCCAGTGTGAAAGGGGCCTAAGTTTGAAAAAAAAGGATGCAGAGGACCAGATAGTCCTCAACCACCTAAAATAAATTGTCAATGGAGCCAAAAAAAATAAAAAAGATAAGAAAGGGTAATGTTTGCTAGTCTCTTCTTGCTGAGCCATCTGAACCTTGTTTCTCTTAAACTTTGAACCCTTGGCTCCTGCCACAAGCTTTCTGATTTAAGCCACGCCTTTGCACATCCTGTTTGCTAGATGATGGTGCTCTCTCCGGACAATATCTCGCTCTTGTCACTCCTGCTGCCGTCTGTATCTTCGATACCACTCAACCTTTGGCTTGTTCCTCGACTACGCTTCTGCTTGATCCCAACTTGCAAACACTTGTTACCAACCTTGGCTTGTTCCTCAACTACGTTTCCGCTTGATCCCAACTTGCAACCATTTGTTGCCAACCAGTGGCTTGCTTACTGACTATGCTTCTGTTTAATCCCTACTTGCAAACACTTGTTACCAACCTTGGCTTGTTCCTCGACTACGCTCCCGCTTGATCCCAACTTGCAACCAATTGTTGCCAACCATTGGCTTGCTTACTGACTACGCTTTTGCTTGATCCCAACTTGCAAACATTTGTTACCAACCTTGGCTTGTTCCTCAACTATGCTTTTGCTTGATCCCAACTTGCAACCATTTGTTGTCAACCGTTGGCTTACTTACTGACTACGCTTCTGCTTGATCCCAACTTGCAAACACTTGTTACCAACCTTGGCTTGTTCCTCGACTATGCTTCCGCTTGATCAATAACTGGCAACTATTTGTTGCCAACCTTTGGCTTGCTTACTAACTACGCTTCCGCTTTATCCCAACTAGACATGTGCACTCCCGAAAAATTTATTTGTTTTCATTTCATTCATTTTTTTTCCTTTTTCGGGTCATTCGTTATGATCACAATTCATAAATTTGTTAATTCGAAAATTTGTTAATTCGAAGACTTGTTAATTCGAAAATTTGTTAATTCGAAAATTTGTTAATTCGAAAGGCCAAAAATAAGAAAGTAAATCCAAAAATTCAAAAGAATAACTAACTAACTAATAATAACTATCTATTAAATTATAGGTATTGGAATTTCCTTTAAAATTTGTCTGTTAGTGAGCGAAACAAATACAAATTTATCTGAAGTTAAAAATTATCAGAAATAACGAATGCTGCATCTAAACAAATGGAACGGAACAAATTTAGTTAGTAATAGTTACATTTATAAATTTACGAATTTTGTTAAAGCGGAGGTTCACACAAAAATGTAACCTTTGCTTTTCGGAACCCTCCCCCCTCCGGTGTCACATTTGGCACCTTTCAGGGGGAGGGGGGTGCAGATACCTGTCTAATGCCCTGTACACACGGCCGGACTTTCCGACGGAAAATGTGCGATCGGATCGTGTTGTCGGAAAATCCGATCGGGTGTGGACTCCATCAGACTTTTTCCGTCGGAATTTCCGACACACAAAGTTTGAGAGCTGGACCTAAAATTTTCCGACAACAACATCCGATCGTTTGTAGAGAATTTCCGATGGACAAAGTGCCCCCCATGCTCAGAATAAATTAAGAGACGAAAGCTATTGACTACTGGCCAAATATAGTCCCGACGTATGTGTTGGACATCCCCTCGTTCAGAACGATCGGATTTTCCGACAACTTTGTGTGTGTATGCAAGACAAGTTTGGCCCAAAATCTGTCTGAAAAAATCAGACAGATTTTGTCTTTGGAATGTCCGACCGTGTGTACAGGCCATAAGACAGGTATTTCCACCCACTTCTGGGAGTCTACACCTCTTCCCGTCCCCCGGTGCTGTATGCTGGGAAACACGCGAGTCCTAGAGACAGAAGGGACCATTCGGATTGCGCAGCGCGACTTGCACATGCACAGTAGGGAACCGGGAAGTGAAGCCACAAGGCTTCTTTTCCTGATTCCCTTACCGAAGATGGCGGCGGCAGTATCCGAGGACCGAGGAACGGTTCAGCCTCAGGTGCCGACATCGTGGGCGCCCTGGACAGGTAAGTGCCCTTATTTTAAAAGTCAGCAGCTGCAGTATTTGTAGCTGCTGACTTTAAAAAAAAAAATGGGACTACCGCTTTAAATGGGTTTTCCTTAAAAAACAAACTCGGAACAAAACAAATTGCACATGTCTAACATCTAGTAGCATTGTCTACAATGGATGCTTCTTATGGGACAAGAACCTTATGCCGCGTACACACGATCGGAAATTCCCCCAGCAAAATACCGATGTGAGCTTTTGGTCAGAAATTCCGACCGTGTGTAGGCTCCATCGGACTTTTGCTAGCGGAATTCCCACCAGCAAAAGATTGAGAGCAGGTTCTCTTTTTTTCGGTCGGAAAAAGTTCCGATCAGAAATTCTGATGCGCAAAAGTTCCTACGCATGCTCGGAAACAATTTGACGCATGCTTGGAAGCATTGAACTTAATTTTCTCAGCTCGTCGTAGTGTTGTACGTGACCGCGTTTTTGACGATTGAAAGTTCAGAGAACTTTTAGGTGACCGTGTGTATGCAAGCCAAGCTTGAGCGGAATTCCGTCGGAAAACCACCCAAGATTTTTCTGACCGAAAATCCGCTTGTGTGTATGGGGCATAAGAGGAATTCAAGCCCAAACTAGGAATCATCAAAGCCCCCCAAGAAATCTGAGAATTATTTGTTTGAAAATACCAGCAAACAGAAACTTGCTCATTATCAACAATAAATCAGCACCAGCCAGGAGTGGAAATACTGGACAGATCCCCAGCTTGTATGGCTCACCATTCTCTTTGCGAGCGTTATAATTCTTTAAATTGTAACCAGAGAACGACACTGAATCAATATCAATTTCCAACAAACTTACGAGACGTCTCACCATTTCTTCTATTCTTATGCAACAAAATGGCCAGTTCTTACACTTCAGCTGGTTCATAATACAAGAGACTTGTATGGAAGAAACATCACACTTACCTAAAACACACAAGAGAAAAAAAAAATTATTAGTTTATTTTACTAGTATGATATCTGACAAATACTCTACAACCAAGGGTTTGTGGACACCTGACCACCACACCTCTATGATCTTCTTGAACATTTAAAAACCAAGGTAATATTACGGTGCTGACCCCTCTTTGTGGCCAAGATTGGGGCAAGACTCTAGTGGGAAGTCTTTACACAAGATATTGGAGCGTGTCTATGGAATACACATGTGCACACGGCACATTTTCATTTAGTTTTGGATGCATTTGTTAATTGTAGACATTTGAAATTTGTTTCCTTTCCGAAATTGTTTTTAACGAATTTTGATATAATTCGGTAATTCGGAAACATCTGAATTAACGAAAACCCTTTTTAACAATTTTTCTGAATACTCGTAAACTCGAATATTGGAAAATTCGTAGATTCAGAAATTCTGAAATTCGAAAATACGAAAACCCGAAAATTTGAAAATCTGAAATAATAATTTTAATTTAATTTTTTTTTTCCTTTTTCGGATTATTCGTTATGATCGCAATTCGTAAATTCGTTAATTTGAAAATTTGTTAATTCGTAAATTCAAAAGGCCGAAAATAAGAAAGGAAATTCAAAAGAATAACTATCTAACTAACTAATAATAACTATCTATTAAATTATAGGTATTGGAATTTCCTTTCAAATTTGGCTGTTAGTGAACGTAACGAATACGAATTTATCCGAAGTTGCAAATTTTCTGACATAACGAATGCCGTATCTAAATTAATGGAACATAACGCATTAATAATAATAAAAAACAATAATAATAATAATATATTTTTTATTATTATTTATTATTAATTCATTCCATTCCATTTGTTTAGATGCATTATTTTGGATAATTCGTAACTGAGGATAAATTCATATTTGTAACGTTTACTAACAGCCAAATTTGAAAGGAAATTCCAATACCTATAATTTAATAGTTATTTATTATTAGTTAGTTAGTTCGTTTTTATTTAAAATATTTCATTCTTTCAAATTTTCAAATTTTTGGATTTTCGGATTTATGAAATTTCCGAATTAACGAAATTATGAATCTTCTAATTACAAATTTTCTAATTTACTTATTTACGATTTTAAAAATGTTAAAATTTTCCAATTTACGAATTGCGATCATAACGAATGACCCGAAAAACAAAAAACAAACAAAAAACAAATGAAATGAAAATGAAAATTTTTTTTGTCAGTGCACATGTCTAGTTAATTAGTGAGATTTGTTTCAGATGCATTTGTTAATGGAACTGATTCGCTTACGAAATTTGTTTTGTATCGTTGGTATTTGTTCTGTTTCATTCAGAAATGCTGGTTGTTAAGGAGGGGGCGGTCGCTTTTCGATCTTATTTTTCGGATTTTCGTTCTCTTTAATTTTTGGATTTTCATTATTATTTTTGGATCTCCGTATTTACGAATTTTTAGATTTTTATATTTTTGATTTTCGAATTTCCAAATTTTCGAATTTCTAAAATTTCGAATTTTCAAAATTTTCTGAAATTTCAAATTTTTAGATTTTTGAACATTCTGAAAAATTTGGAAATTCAAACATTTGGATATTTCCAACTTAACGAATTTGTCTAAATTTGTTAAAAAACTAATTTGGAACTAAACTAATTGCACATGTCTAAAAAAACAGTGTGAGGTATGAATTTTGAGGGGAAACCCCAAGCCAATTTTTTTTTTTTTAAATGGCATAGAGTCCCTGTGGGGCTGCATACTCAGATAAGGGTCTGGTATTATTATTTTTTTTTTGGGGGGGAGACCCACGTAATTTAAAAAAAAAAAAATGTTGGTGTATGGTTCCCCCCAAAATCTATACCAGACCCGAAGGACCTGGTAAGGATTGGGGGGGTACACTGTTTTTTTTTCTTAATTTTTTAACGCTATCACTTGTTTGTTTATATATTTTGCTGTCAACTGGGAATCCTGCTGACATCAGATGAGTCATGGTTGTTAAGGACACGGATGAGTCATGGTTGTTAAGGACACGGATGAGTCATGGTTGTTAAGGACACGGGTGAGTCATGGTT
Organism: Lithobates sylvaticus; assembly: GCA_028564925.1. Taxonomy (NCBI): domain Eukaryota; kingdom Metazoa; phylum Chordata; class Amphibia; order Anura; family Ranidae; genus Lithobates; species Lithobates sylvaticus. The sequence continues at coordinate 24,603,755 of CM053027.1, forward strand.
GTTAAGGACACGGGTGAGTCATGGTTGTTAAGGACACGGGTGAGTCATGGTTGTTAAGGACACGGATGAGTCATGGTTGTTAAGGACACGGGTGAGTCATGGTTGTTAAGGACACTGATGAGTCATGGTTGTTAAGGACACGGGTGAGTCATGGTTGTTAAGGACACGGGTGAGTCATGGTTGTTAAGGACATGGGTGAATCCTGGTTGTTAAGGACACGGATGAGTCATGGTTGTTAAGGACACGGGTGAGTCATGGTTGTTAAAGACACGGGTGAGTCATGGTTGTTAAGGACAAGGGTGAGTCATGGTTGTTAAGGACACGGATGCCAACCCGCCTTAACAACTAGCTATTCTCAATTAATCCAAATTAAATTGAATCCAAAAATTTTGTTACAACTTTTGGGGATTTGTTGACATTCGTTACTATGTCCATTTGGAAATTCGGATACATCCCTAAATCCCGAATCCCCGAAAAATACATTTTCATCCAAAAAACAAGTAATATTGAACCGAACATGCCTACTATCGGAATCTGTGCCCATTAAGCCAAGAGAACATTTGTAAAGTCAGGTACTGATATTGAACAAGGAGACCTAACTCACAATTGGCATTCCAATTTGTCCCAAAGATGTTCAATGGGGTTGAGGTGAAGGCCATTTGAGTTCCTCCCCTCCAAGCTCCTGTAGCTGGATTTGTGCACTTAAGCTCAATATTTGGAGAGGTGTCCACATACTTTTGGCCATAATGTTTACATACAGGTATATTAGTTATGCTCTAAAGTTATACATTCATAGATTTGTTTATTGAACAGTGTATGCATAGCAAAGGATTCATTCACTCATCTAAGATTGATAATCCAATACTTGGGGGGGGGGGGGTATACACTCACTGACCACTTTTTTAGGTACATCTTGCTAGTACCGGGTTGGACCCCCTTTTGCCTTCAGAACTGGCTTCATTCTTCACGGCATAGACTCAACAAGGTGTTTTAAACGTTCCTCAGAGATTTTGGTCCATAGTGACATGATAGCATCACGCAGTTGCTGCAGATTTGTCGGCTGCACATCCATGATGCAAATCTCCACCACATCCCAAAAGAAGGGCTATAGGGCAATAGGCAAGCAGCTTTGTGAGAAGGCAACAACTGTTGGCGCAATTATTAGAAAATGGAAGAAGTTGAAGATGACGGTCAACCTCCCTTGGTCTGGGGCTCCATGCAAGATCTCACCTCGTGGGGCATCAATGATCACGAGGAAGGCGCGGAATCAGCCCAGAACTACACGGCATGACCTGGTCAATGACCTGAAGAGAGCTGGGACCACAGTCTCAAAGAAAACCATTAGTAACACACTATGCCGTCATGGATTAAAATCTTGCAGCGCACGCAAGGTCCCCCTGCTCAAGCCAGCGCATGTCCAGGCCCATCTGAAGTTTGCCAATGACCATCTGGATGATCCAGAAAAGGAATGGGAGAAGGTCATGTGGTCTGATGAGACAAAAATAGAGCTTTTTGGTCTGAACTCCACTCGCCGTGTTTGGAGAAAGAAGGATGAGTACAACCCCAAGAACACCATCCCAACCGTGAAGCATGGAGGAGGAAACACCATTCTTTGGGGCTGCTTTTCTGCAAAGGGGACAGGATGACTGCACCGTATTGAGGGGAGGATGGATGGGGCCATGTATCGCAAGATTACTTAAAATTCATACAATGTGATTTTCTGGATTTTTGTTTTAGATTCCGTCTCTCACTGTTGAAGAGAAACAATAATAAAAATCACAGACCTCTACATGCTTTGTAAGTAGGAAAACCTGCAAAATCGGTCATATATCAAATACTTGTTCTCCCCACTGTAAATGGGAAATAAAACATTATAAAATTCGGGACAGGCTTATCTGTTGTAATTTGTTTATCCATGAAATAACTGTCACTAAAACACAAACTCCAAGAACAGTTTAATAAATAACTGTCACGTAATAAAATCGGGAAAAAAAAACTATCAACAGTAATATTCCCGTACATCATTATGAAAGAGAGGGAAATTTCATGTCAAAAATATCAAATCATTAGAAGTCTCTAATATACTGCATAGGAGTAATATTGGAACACTTTATTATTATGGAGCCACAGGAGGCTGACGATATATTGTAGACATGTCACACAAGCAGTAGACGTATGACAGCTTAACACTAATACAAACAGTTATTTTATTCGAATTATTTGTATTTGATTGAGCAGATCGAGTTATTTACTTGTAATCCAATCCCTCTATGTACAGTTTTACAAGCCAAACTATAAAACATATAAAGATTAAAAGGGGACTCCACTCAAACCACAAGACCATAGTTATGTCAAACTGCACCGAGCTGTTTGTCCTGTTAAAGAGATTGTAAACCCTAAAAATAAAAAAAACTTGTAAGACAAAGGCATAATGAGCTAGTATGCATCGCATACAAGCTCATTATGAAATACTTAGAACGAATCTCTCTCAGCCGCGGACACAGCTGAGACAGCTGACATTACCCCCCTCCCCCAGTGTTTCTTCTGGGTTCGCAGGCTCCAGCGCTGTGATTGGCCAGACGGTGCGATGACGTCACTCTCACGCACCGGTCACAGCACAGGGTCCTAAAGAAACGGCACTGACGGCCGTTTCTTCAGAGCGCATACACCGATAACGTCGGCATCGGCGTATATAGTAAATATCTCCTAGACGTCGGTCGGTCAATACAGTTCCAAACCTACTCTTCCAGAGTTGCTACTGTACTAAAGCTACTCTTCAATAACCTCTACAGTTCCAAACCTACTCTTCTAGAGTTCCTACTTTTCCAGATTTACTCTTATGCCCCTTACACACGGTCGGAAATTCCGACGGAAAATGTCCGATCGGACCATGTTGTCGGAAAATCCGACCGTGTGTGGGCTCCATCTGACTTTTTCCGACGGAATTTCCGACGGAAAAAATTTGAGATCCTGCTCTCAAATTTTCCGACAACAAAATCCGATCTGACTTTTTCCGATCGTGTGTAGAGAATTCCGACGGACAAAGTGCCACGCATGTTCAGATCACATTAGGAGACCAAACCAGGGGGGGGGGGGGAGGGGAGGGAAGGAAAAAGGAATATTAAATAAAATATTGCTTGAATAAAAGTTAGAGGGAGTAAGGCCCCTTTCACACATGCGGACCGTATGTCCGTTTTTCATCCATCCGTTTTTGGATGAAAAACGGACATACATGCATGTCTATGGGGCAGCGGGTGTCAACGGATGAGCATCCGCTGACACCCGCTATTGTCCGCCTCCGCAATTGTCCGGTTCTGCAGACGGAGGAAAATCCTATTTTTTCATCCGTCTGCAGAGAGGATCGGATGAACACGGACAGACGGTCCGTGTTCATCCGATCCTCCATAGAGGAGAGCGGAGAACTGAAAGGGCGGTCCCTGCACAGTGTGCAGGGACCGCCCTGTCATCAGTCGGCTCAGCAGGGAACAGCTGTGCGATCCCCGCTGAGCAGCGGATCTTCACGGGGCGGATCATTATGGATCCGCCCCGTGTGAAAGGACCCTAAAGAATTATATCAGGAAAACGGGGGACTACTATTGGTTTTCTCTTTCAAAAATATATTGATATTGATCCATGTGTCTTGTTGATTGTGTTTTTTTTGTGTTTATTTATTTGTTATGTAATTATTTATGTACAAGTATTGTATATGTGTGTATATATATATATATATATATATATAAGATTTTGTAAAAATGTGAAATGTTTTTCTTGTATATGTGAAAAAAATTTTCAATAAAAATAATTAAAAACAGGAGACCAAACCTATTGGCTACTAGCCTCTACGTAGTTCCGTCGTACACAACGAACGTCACCGCATTCAGAATGATCGGATTTTCCGACAACTTTGTCCGACCGTGTGTATGCAACACCAGTGTCGGACAAAATCCGTCGGAAAAAATCCTACGGATTTTGTGGTCGGAATTTCCGACCGTGTGGCATAACACAGTCACTACTGTTCTAGTCCTACTCTTCCAGAGTCACTGCTGTTCCAGAACTACTCTTAAAGACCTACTCTTCCGGTGTCACTGCAGTTCCAGGCTTACTCAGCAAGAGTTTCTACAATTCCAGAGGATGCTACAGGATCTTCACATATAGTGAGGGGCTTGTTGGCTGCCTTGAAACATTCATCTTGCTATTGTTTGTACTTCACTGATTGTCAAGGAGTTCTCCAAGGATGCTGTTACTCAATGGACTTCAAATCTCTCATTTGTGGAGAGTAATCCCCCCGTTGGTCGGTCAATACAGTTCCAAACCTACTCTTCCATAGTCGCTACAGTACCAAATATACTCTTCAATAGCCTCTACAGTTCCACACATACTCTTCTAGAGTTCCTACTTTTCCAGATCTACCCTTCCACAGTCACTACTGTTCTAGTCCTACTCATTTCAGAGTCACTGCTGTTCCAGGACTACTCTTGAAGACCTACTCTTCCAGTGTCACTGCAGTTCTAGACCTACTCTTCCAGTGTCACTGCAGTTCTAGACCTACTCTTCCAGTGTCACTGCAGTTCGAGACCTACTCTTCCAGTGTCACTGCAGTTCCAGGCTTACTCAGCAAGAGTTTCTACAATTCCATAGGGATGCTACAGGATCTTCACATATGTGAGAGGCTTGTTGGCTGCCTTGAAACATTCATCTTACTATTTTTTGTACTGCACTGATTCTCAAGGAGTTCTCCAAGGAGGGGACCTATGCTGTTACTCAATGGACTCCAAATCTCTCATTTGTGGAGACTGGAGAGAGTGATCCACTGCAAATTAACGAGGGCCCCAATGCCAGCAGGTCGTAGGTAGCTAGTTTTACCTTGGCCAATGGTCTAAGTAGAACTTGGCATTAGATAGGACATTTTTATGGATATTCTGTCTTACATTGTTCGGCTGTCTGTACTAGCCTGTAATGATATTCTATATTGTGCTCAGGTTGTCCATTTCCAAAATGTTGAGGTTTGTGGTTGTCATTCGGGGTCCAAGTACATGGTGGGTCATCAATGGAGCTGGGCGTGAAGAACCAACACATCCAGTGACTCCTCTGGGAGTAGCGCCACAGCTATATATACACTTAAAGCTTGGTGATCTCCCCAAATGGATTATGATGACAAACGAGTGACAAGTTTATCTATGACTGGGAACGCAACTGCGTTACTTTGTTTTTCAAATATGGGGAACACAGGACTTTGGAAAGTTGAAGCTGCAATTTTCCACTACAAAGGGATTAATCTACCCCCCCCATCACAGACAGAAGGGGGGGGGACTCATTACAGCTTTCTCCGCACAACCAAGAGATTCATTCTCCCGCCGCTTAAGGGAATGTTTTAATGAAACATCAGCCAGGCTCATTCTGTCCTCAGTGGTCCCAGTGTGTTTGAAGGGAACGTCTTTCAACATAAAAGCGCAGTCCGCTAACTTTATTAAACCGGGGATTCTCATTTTGGCTCAGAAGATTTTTTTTTTTTTGGGATTGTGATAGTGTAGTCAACGCATTCCTTTTAACATCAAAATGCTCATTTCGTTGTTTTTTTTTTTCGCCTCTCTTGATCACACAATCGCTCCCACTTTGCTACCTGTTTGCTGTGATTGCGGAGCGTTGCCTGGGGTGCTGCCCTCGACTCGTACAAATGTTTACTGTTTTTGTTCTTCAAAGCTGCGAATTGTGGTGCTCAACCGGAGGGGTTTCACTGCTGGCAGGTGAGCGATGTGCAATCTGTGCAACCGTCCCCACTAGACTCCGCAGGTTTTCAAATAAATGCTCTGTTTGCTCCAGTTAACTTTATTTTTTTAGAATGAAACCTCAGCCTTAAAGAAGATGCCTCAGTGTGTCTTTTTTTAATAATGATTATCACATAGATATTTGTTCATGGACGCATCTCAGAAACTATTTTATGCATCAGATATTGCTGTCTGCTTTGAATCAAAACACTTAAAGCTGGACTCCAAGTATAGTTTTTATTGCATAGTTACATGGTCCATCTTGGACCCATGTAAGTATACATACAAGGGTAGTCTGAAAAGTTCAACATGGAAGGAGTGACCATTAAATGTTATCACTATAAGGAAACTGCATACAAAGTCCTGATGCATTGGTACAGGACCCCAGACATTTTACACGCCCGTAATCGATCAATCTCAAAACAATGTTGGAGATGTAACAATGCTGTAGGTTCTCACTACCATATTTTTTGGGAATGTCCCCCTGTCCACCAATTTTGGCTCCGAGTCCAGAATTGTTGGAAACACTGGTTGGTAACCCTGTTCCTCTGACATGGACATCCATGCACTATTTAATAGGCCCCTCCCTTTCCTCTGACGCCCATGCACTATTTAATAGGCCTCCCTTTCCCTAATATTACTAAGGCTATGCGCCGACTGATGTCTTATATTCTACTGGCTGCTAAACGGGTCATTCCTAGGTTATGGTTGTCCACCTCACCCCCAACACTCCCACAACTGATCACCACTGTGGCTGACATACGTAGAATGGAACACCTGACGGCTGTAGTGGAGGGTACAGAGCAGAAATTTTCAGAAATATGGTCAACATGGGATGATTCTGTATATGGTTCTGAAGGATATGGACCTAGTTAATTAATTGAATCCAACCGCTTACATACTTCAGTAAATTTGAAGGCTAACTATTATTCTTTCTCTTATTGCACAGATCTCTTTATGAGGTCAAATAAGGTGTTTATATTACCTCTATAACCCCTTTACAGATAGGGTAGGAGGATGTTTCCACTTACTTCATGTCTTATTTAATTTTTACTTGAGCTTGACCATCTCTCCCACTCAAGTTCACAGTCTATCCACATCACTATTCCTTTGTGTGTACTGATTATATTATATTATATCCCTAACTCAGTATTACCTGCATTACTTCTAAATGTTACTGTTTTACATGTGTTTTCTTTGTATGACTTGGAAAATTTATAAATAAACAATTAAAAAAAAATGTTATCACTGCATCAAGACACTCTTCTAGATGTTTAGCGCTGAAAATGGTACATGTATGCTATACGGTCTTCATTTAGTCTTTGCAAGCAGTAGTAGTCAAGTTGAAAATGAAGAAAGTGTAAGAAGAAGGTTTGGAATGTTCCATCAGCAGGCAAAGTGGTGGCAACAGCACATGGAAATTGTATAGTGCGCATGTCCCATTTTCTGCTTTGAACATCTGGAAGAATGGCTTGGCGCAAAATCAATGCAAGAAAAAAAAATGAATGGCTTGGCGCAGTGATAAAGTTTCATGTCTGTGTGGTCATTCCTTCCATATTGGGCTGTGAACTTTTCAGACTACCCTAGTATTTAATTTCCATACATGAGGGACCTCTATGGAAGATGACAATAACTGTAGTAGTTGGCACTACTACAGTGATCTCTGCAGTCTTCTGGGTCCTGGTCCAAGTGTCTGTCCTGCATAGTGAGCATAGGGAATCGCTCGCTTGGCATGGCTGGCATACACAAAAGAGTGTATTTTGTTGAAGAATCCAAGGTGTTCTCTGGTGGAATGAGGTGAATGCCTTTGTAGCCACTAGGTCAGGACCCTGGTCTGAACCTGTGACCTCGGCTGTGTCTGGCGATGTCTCTTCTGGCTGAGCCACCTGAGATGCTGGACAGTGCCCTCTCTGATCCATTGGACAACCCTGCCTTGTGCCTTGTTTCTGCTGAACGTTGAACTCCTTGCTCCTTCCATGAACTTCCTATTTAAGCTTTACCTTTGCACTTCCTGTTTGCCAGATTGATGTGCTCTCTCCAACCGATATCTCACTCCTGCTGCTGCACGTATCTCTGCTATTTTTGGCTTGTTCCTTGACTACGCTTCTGCTTAATCCCAACTTGTGACCACTTGTTAATGACCTTTGGCTTGTTTACTGACTATGCTTCTGCTTGATACCTTCCTGCTATAGCTCCTACTGGACCTTTGGCTTGCTCACCTCCTGGTGGGGCGATTCTGAGGACCGTGACCTGGTACTAACACATAGAAAAACCCACCATCAGGTGCTTTTGTGAAAACTGACTAGTGCTTAGACCCCACACTTCAAGTGTCATCACCCACGGTGACTTGCTTGTATACCTATCCTGCAGGTCGGTGGGAGTCTCTCTATCCTATAATCTATTGGTCTCTGAGCCTGACCCCTGAACGTGACACACTAAAAAAAATAAAATACAAAGTGCTCTGTGAATGACACAGGACCCTCAACTTGAGGTGGTCACTGTGGTAGAACCAACTACTACTACAATTATTTTATTCCACTTCTACAGTGGTCCCTCAGGTACGGAATGGACTAATGTAACTATGCAATATAAATCACATCTCTAGTTCCGCACCATAGTTTAGTCTGAGTGCCTGTATAAACATGGTCATGTGCATTGCCAAACTCGACAATACATCCCATGATGCATTGTGCTGGCGTTATTCAATGCACATGCTTACCTGATGAGATCTGATAAGCAGGCAGTGCTTTTGGAGGTGCAGCATGGTGCAGCAAAACTTTTGAAGGTAATGTTCAACAAAGCACAGCTACCTGGCAGGAGGACCGCCCAACTAGACGCACTCACAGAATGTTGCAGTGAAGAGCAAAGCAGTAGGTCACGGGTGAACTAGCAGCGTTTATCCCGTGGGGCTGAATGTGGCCTGGCCGGTCCATAACCAAACGTTGGAGGCTTCCATGAAGGATGGCATGTCCCTTCTCTTTCCCTTATTGCCTGGAAAATCTCTCTGCAGCTAATTACTGTCTCTGACAGATGGGTGACCTGTCCCTATACTACCCTAACGCTAAATGCAGGCCAAGGCTGAAGCTAGGGTCTTAAATTGATTCTGCTCGACCCAAGATGGCCACCAGAGTCAACCATATTCCTCCTGAATTCTTCTGCAATGCTGCTGCGGTTGAGCGTCACCTGCTGCGGAGAAAGTAGACTTCACCTGCCTACAGGCTGACAACACATCTTGGCATTTCAGTGGAGTCACTGTGTTGTCAGCCCAAACAGGAAGTGAGGAGCAAACTACATTTCAGGAAAGTCAACAGTTATATTGCAGAGTTTTTAAAAAGAATGAAACATGGGAAAATGTATATGCATTGCAGAGATGTAGTGATTAAATTTTTTTTACCCTGATATGCTATACACTTTAACATCTCTACCTGCAGTTCAACGCAGAGAAGATAAAAGGATTTTGCCACTGCCTGACATTATCTCCGTGCGAAGAAAAAGATTAATTTGGCTATTTAATCAGTAAGTCCTCCATTTAGGCGCAAAATTCTCTCCCCCCACAACCTCTGATCTTGTATAGAAAGCCCATAAACAATAAATCACAGCACCCAGACTTCAGTGTATTAATTATGCAATGTGCAATGATATTTTCAGCAGAGTAACAGTGGTGAAATCTGGCCGGGCTGCCGTCCTCGGCCCGGGAAATGGAATTAGAAGTCAGCGCATTTGTCTTGATGTCATCTCTATCAGTTTGTTCTCACTGAGAAGTTCAGAGGGTGCCAGGGTTTGCTGCCAAGCAGAAGCCGCTGGAGCTTCGTCAATCCAAGTCAGCGTGCATCATCTGTCAGTGCCAAGACGGCACCCTCAAAGACCAAACGCCATGGCAAACGCATCCCATCCTCGAGGCGCATTAATATTTGTTTATAGAAAACAAATATTTGCATGTGATTTGCAGCCCCCTGTAGCAGATTAGCGCTGGAGATTTTATTTTTTTATGTAGCACCCTGGTCCTAAACAGGGCTGCTAATAAATCTAGTTGTGCTAGGTGGTAACTAGCCTGGCTAATTGGTAGGTTGATCCACTGAGGATCCTAAGTTTGAGTTTGGGGTAACTGTTGCTTTTGGCATTAGAATGATGGATTACCATAAATTCAGGTAATGGGTAACTAGGATGTCTTAGCCAATCAGAAAGAGTTTCTTTGACCGCTGTGTGTGCTGGGATAGGCTATTTATTTGGAAGGAGTCAGGTGATCAGGGTCCCCCCCCCCCCCCTGTGGTTCCGACCTGGGTGGGTGTGTGTGTTAAGAAACTCCTGGTTGCTAGGCCTGAAGCCTGAAAGCCTATCCAAGATGCATGGTGGCTGCTTGGTCAACTTAAGGCCTATCCAGCAGTTTAGGGTTCCGCAAAGGAGGAGCAGCCAAGGTTAAGCCCGAAGCTTGGGGCAGAACCTGGGGCCACTTACAAAACCATAGCAGAGGGTCTGTTAACTTTGGTTGATGCCGACAGCTTCTGCAACGAGGACCGGGAATGTGGCCTGGCTGGTTCACAGCGAAACGGGAGGCTTCCTAAAGCAGAGGAAGCAGCGTGGTTCCCTACGCTGTCCCTATTCCTCTAGAACCTCTACCTATAGCTCTAAACACTCTCCCTGTCAGACAGGGAACCTGTGACTACACTAACCACTCCTTCCCCTTCTGCATTGTCACCAAGCCTAGCGCCACCTACAGAAGGGTGTAAAGACTGCACCTGCCTACAAGCACTAGACCGATAGAAGTGAAAATTAGTTCTGGTGGATATACTGTAAATAACTTTTTCCTTCAAAGAATCAAATCTGTGATTAAAATATAGTGTGTGTAGACCCCCAAGTGTCAATGTGTCATTGCTCTGGACCCCCAAGTTTCAGTGTGTCATTGTTCTGGACCCCCAAGTGTCAATGTGTCATTGTTTTGGCCCCTCAAGTGTCAGTGTGTCATTGTTCTGGACCACCAAGTGTCAGTGTGTCATTGTTCTGGCCCCCTAAGCATCAGTGTATCATTGTTCTGGACCCCCAAGTGTCAGTGTATTATTGTTCTAGACCCCCAAGTGTCAGTGTGTCATTGTTCTGAACCCCAGAGTGTCAATGTGTCATTGTTCTGGACCCCCAAATGTCAGTGTGTCATTGTTCTGGACCCCCAAGTTTCAATGTTTCTTTGTTCTGGACCCCCAAGTGTTAGTGTGTCATTGTTCTGGACCCCCAAATGTCAGTGTGTCATTGTTCTGGACCCCTAAGTTTCAATGTTTCTTTGTTTTGGACCACCAAGTTTCAATGTTTCATTGTTCTGGATCCCCAAGTGTCAGTGTGTCATTGTTCTAGACCACCAAGTGTCAACGTGTCATTGTTCTGGACCCCTAAGTGTCAGTGTATCATTGTTCTGGACCCCCTAAGCATCAGTGTATCATTGTTCTGGACCCCCAAGTGTCAATGTGTCATTGTTCTGGACCGCCAAGTTTCAATGTTTCATTGTTCTGGACCCCTAAGTGTCAGTGTATCATTGTTCTGGATCACCAAGCATCAGTGAATCATTGTTCTGGACCCCCCATTGTCAGTGTGTCAGTGTTTTGGACCCCCAAGTGTCAGTGTGTCATTGTTCTGGACCCCCAAGTGTCAATGTGTTATTGTTCTGGACCCCCAAGTTTCAATTTTTTTTTTGTTCTGGACCCCCAAGTGTCAGTGTGTCATTGTTCTGGACCCCCAAGTGTCAGTGTGTCATTGTTCTGAACCACCACGTGTCAGTGTGTAATTGTTCTGGACCCCTAAATGTCTGTGTGTCATTGTTCTGGACCCCCAAGTGTAAATGTGTTATTGTTCTGGACCCCCAAGTGTAAATGTGTTATTGTTCTGGACCCCCAAGTTTCAATGTTTTTTTGTTCTGGCCCCTCAAGTGTCAGTGTGCCATTGTTCTGGACCCCAAGTGTCAGTGTGTCATTGTTCTGGACCCCCAAGTGTCAGTGTATCATTGTTTTGGACCCCCAAGTGTCAGTGTGTCATTGTTCTGGACCCCTAAGTGTCAGTGTATCATTGTTTTGGACCCCCAAGTGTCAGTGCATCATTGTCCTGGACCCCCAAGTTTCAATGTTTCATTGTTCTGGACCCCCAAGTGTCAGTGTATCATTGTTCTGGACCCCCAAGCATCAGTGTATCATTGTTCTGGACCCCCAAGTGTCAGTGTGTCATTGTTCTGGACCCCTAAGTGTCAGTGTATCATTGTCCTGGACCCCCAAGTTTCAATGTTTCATTGTTCTGGACCCCAAGTGTCAGTGTGTCATTGTTCTGAACCACCACGTGTCAGTGTGTAATTGTTCTGGACCCCCAAATGTCTGTGTGTCATTGTTCTGGACCCCCAAGTTTCAATGTTACATTGTTCTGGACCCCCAAGTGTCAGTGTATCATTGTTCTGGACCCCCTAGCATCAGTGTATCATTGTTCTGGACCCCCAAGTGTCAGTGTATCATTGTCCTGGACCCCCAAGTGTCAGTGTATCATTGTTCTGGACCCCCAAGTGTCAGTGTATCATTGTCCTGGACCCCCAAGTGTCAGTGTATCATTGTTCTGGACCCCCAAGTGTCAGTGTATCATTGTTCTGGACCCCCAAGCATCAGTGTGTCATTGTTCTGGACCCCTAAGTGTCAGTGTATCATTGTCCTGGACCCCCAAGTTTCAATGTTTCATTGTTCTGGACCCCCAAGTGTCAGTGTATTATTGTTATGGACCTCCAGGTTTCAGTGTGTCATTGTTCTGAACCCCCCAAGTGTTAGTACACCATTGTTATTAACCCCTTAGTGTCAGTGTGCTATTGTCATGGACCCCCGACTTTTGATTCAGTGTGTTATGCGCAGACAAAATGCGTGACTGTCAGACGTGAACCGAGTGAATGATGAAATTATTATCGAGGAAGTTACAAGATAAAGAAATAATACTTCTTTCTATATTTCCTGACTGTCTCCACATGTTAGATTTCACCCTCCAGTAATCTTAATGAAGAAGTGATTTAAAGAAGACGAATCATTCTGTCCAAAAATGTCACCCCTGGCCCGTGGCGGCTTAATGTCCCCGTCTTTGAAATACTGCTTACAGGTTTTTTTCTTTTCATCACTTCGATCTATGATGATATGGAGCAGAGAGTGCCAATGCAGCACTTTTACTGGAGCCTTGATTGGGAGCAGAGAAAGTTTACATCACTCTACAGTTCATTAAGGGCAATCACTTTACTGCAACCGCAAAGCAGAAAAGATATATATATATATACAGTATCTCACAAAAGTAAGTACACCCCTCACCTTTTTGTAAATATTTTATTATATCTTTTCATGTGACACTGAAGAAATAACACTTTGCTAAGTAGTGAGTGTACAGCTTGTATAACAGTGTAAATTTGCCGTTATAGCTGCAAAGGGTGGGCCAACTCAATATTGAACCCTACGGACTAAGACTGGGATGTCATTAAAGTTCATGTGCGTGTAAAGGCAGGCGTCCCAATACTTTTGGTAATATAGTATACGGTATATATATATATATATATTAGACATGTGCACAACAAAAAATGTGTTTATTTTCATTTCGTTTTTTTCGTTTCCGTTGATTCGTAACGATTCGTAAATTCGTAAGTCGTCGGTGTTCGTATTCGTAACGATTCGTATTTTCGTAAGAGTTATTTTTTTGTTGATTCGTACTTCCGTTTAATTTTCATTTATTCGAAATTCGGACGCATTCATATTTATTCGTACATTCGGAACATTCGTAGATTCGTAATCGGAGCATAATTCCTAATGTTATGTAATGTGTATGCTATTATTACATTTTAAGAGACACAGAAAATTACAAATCGAAAAAAAAAGTTACGAATGTACGAATTTTTTTGTTCAATCCATTCGAAGCACGTTAAGCAGCGCCATTGTAAGGGACACGGAAAATGACGAATCGAAAAATAAAAAAAAAGTTACGAATGTACGAATTTTTTCGTTCAATCCATTCGAAGCACGTTAAGCAGCGCCATTGTAAGGGACACGGAAAATTACGAATCGAAAAAAAAAAAAAAGTTACAAATTTTTTCGTTCAATCCATTCGAAGCACGTTAAGCAACGCCATTGTAAGAGACACGGAAAATGACGAATCGAAAAAGAAAAAAAAGTTACGAATGTACGAATTTTTTCGTTCAATCCATTCGAAGCGCGTTAAGCAGCACCATTGTAAGGGACACAGAAAATTAGGAATCGAAAATAAAAAATAAAAAGTTACAAATTTTTTCGTTCAATCCATTCGAAGCACGTTAAGCAACGCCATTGTAAGAGACACGGAAAATGACGAATCGAAAAAGAAAAAAAAGTTACGAATGTACGAATTTTTTCGTTCAATCCATTCGAAGCGCGTTAAGCAGCACCATTGTAAGGGACACAGAAAATTAGGAATCGAAAATAAAAAAAAAAAAGTTACAAATTTACGAATGGTACGTTAAGCAGCGCCATTGTAAGGGACACGGAAAATGACCAATTCAACAAAAAAAAAAGTTACGAATGTACAAATTTTTTTTTGTTCTTTTTGATTTTCGTTGTTCCTGTTTTCGTTTTTCGGATTTTCTTCTTTCGTACATTCGTTGTTTCTAATTATTTTTTTTCGGATTTTCGTTGTTTTCGGATTCGTTCGATTAGAACGATTCGTTATTCGTTAAAAATTGCTCGTTCATTCGTACGAAAACGAATGAGCGAAAATAACGAAAAACGAAAAAAAAACTAAACTAATTGCACATGTCTAATATATATATATATATATATATATATATATATATATATATATAAATAAAACATTATACTGTATGTATAAAAGAAATGCAAATCTTAATAAAAATGTATCTTCAAAGGTTTAGCTGAGTCCCCTCCCCTGCCCAAGCATTTCTATTGGTCTTTTTTTATTTATTTTTTGCAAAAAAGGGGACTTAAGAAGTAGAAGAGGAGAGCAAAGATAAAAAGCAAAGATTTGCAGGTAACTTCAGCTGTTTCTATCTGCTGAGATCTTGAAATGCGATTTTTTTTTTGCATTGCATTCACCGTATGCTCAGTTTCAGCTGGCCAGGTTTATGACACGTTCACTTTTTCATACGCTTTATTCTGCAGACTCTCTAATGTCTTCCAGCAAGATGCGAAGGCAGAAGAACAAAGTGTGTTTTCTCATTATGTTGGATCGTTAGTCTGTTTTATACAAGAAATACATACAAATTGATTCATTTCAAATCTCCGTAGTGATTGGTGCTACCTCCATCTCCCCTGCCCAGCCACCAGCATGAACATGGTTGGGCTTCCCCAGCTAAAAAGATGGAGTCTGCTTGTCTATTACTATCACTATGGTAGAATACTAGCATACCCCTACCCATGGCACCTGGGTCTACTTGTGTGGTGTTTTCACTACTGTGCCATGCTAGCATACCCTTACCCAATGGAGCCTGGGTCTGTCCTGTTATTATTACTATGGCGCCATGCTATCATACCCCTACCCATAGAGCCTGGGTCTACTTGTGTGGTGTTTTCACTACAGGGCCATGCTAGCATACCCTTACTCATGGCGCTTGGGGCTCTCTGTCTGTTATTATAACTACTGTGCCATGCTAGCATACCCTTACCCACGGAGCTTGGGGCTCTCTGTCTGTTATTATCACTATGGTACAATGCCAGCATACCCTTACCCAATGGAGCTTGGGTCTGTCCTTCTGTTATTATTACTATAGTGCTATGCTATCATACCCCTACCCACGGAGCCTGGGTCTACTTGTGTGGTGTTTTCACTATTGGGCCATGCTAGCATACCCTTACCCATGGAGCCTGGGGCTCTCTGTCCATTATTATCACTAGTGTGCCGTGCTAGCATACCCTTACCCATGGAGCTTGGGGCTCTCTGTCTGTTATTATCACTACTGTGCCATGCTAGCATACCCTTACCCATGGAGCCTGAGGATCTCTGTCTGTTATTATCACTATGGAACAATGCTAGAATACCCCTACCCATGGAGCCTGGGGCTGTTTGTCTGTTATTATCACAATGGTGCAATAGTGATATACCCCTACCCATGGAACTTGGGACTTTGTGTGTTAATGTGACTATGGTGCTGAGCTTGAGTACCCATACCCAAGGAAACTAAAGTTGTCTGTCTGTTTGCATCACTATAGTACAACTTTTCTCAACTGCTCTACCCCAAGAGAAACCCTTAAAATACTTTTGAGGTCTCAGAGAACCGACAATAAAACCAAGTCAAAGGGTGGTGAATGGCAAAAATCTCCCTTATATTGGTGGTCAATAGGAAGAGCGAAAATCTTACACTGGTAGTCAAGGGGAAGAATGAAAACCTTACATTGGTGGTCAATAGGAAGAACGAAAATCTTACATTGGTGGTCATTGGGTAGAATGAAAACCTTACATTGGTGGTCATTGGAAAGAATGAAAACCTTACATTGGTGGTCAATAGGGAAAATGAAAACCTCACATTGGTGGTCAATAGGAAGAACGAAAAATCTTACATTGGTAGTCAAGGGGAAGAATGAAAACCTTACATTGGTGGTCATTGGGTAGAATAAAACCTTACATTGGTGGTCATTGGGTAGAATGAAAACCTTACATTGGTGGTCAAAATGGAGAATGAAAATATCACTTTGGTGGTCAATAGGAAGAATGAAAACCTTACTTGGTGGTCAATAGGATAAGCTAACGGGGGCCTCAAATGTGGACGTTCATAGGAGATAATCCTAGAACAAACAATATGACAATTATTTGTGATGCCTGTGCAAATTCTTAAGACACCAAATTTTAATATAAATATACCCCAAAGTATCAGAACCCATGGCCAGCTTTAAGAATTAGATCAACCAATCTAAAGCAGGGTAACCCTAAGCTTACTCCAAAGGTTGCTAGGGGTGCCTTGAGCTGTGTATAATTGACCTTCCATTTGTTGGTGCCTTCATAGTTCCAGGGCCAATTGGCAAAGTCAATGGCATGAAACCAATGATTTTTTTTAGCCATTTGTAAGGGTAGCATTCTGACCACCAATGTAAAAGGGCATTTTTTGACCCCTGACCCCAATGTAAGGAGCATTCTTTCCACTGACTACCAATATAAGGAGCATTGATCCCACTGATCACCAATGTAAGGGACATGTTTCCTATTGTTCAGCAATGTAAGGAGCATTGCTTCCAATGGCCATCAATGTAAAGGGACATTGTTTCTACTGATCACAAATGTAGGGAGCATTCTTCCCAATAGCCACCAATGTAAGAAGAATTCTTCCCACTGACCAGCAATGTAAGGAACTTTATTCCCACTGATCAACAATGTAAGGATCATTCTTCCCACTGACCAGCAATGTAAGGGGCATTCTTTCCACTGACCGCCAACGGAAGGAGCATTCTTCTCACTGAGCACCAATGTAAGGATCAATCCTCCCACTGACTACTAATGTAAGGGGCATTCTTCTCACTGATCACCAATGTAAGGAACATTCTTTCCACTGACCACCAATGTAAGGAGCATTCTTCTCACTGATCACCAATGTAAGGAACATTCTTCCCACTGATCACCAATGTAAGGAACATTCTTCTCACTGATCACCAATGTAAGGGACATTCTTCCCACTGATCACCAATGTAAGGAACATTCTTCCCACTGATCACCAATGTAAGGAACATTCTTCTCACTGACCACCAATGTAAGGAACATTCTTCCCACTGATCACCAATGTAAGGAGCATTCTTCTCACTGATCACCAATGTAAGGAACATTATTCTCACTGATCACCAATGTAAGGAACATTTTTCTCACTGATCACCAATGTAAGGAGCATTCTTCTCACTGATCACCAATGTAAGGAACATTCTTCCCACTGATCACCAATGTAAGGAGCATTCTTCCCACTGAGCACCAATGTAAGGATCATTCTTCCCACTGACCACCAATGTAAGGAGCATTCTTCCCACTGATGACCAATATAAGGGGTATTCTTCCCACTGGCCACCAATGAAATTGATTTAGCAGTGAAACATTACTTACAGGGTTTCTCTAAGTCAGTGGTTGTCAATGTATGAGCTACAGGGGGCTCTCTGTGACTTGAATCACTTTGGGACCCACAATGGAAGTAAAGGTCCACCAGGATAAGTGGAAATGGCCCAAAGAGCAACTGACTGATGGAAAGGGCCCAAAGAGCAATTGAAAGGGCCTCAGCAGTCAGGGAGACCCTTCATGGTTTCTTGCCTTGGGGGCCCTGAAGGATTCTAGTACCCCTCTAATTCCCACTACAGACTACTGAGGACCATGGGCCACACATCACATACTGTACCACAGGGCCACCAGTTGGGCCCCAGGGCTCTATGGCAAAAGGGTTGAGAAGGATGCATTGGATTTCACTGTAAAAATAAATAAAATCTAACAAAAAAAAAAAACAGTTTCAGTGATAGGATGATGAGTACAGGGATGACAATGCAATGTAGACCAAGGGTCAAAGACCCCGAAAAAATCTTTATTCTTCCCAAAACTTTTATTTGGACAACCGGCTAGCAGTGTCATGGAAATGTGAAATTAAAGTAAAAATAAAGAAGATTATATGTATAATGAAAGCATCTCATGCCCAGAGTTTTCAAGCCCTTTCCTTGGGTATAATAAGCCTCTTTCTTCCCCGACTGTCAAATCAGCAATTACAGCTCCCAGTAGCCGGTACAAGAAGGCTCACAGATTAGAAGGATGTGTTAATGAAAGCCAGCGAGCTGGACAGCTACGGGAGACAAAGAGGACGAGGTCTAGACGGAACTTTGTGCTTTCTCCATGTCAACAGCAAATGAGACAATGGTAAGAATGTGTTTCAGGAGTTTGGAGACAATTACTGTTAATCTGCCGGTTTAACAGGACAAGGACAGCTCAACGTAACAGGAAAATATTGTACGTTTCAGCAGAAATGTTAACCGTCACCGGCTTAACCATTGCCGAGCCCAACAGCCTTGGCTCCTCACTAAGGTTTTCTTTCATTTCTGTTTCAGAGACGAGTCGAAATTTGTACAAGATAACGTTCCGCATTTCCAGTCCATCCCACCAAAAGGGCTCATTTACACCAGCCCCATTGGGCTGCCAAGGGCATCGTTGGCCAACCTAGTCCCAATGCATAACCAAGGCAATTTGTCTTATGTACTATTACCTCAGTTCACAATAATGTGCCGCATTGGTCTGCGCTGCATGAAGTAGGACTTGTTGCATTTTTGCACCATGTTTTTTAACGAATTTCGACAAATTCCTTAATTTGGAAATATCCGAATTAACGAAAATCCGTTAAGAAGAAGAGTTGAAGCTGTTATAGCTGCAAAGGGTGGGCCAACTCAATATTGGACCCTACAGACTAATGCCCTGTACACACGGTCGGAAATTCCGACCACAAAATCCGTCCTATAGAAATCCTATTTCTACCCCTAACTCTGAAGTAGGACTTGTTGCATTTTTGCACCATGCTTTACAATCGGGTATAACACATCTTATACAGTTTCGTTTTGCAGTATTAAGGCACACAGGACCAACGTGTTTCATGAAGAGTTTGCTTCTTCAGGATCCATGCCTTAAAGCGGAAGTAAACCCATCGATTTAACAGTTTCAAAAAAACAGTAGACATGTGCAATTTGTTTCATTCCCAATTCGTTTTTTAACGAATTTCGACAAATTCCTTAATTTGGAAATATCCGAATTAACGAAAATCCGTTAAGAAGAAGAGTTGAAGCTGTTATAGCTGCAAAGGGTGGGCCAACTCAATATTGAACCCTACAGACTAATGCCCCGTACACACGGTCGGAAATTCCGACCACAAAATCCGTCCTATAGAAATCCTATTTCTACCCCTAACTCTAACCCTAACTCTAACCTTAACTGTAACCCTAACCTATAACCCCAACTCTAACCTTAAATGTAACCCTAATGCCTTGTACACACGGTCGGAAATTCCGACCACAAAATCCGTCGAATGTTTTCCGACGGATTTTGTCCGACACTGGTGTTGCATACACACGGTCGGACAAAGTTGTCGGAAAATCTGATCATTCTGAACGTGGTGGCATTCATTGCGTACGACGCAACTACGTAGAGGCTAGTAGCCAATAGCTTTGGTCTTGTAATTTGATCTGAGCATGCGTGGCACTTTGTCCGTCGGAATTCGCTACACACGATCGGAAAAAGTCCGATCGGACTTTGTTGTCAGAAAATTTGAGAGCAGGAGATAAGTCCGATGGAGCCTACACACGGTCGGAATTTCCGACAACATTGTCCGATAGGACATTTTCCGTCGGAAAATCCGACCGTGTGTAGGGGGCATAAGACTGGGATGCCATTAAAGTTCATGTGCGTGTAAAGGCAGGCGTCCCAATACTTTTGGCAATATAGTGTATGTTGGATAGCAAAAAGACAATTTAAAAAAAAAATGTCCAAAAAGGAAGAGACCATTGAAAGATGCATTATTTTAAGGATTCAGGTTATTTCTTCACTAGAAAAAAAAAAAAAAAGAAAAACTTTATTTTCTTTAGTTTTATTTCATTTCTGTTTTTGTTTTCTTTTTAATAGGCTGCAATTACGGAGAAGACTGTGCAGCTGTTCACCTCGGAGACACCAGGCTGTCAGTGAAATAGGGAAAGACGTGCGATTATGCATACGGCGTCTGGAACGGGTTCCTCTGCCCTACCTCGGAGGCTGGCGGGGACTGGGGGGGAGCGAGGGAGAGGCAGAGACAGGTAATAAGCAGCTTTGGCTTTAGGCGTGACCGGCAGGAAAAAAAAGAGAGTCCTGAGAATTCCGAACATCCATTCTACATCCATTCATCTGTCCGACGTCAACCCGCTACTTTCTACTCCTTTTCAAGTAGACCTTTCAGTAACAAGTCCGCATGAAGAAATACATTCCTGACTTGTCACAATAGGCAGCAGGATTTTTTTTTTACAAGCTGTAATTTTATTACCGATCCTGAGTACATGCTGTTGTGCTGCGTTTTGCCTCCTGGTGTGCGGCACTTTAACCACTTCAGCCCCGGACCAATGGGCAGCCAAAGGACCAGGCCCCTTTTTGCGATTCGGCACTACGTCGCTTTAACTGACAATTGCGCGGTCGTGCGACGTGGCTCCCCAAACAAAATTGGCGTCCTTTTTTTTTTCCCACAAATAGAGCTTTCTTTTGGTGGTATTTGATCACCCCTGCATTTTTTTTTATTTTTTTGCGCTATAAACAAAAATAATTTGGCAGCGATCAGCGATCAGCGATTTTTATTGTGACTGCGACATTATGGCAGACACATCGGACATTTTTGACACATTTTTGGGACCATTGTCATTTATACAGAAATCAGTGCTATTTAAATAGCACTGATTCCTATGTAAATTACACTGGCAATAAATGAGTTAACCACTAGGGGGCGGGGAGGAGTCAGTGTGACGTGTTGTGTTTTTTTTAACAGTAGGGGCCGTGGCTGACGTCTGACGTCACTGATCGGCTGTTCCCAATGACAGGGAACAGCCGATCAGTGACAGGCAGTGTAGGAAGCACAGGGAGAGGTATGTTTACACAGACCTCTCCCCGTTCTTCAGCTCTGTGACCCGATCGCGGGACACCAGCCGTGGCGCGCCCGCGACCCCACGCTAGGCAATTAAAGGGGACGTACCCGTACGTGCTTTTGCCTAGCCGTGCCATTCTGCCGACGTATATGTGCAGGAGGCGGTCGGGAAGCGGTTAATATCCCTCTTCTGTTTCAAATGCCGCTTTATGCATTGACATACCTTCTAAAGCCTTGTACACATGATCGCACTTTCCGGCGGGAAATGTGTGATGACAGGCTGTTGGCGGTAAATCCGACCGTGTGTGCGCTCCATCGGACAATTGTTGACGGACTTTCCGCCAACAAATGTTGGATGGCAGGTTCTCAAATTTTCCGCTGACAAATGTCTGTTGTCGGATTTTCCGAGCGTGTGTACACAAGACCGTCGGACAAAAGTCCAAAGTACAAACACGCATGCTCGGAAGCGAGGACGAGCCGGAATTGGTCGGTTTTGTAAACAAATTTTCGTAATGGAGAATTAACATTCGTGACGCGGCAAATTATGAAATATCAAAATGCAGCGCACAATTCTCTTCTTCTTTAATGGGATAATAATGAAGCTGCTTTGCTGCTGATACTGATGGAGTTATTGCAAACACATTTCCAAAGGCTTTTATTTTCTAGTGATATCAAGAATAATATTATTACCGTATATACTCGAGTATAAGCCGAGTTTTTCAGCACGTTTTATTGTGCTGAAAGTGCCCCCCTCGGCTTAGAGTCAAGTCACTTTTCTGCAGCAGAAAATTAGTTTTTCCGAACCGACTTTGGGGCCCCGTATCTCGGGGCCACTTGGTGCTGGGTGTGCAAACCCAGTGGAACCTGCCCCACAACATATCCAAAGCTTGAGTTCCTAGCACCAAGTGGCCCAGAGATACGGGGCCCCAAAGCCGGTTCGGAAAATGTCATTCTCTGCTGCAGAAAAGTGCTTGACATTTTCCGAACTGACTTTGGGGCCCCCTATCTCGGGGCCACTTAGTGCTAGGAACCCAGCTTTGGATATGTTGTAGTGCTCGTTCCACTGGGTTTGCACACCCAGCACCAAGTGCCCCACAACATATCCAAAGCTGGAGTTCCTAGCACCAAGTGGCCCCGAGATACGGGTCCCCAAAGTCGGTCAATTGTGTCCATCTGCAGCAAAGTCATTTCGGGGCCCTTTGGGTCCAGAGACCCCAAATTTTTACTGCAGCTAGGGGGCACCTTAACTACAGAGTTTGAAGTTCGGGGGACCTATGGCTGCAAATGGGCACAGTGAGGACCTATGGCTGCAAATGGGCACAGTGAGGCATGCAAATGGGCACAGTGAGGCATGCAAATGGGCACAGTGAGGCTGCAAATGGGCATTATTGACCCTCTTTTCCACTTACAGTAGCTGCGCATTTCTCACCCTAGGCTTATACTCGAGTCAATAGGTTTTCCCAGTTTTTTGTGGTAAAATTAGGTGCCTTGGCTTATATCCGGGTCGATTTATACTCGAGTATATACGGTATGTCTTTTTTTTTATTTGGGCAAGTTACCACATACCATTGTCCCGTAGTTTTTAACCGCTTCCCACCGCCTCACGCCGATATACGTCGGCAGAAGGGCACGTACAGGCAGAATCACGTACCTGTACGTTGCCCTTCGAGAGGCGGCGCGGGCGCGCGCACGCCCGCGGGAAGCTCCGTGAGTCAGGACGCGGGTCCCGCGGACTCGATCGCCGCGGGGATACCCACGATCGTCTCACGGAGAGGAAGAACGGGGAGATGCTAATGTAAACAAGCATCTCCCCGTTCTGCCTAGCAACAGTGTCACTGATCTCAGCTCCCTGTGATTAGAGCAGAGATCAGTAATGTGCCACACACAGCCACGCCTCCCACAGTTAGCAAAACGCCCCAGGACACACTTAACCCCTAAACTGCCACCTAGTGGTTAACCCCTTCACTGTCAGTGCCATTTACACAGGAATCAGTGCATTTGTATAGCACTGATTGCTGTATAAATGACAATGCTCCCAAAAATGTGTCAAAAATGTCCGATGTGTCCGCCATAATGTCGCAGTCACGATAAAAATCGCTGATCGCCGCCATTTAAAAAAAAATGTAATTATTAATATAAATGCCATAAAACAATCCCCTATTTTGTAGACACTATAACTTTTGCGCAAACCAATCAATAATTGCTTATTGCGATTTTTTTTTACCAAAAATATGTAGAAGAATACGTATCGGACCAAACCGAGGGAAAACAATGTTTTTTTTATATATATTTTTGGGGGATATTTATTATAGCAAAAAGTAAAAAATAATGCGTTTTTTTCAAAATTGTCGCTCTTTTTTTGTTTATAGCGCAAAGAATTAAAACCGCGGAGGTGATCAAATACCACCAAAAGAAAGCTATATTTGTGGGGAAAAAAGGACGTCAATTTTGTTTGGGAGCCACGTCGCACGACCGCGCTATTGTCAGTTAAAGCATTGCAAAAAACGCTCTGGTCAGGAAGGGGGGTAAATTCTTCCGGGGCTGAAGTGGTTAAGATCAAAGATACAATTATGTTGGTGTCCCTTGTCAATTTTACATTGTATTTTTTTAAACACTTCTGGACCGCCCACCATCAATTATATGTCGGCTGTGTGAAGAGGAATATTGTTATGGCAGTAGCTAGCTGCCATAACCCCGGTATCCTCTTCTTCAGTGAGCGGTCCGGTTTAAGATAAAAGTGGTCTCTGCAGCGGATTCGCCGCAAGATCACTTTTATCGTCGGTGGGAGATGGCCACCCCGCCGCGATCCGGTGCCCTCCGCCACTTACCGGAGCCATTGGCAGCAGTGGAAGCGATCAGAACCTTCCTGTGACCTGACACGGAGACGAGTGAGGGGAAGATTGCCCCCACCAGTCTCCATATCATTGCAAGGCGGAAAAAAAAAGGGCCATTTTATTATTTATTTTTTTTTTTTAATGACAATTTTTATTTTTTTTATTTTTTTGCATTTTAGTGTAAATATGAGATCTGAGCCCTTTTTGACCCCCCAGATCTCATATTTAAGAGGTCCTGTCATGCTTTTTTTCTATTACAAGGGATGTTTACATTCCTTGTAATAGGAATAAAAGTGACATAATTAATTTTTTTTTTTAACAACAGTGTAAAAATAAAAAATAAAAGGTAAAATAAATAAGAAAAACATTTTTTTTTTAAACGCCCCCTCTCCCGACGAGCTTGCGCGCAGAAGCGAACGCTTACGTGAGTAGCGCCCGCATATAAAAACGGTGTTCAAACCACACATGTGAGATATCGCTGCGATCAGTAGAGCGAGAGCAATAATTATAGTACTAGACCTTCTCTGTATAGTAAAACATGCAACCTGTAGAATTTTTTAAACATCGCCTATGGAGATTTTTAAAAGTTTGTCGCCATTCCACGAGCGGTCGCAATTTTGAAGCATGACATGTTGGGTATCAATTTACTCGGCGTAACATTATCTTTCAGAATCTAAAAAAAAATTGGGCTAACTTTACTGTTGTCTTATGTTATAATTCAAAAAAGTGTATTTTTTCCAAAAAAAGTGCGCTTGTAAGACCGCTGCGTAAATACGGTGTGACAGAAAGTATTGCAACTTTATTATTTAGGGTGTTAGAAAAACAAATTTATAATGTTTGGGGGTTCTAAGTAATTTTCTAGCAAAAAAAAAATGTTTTTATCTTGTAAACAACAAATCTCAGAAAGAGGCTCGGTCCTTAAGTGGTTAAATGTAACTGCCGACTCTCAAACTGTCATTTGAAGTAAAACACATAGCCAAGTATTATTCTACATCATTTTTTTTATTGTGCATTAAAAAAAATAAAAATAATAATAATATGTCATAATGTCTAATGTGGCATGTCAGGGGGTCACCTTCCCTTAAAGCGGAAGATCCATTTTTGGGTGGAACTACACTTTAACATGAAAAATATATCTGTCAGGTCCCCTTTCTTAATGAGAAATTCTGCATAAATATATCAAAATATTCATCATGTAATTGTTTTTTTTTTTTATGAATTCCCCGCCTGTCCCCCGGGGAACTCTGGTGGAAATGTATACCTCCCGAGGAAATAATATACATTTATATACCTCCGAGAGTGATCCCAGGGGGCAGGCAGGGAATTAATGAAGAAGACGATCGTTCCCACCTGTGCATTAATGTACGTAGAGCATTGGGGTGACATTCATGAATGGCTCTGCTACACAAACCGCACAGAGAATTCGGTGTTATCGCCAGTTGTGTTATACCACGCAATGAAGGTGTGAAGACAGACGGATAATGATTTGTTGAATACATAACCGAGATACTAGATGACAACAGCTGTAAAATAATTGGATGTATCTGTAATTTCATGTCAAGAATAAATATACAATATATATTAGAGGTTAAAAGAGTTAATTTCCTTTCCTTTATTTTCTTTTCCTTTCCATTCCTTTTTTCTTTCCTCTTTCCCTCCCTTTCCTCTACTTCCTTTATTTCCTCTCCTTCCTTTCTTTCCTCTTCTTCCTTCCCTTTCCTTTCATTTCCTAGCCTACCTTTCCTTTCCTCTCCTACCTTTCTTTCTTTCTTTCCTTTTCTTTCCTTTCTCTCCTTCCTTCCCTTTCCTTTCCTCTCCTTCCTGTCTTTCCTCTCCAACATTTATTTATCTTTTTTTCCTCTCCTTCCTTCCCTTTCCTTTCCTCTCCTTCCCTTCTTTCCTCTCCTTCCTTTCCTTTCCTTTACTCTCCTACCTTTCTTTTCTCTCTTTCCTTTCCTTTCCTTTCCTCTCCTTCCTTTCTTTCTCTTTCTTTCCTCTTCCTTCCTTCCTTCCTGCCTTCCTTCCTTTCTTCCTTTCCTTTCCTCTCCTCTCCTACCTTTCTTTCCTCTTTCCCCTTTCCTTTCCTCTCCTTCCTACCTTTCTTTCCTTTCCTCTTAACTCTTTCCTCTTTCCTTTTTCCTCTCTTTCCTTTTCTTTCCTCTTTCTTTCCTTTCCTCCCTTTCTTTACTTTCCTCTACTTCCTTTATTTCCTCTCCTTCCTTTCTTTCCTCTTCTTCCTTCCCTTTCCTTCATTTCCTATCCTACCTTTCCTTTCCTCTCCTACCTTTCTTTCTCTTTCTTTCCTCTCCTTCCTTCCCTTTCTTTCCTCTCCTTCCTTTCTTTCCTTTCCTCTCCTTTCCTCCTTCTTTTCTTCTCTTTCCTTTCCTTTCCCTCTCCTTCCTTTCTTTCTCTTTCTTTCCTCTTCTTCCTTCCTTCCTGCCTTCCTTCCTTCCTTTCCTTTCCTTTCCTTTTCCTTTCCTTTCCTTTCCTTTCCTCTCCTCTCCTACCGTTCTTTCCTCTCCTTCCTTCCTTTCCTTTCCTCTCCTACCTTTCTTTTCTCTCTTTCCTTTCCTTTCCTCTCCTTCCTTTCTTTCTCTTTCTTTTCTTCTTCCTTCCTTCCCTTCCTTCCTTCCTTCCTTCCTTTCCTTTCCTTTCCTTTACCTTTCCCTTCCCTTTCCTCCTCTCCTCTCCTACCTTTCTTTCCTTTTTCCCCTTTCCCTTTCTTTCCTTTCCTCTCCTTTCTTTCTTTCCTCTCCTTCTTTTCCAGTATCAGAATTTAAAGTGGAGTTCCACACTATTTGGCAACCACAGGCCCACTGGTAGCTGAACCCTGTGCCATTATTCTTTGGATATTTTACATTTTTTATATTTAGATTTGTTTAATCTCTTCATGCCGGTGCCTCCCACCCCTTTAAGAGGTTTAGGATACTTGGAGGTGGGGCGGGGCGGGGCTTACAATCTGAAGAAGCTGTCACTTTCTGTTAGGTGCCTGTAACTGTGCTGGAAGCACGCAGTGCGCGCTCTAGGCATTGCTGTATTGGCAGGTATTCACGCAAATGTGCAGCCTCTCAGCGCCAAGGACCAGGCGCCTAAGAGGCAGCATATTTGCGCATGGCTGGCGTCAAGGGGTTAAATACCTTTTTTGTTAAAAAATCCTGCCACTTCCGGCCCACCTCACCACGGCGACGTACATCATTTCTGCTCTCCCGTTGACTCCTGAGGTATCAATGTCATCAATCCCAGGAGTCAACGGCCATCCTCCACTTCTGGCATTGTGTTGTTTCAAAACCGGAAAGGGTACGATGCCGGGTGGCATTTGTCTTCCTTCTAGGGTTGTGTTGATTGACAGGTTGCCATAACAATGGGACGGGAATTTCTGCCAACCTCGCCATAGCTATGTATCCAATTCTATCAATCCTATTCTCTCAATTCTATCTATCTATATCTCCATCTATCTATCTATCTATCTATCTATCTATCTATCTATCTATCTATCTATCTATCTATCTATCTATCTATCTATCTATCTATCTAGTCATCCATTCTATTTTTCTTTGGAGTCCAGAAGCCCTTGCAATGTAAAACATATCTCCAGATTTCCTAAATCTTGGCAGCAGACAGGAGGGTGTATGATCCTGACGTTCGATGTAAAGTCTACAGCTATTTTTCATTTCCTCCCTCTTGTCTTCTCCTCACCCCGTGCCCCGACAATCTTGTACAGAATATCTAATGGCCTTGTTGTCTTTCTGTCCTGATGTCTTGTCTGTTCCCCAGAACCTTTCCCGTGTTACCTCGACATCACATTACAGGATGAGCACAACTAAGGGACAGCCATGCAAGCCCGAGCGTTTGGCCTCCTGTCAATCAATTTCTGCATCTCCCTACCCCAACATTGCTCCAAATGCCGCCAGTTCCCAGGGCTACTGCTGACTGTCAAAATATCTTTCTCAGCTTGTGGTCTGTATCGGATATGAATGACAGGCCGGAAAAAAAATCATCTTTTTTTTTATTATTCATAAGCAACTAGGTGAAGGCAAACAACGTCCATTTACACTGAAATTTGTGGTTGAAAAGCTCATGTATTGGGTACATACCTTTAAAGAGGAAGTAAACCCTCTTTTACAACTTTAGCTTACAGGTAAGCCTATATTAAGGCTTACCTGTAGCTAACAAGGATATCTCCTAAACCTGCACGGTTTAGGAGCTATATATTTGCATGTGCCGACGTCATGCGGCACATGCGCACTTGCGACAACTGAAGCAACGGCGCTATATGCCGATGCTTGAGTTGTTACTATGCCGCACTCGTGCGCATGCGCGTGACATCATCGCGGCTCCGGCAAATCACAGCGCCGGAGCCGCGATACCTGGAAGTCACTCCGGGAGAAGATGTTGGCGGTCGGAGGGGGAGAAGAGGACCGATGCCGAGGCTTCGATCTCAGGTAAGTGATACATAATTAGCTAGCATACTAGCTAATTATGCCTTTGTCTTGCAGGTTTTTTTTACTTCCTCTTTAACTCCCACCCATTTTTGAAGCTAATGGAAAAATGACTGGTTGACATCTTGTGCGTCCCACTAATCAGTTGCCAAAGTCTGGGTTACAGCAAGGTTTCTCAACCAGGGTTCCTTCAGAGGTTGCTAGGGGTTCCTTGAACAATGAGCAATTTCTACCTCTCAGATAAGTTCCCACTGACACCATTGATCTTTTTAGCCATCTATACACAAGATTGGAATTCTTGTCGGAAAAAGCTCTGATGGTTTTCCCATCGCAGTTCCGACGGAATTTCGCTCAAACTGTCTTGTCTACACGCGGTCACACCAAATTCCGACGGTCAATAACAGCACGACATACAACGCGTTCAACGGCACTATAAAAGGGAAGTTTAATGCTACCGAGCATGCATCGAATTGTTTCCGAGCATGCGTCGGAATTTTGTGTGTCGGAATTGCATACACACGATCGAAAAATCCAAAAGAAAATGTTTCCGTCGGAAAAATTAAGAACAGGCTCTCAATCCAAAGTCCGTCGGAAATACCGACAAAAAAAGACCGAGGGGCATACACACGGTCGGAAAATCCGATGAAAAGCTCCCATCGGACTGTTTCCATCGGAAATTCCGACCGTGTGTACGCGGCATAAGGGGGTAATTCTTCCCAATGACCACAAGTGTAAAGAGCATTCTTCCCACTGACCATCACAATAATGTATCATGAGTTGTAGATATGGTAATGTTTAGAAGGTTCAAATGAGCATCAGGACCAACCGACATTAAAAAAGGTTAGCCACCATGGTGGGTTGAAAAAACACATCCGATAGGTTGTCCACAGCAGGAATTCTCAACCAGCGTTCTATGGAACCCTTGGGTTCCTTCAGAGGTTGCTAGGGGTTCCTTGAGCATTGAGCAATTTCTACCTCTCAGATAAGTTCCCACTGACACCATTGAACGTTTTAGCTATCTCTAAGGGGGTAATTCTTCCCAATGACCACAAGTGTAAGGAGCATGAGGTGTAGATGTAGTCATTTTTAGCAGGGGTTTCCTGAGACCGGAAAGCTATTTCAAGAGTGACTCTGTGTTGAAAAGGTTGAGAAAGGCTGGATTACCGGTTGAAAAAAAATATTGATTTCAAGTCTCCACCAGGGTGGGATCTAGGGGGGTGCTGGGGTGGGCTGTGCCCCCCAGATTTTAGTTGTGCCCTTCCAGGTCTCTGAGAGTGCATCCACTGATCCATGAGCCAGTTGACAGTTGATGTAAAGGGGCACGCTGATGAGGACAATCCATGTAAGGGAGCACTCTGATGGGGACACCCGTTGTAAGGGGGCACTCTGATGGGGACACTGATGTAAAGGGGCATTCTAATGGGGATAACTGATCATATGATGGGGGCTCTCATGTGAGGGGGTATTCTGATGGTGACACCTGTTGTAAGGGGGAACTCTGTTGGGACACCTGTTGTAAGGGGTCCCTCTGATAGGGACACCTGATGTAAAGGGGCACCCTGATGGGGATAACTGATCATATCATGGAGACTCTGATGAGGACACTGATGTAAGGGGCGCTCTGATACTTAATGTAAGGGGGCACTCTGATGAGGACACCTGATGTAAGGGGGCACTCTGATGGGGAAATCTGAAGTAAGGGGCATTCTGATGGGGACACCTGATGTAAGGGAGCACTCTGATGGGGAAATCTGAAGTAAAGGGGCACTCTGATGGGGACAACTGTTGCAAAGTGGCACTCTGATGGGATAACTGATCATATGAGGGGTATTCTGATAGGGACGCTGATGTAAGTGGTGCTCTGATGGGGACACTTATGTAAGAGGGCATTCTGATGGGGACACCTGATGTAAGGGGGTGCTCTGATGGGGAAATCTGAACTAAGGGGGCACTCTGATGGGGACACCTGTTGCAAAGGGCACTCTGATGGGGATAACTGATCATATGAGGGGGATTCTGATAGGGACACTGATGTAAGTGGTGCTCTGATGGGGACACTGGTGTAAGAGGGCACTCTGATGAGGACACCTAATGTAAGGGGGTGCTCTCATGGGGACACCTAATGTAAGGGGTCACTCTTATGGGGAAATCTGAAGTAAGGGCACTCTGATGGGGACCCTGATGGAAAGGGACACTCTAATAAAGACCCTGATGTAAGTGGGCACTCTGATGGGGAAACCTGATGTAAGGGGGCACTCTGCTAGGAACCTTGATGTAAGGGGGCACGCTGATGGGACACTGACGTAAAGAGGGACTCTCATGAGGACCCCTGATGTAAAGGGGGACTCTGATAGGGACATATGATATAAGGGGCCACAGGTTCTGTTTAATCACCCTAATCTAATGACAGCCTTCTCAAACTAGCCTTCCCAGGGTGTGACACCATGTGACTGTCAGTAACTTACACACAGTGCTAAGATTATTCCCCCCTAACTTTTTTATTTACTGTACTCCCAGATCTGGTCTCCACCCCTCTTTATTTGTCATTTAATGTTATGGGTGGCCAAGTTTCTCAAGAGGTGGACATATTGTAAAACTTCAGAAGCCTCCATGTCTGAATCTACCAATATGGTTTTAGCTGACGGTAACCTCTTATGTTTTTCTTTCACCAACACCGTTTTAATTGCCCAGGTGTGTGATCGGTTGACTTTACCAATTTGATAACCACAGGACATCTTTAGACAGCTTAGGATTTTTTTGGAATGCTAATTACGCTGGCACTTCCCCAATTGGTTCCTCAAATTATTATTGAAGTGGCCCGTGAGTGCCATGTTTACAATGCTCCAAATCCGGCATTGGGGAGCGCACAATGTAGGGAAACGTCTGCTATTGAAACCCAACATTGATACTGTACATACAAGAAGAGAATTTAACAAAAGCTGATTGTTTAGGGAGATGTAAAAGCTGCCTATTCACGAACAGAGAAGGCAAGCGGTGAAATGTACACTTCTCCTTTGTCTGGGAATTCATTTTGAGCGGGCGCCGCAGCCTTGGTAAACCAGAACATCCTTTAAAAAAAAAAAAGAATAAATTGTGCTCAGCTTTATCTGGTGGAATGTTCCAGGTTAACCTTTACATAACAAAATGGAATGAGTGTCATAAAAGAAAAACGATAACAAAGAAAAAAAAAAAAAAAACCTACCCCAGTCGCCTAAAGATGAAAATCACTTTCTGTTATACAACAAACTCAATGTTCCATCTCTGCCTCTGAGTACGCGTAGCGAGAAGCATCTACTCCCACTGCTTGGGTTGCTTTATGGAAACTTTTTCTTTACTGTATCAGAATAAAAATTAAGGAAATCAAGTTTGTGAATATCACTACCCAAGGAGGACTTTACGAGTCATTACTGGATCCAGAAGCAACTTGGAAAACATGCCAGGCAACATAGGCCATATTCACCAAAGGCGCCCAAAGCTATTAAAGAAAGAAGCTGTTTACCAAGTGTTTCTTCAGTCAGTGGCTTGTGGAGTCCATCTTGTCTCAAACCCACCAAACAAAATCTGGTGGTAATATTATGCCCCGTACACACGGTCGGAAAATCCGACCACAAAATCCATCGGATTTTTTCCGACGGATTTTGTCCGACACTGGTGTTGCATACACACGGTCGGACAAAGTTGTCAGAAAATCCGATCATCCTGAACGTGGTGACGTTTGTTGCGTACGACGGGACTACGTAGAGGTTAGTAGCCAATAGCTTTGGTCTTGTAATGTGATCTGAGCATGCTTGGCACTTTGTCCGTTGGAATTCGCTACACACGATCGGAAAAAGTCCGATAGGACTTTGTTGTCGGAAAATTTGAGAGCAGGAGATAAAACTTTGTCCGTCGGAAAATCCGACGGAAAAAGTCCGATGGAGCCTACACACGGTCGGAATTTCCGACAACATGGTCCGATAGGACATTTTACATCAGAAAATCCGACCGTGTGTATGGGGCTTTAGACTATGATACAGTTTATGGGAAAGGACCAGAAGAGCCCACCACATTCATTATTGTTTTGTTCTGCCCAATCCTCAAAGGTTAAAATTACACCCGTCCCCGTCACCATTGGTTTTTGCCACCCTTTTAACGTGGATGTGCTGCACTTTATTAGCTTACTCTTGGTCTGGTTATGTTATGACATTTGATATAACTTACAAATAGATAAGAGTAATTTTAACATTTGAGGATTGGGCAGGACAAAATAAAACCTCTTATGCCTCGTACACACGGTCGGAAATTCCGACTGAAAATGTCCGATCGGACCATGTTGTCGGAAAATCCACCCGTGTGTGGGCTCCATCAGACTTTTTCTTACGGAATTTCCGACTGAAAAAATTTGAGAGCAGGATCTCAAATTTTTCGACAACAAAATCCGATCGGCCTTTTTTTTCGATGGTATGTTGGGAATTCCAATGGACAAAGTGCCACGCATGCTCAGATCAAATTATGAGACCAAAGCTATTGGCTACTAGCCTCTACGTAGTTCCGTCGTACGCAACGAACGTCACCATGTTCAGAATGATCACATTTTCCGACAACTTTGTCTGACCGTGTGTATGCAACACCAGTGTCGGACAAAATCCGTCGGAAACAATCCGACGGATTTTGTGGTCAGAATTTCCGACCGTGTGTACGGGGGCTTATTCTTATGAAGAAGCCCTTTCTGGGTAAAACAAGTTGGAAATCATTTGGTGCAATTTCTCCAAAAATACTTTATGGACCAAGTTGAGACAACCATAGATTTGATGCCATGTTCCTAGTGTTGGAAATTAGTAGATGTGTTTCAAATATTATCATATATTGAGGAGGATGATGTTCTGTATGGAACTATGTTCTAATATGTATCCTGTTTTTAGGTAAAGAGGGTGGAACCTCCCCTATGTGTTTTAAAATTTCTATAGAATAAAATTATTTATTTTGAAGTTATGTTTCTCTGAAAGACAACACACCTTTAAAATCCATGTATTTGAATATCTCAGGTTTCCCAAGATTACAATTCTGGAACACCAGACTATGAATCTACACATATTCAAAGTTCATTGATACACTGTAGATCCTAAAATACGTGGCTCACCATCTAAATGATTATGTTTTGGTGTTTCCGATGAATTAGTCTATTATAACATCCAACATAATATCCAACATTGTGGCAGCAATTTGTGTTTGATGTAGAGGATTTGTGTTTGATGTAGAGGAAGTCACGTGGCCTTCACAGAGCCCTGACCTCAACCCTACTGAGTACATTTGGGATGAATTGGAATTCTGATTGGAAGACATCCAACATCAGAACCTAACCTTTACAAATGTTCTTTTTTGGCTGAACAGGCACAAATTCTCACAGACACACTTGTAAACTTTTTGAAACCCTTCCTAGAGGAGTCGGGGCAGTTACAGCCACAATAGGAAGGGGGTCAACTTCATATTAATGGCCACAGTTTTGGAATAGGATGCCCCACATACTCATTAGATAGATAGATAGATAGATAGATAGATAGATAGATAGATAGATAGATAGATAGATAGATAGATAGATAGATAGATAGATAACCTAAAAGAGGAGGGACAACTCCATATTGATGACCATTGTTTTGGTATGTGTTGTCCCACTTTGTTCCTAGAGGAGTTGAGGCAGTTACAGCCACAATGGGAAGGGGGTCAACTCCATATTAATGACCATGGTTTTGAAATAGGATGTCCCACAATCTCATAAGAAAGAGATAGATAGATTGTTATACCTTCTAGTTAATTTTTTTGATATTGTTAGCAATTTGTCCCTGCTTCTTTCTTTTAAATTAGATAGATAGATAGATAGATAGATAGATAGATAGATAGATAGATAGATAGATAGATAGATAGCTAGATAGATAGATTGATAGATAGATATCCAAAAAGAATAGGGACCACTCCATATTGATGACCTTGGTTTTGGAACGTATTATTGTCCAAACACCCCACTTTGGTGTGACAGTCAGGTGTCTCCAAACCTTTGGGCTGCATTTTTAGATTTTTTTTTCGACTGGTTTTCAAAGGAAGGAAATGGAAATGAAAGTATAGAAATTATATTTCTCCCTCTCACAGAGTGATTATCTATCCAACACCAGGTGACGCTATAATGGTTCATTCAGACCCACCTCCCCCATGCTGATCCATGATACTGTACAGACCACTTCTCTTTCCTCAAGGCTCTGATGAAGGGGGATACCCCAAAACGCGGCATGCCACTCTGTAGCATTTTGCCCCATGCATGGGCATGCCTGTTTTTTAATCTTTAATTTCTAATTGTATGTGATAATCTGTAACCCTGTTGTTGTTGTGAATACGTAGACTTTATATATGCTTTCATATGCATTGATCTTTTATACATGAATTAAAGTATACATTTTTATCATCCAAGCGTCAGATCACGCGCCTTCCACTTCTCCTTTCTTTAAATTTGGCACCTAGTTCAGCCTGTGCCACCCCCTCCCGCCCCCCTCCACAGCTCAGCACTCCAGTGACCGAGGAGGGGGCAGACTGACAGTCACCAGCTCTTTACTCACGGAGCGCTGAGAACTGAGCAATCGGTGGTGTTAGATCGCTCAGTTCTCAGTCTCAGAGCCAACGGGGGATAAATGCAGAATCGGACCGAGGTAAGTAGGATTCTGAAAAAAACAACAACTCCTACTTCTCTTTTAACCTCCTTATGACCGCCCACTGTCATATGACGGCGGCAAGAAACATCTGTTGTTCCGGGCCGCCGTCATATGACGGCATTTCATTTGCGGCCACTAGGGGGCGCACGCGCCGCGTTGCTGGGGACCCGATGCGCGTGCCCGGTGGCTGCGATGTCCGCCGGACACCCGCGATTGCCCAGTAACTGAGCAGGACGTGGATCTGTGTGTGTAAACACACAGATCCACGTCCTGTCAGAGGAGAGGAGACCGATGGTGTGTCCCTTGTACATAGGGACACCGATCGGTCACCTTCCCCAGTCAGTCCCCTCCCCCCCACAGTTAGAATCACTCCCATAGGGAACGTATTAACCCCTTGATCACCACCTTGTGTTAACCCCTTCCCTGCCAGTCACATTTATACAATAATCAATGCATTTTTACAGCACGGATCGCTGTATAAATGTGAATGATCCCAAAAATGTGTCAAAAGTGGCCGATATGTCCGCCGCAATATCACAGTCACGATAAAAAATCGCAAATCGCCGCCATTACTAGTAAAAAAAAAAGAAATAATAAAAATGCTATAAATCTATCCTATATTTTGTAGACGCTATAACTTTTGCGCAAACCAATCAATATACGCTTATTGCAATTTTTTTTTACCAAAAATATGTAGAAGAATACGTATCGGCCTAAACTAAGGGAAAAAAATGTTTAAAAAAAAATTAAAATTGGATATTTTTTATAGCAAAAAGTAAAAAATATTGTGTTTTTTCAAACTTGTCCCTCTTCTTTTGTTTATAGTGCAAGAAATAAAAACCGCAGAGGTGATCAAATACCACCAAAAGAAAGCTCTATTTGTGGGGAAAAAAATGATAAAAATTTTATTTGGGTACATCGTTGCATGACCGCGCAATTGTCATTCAAAATGTGACAGCGCAGAAAGCTGAAAAATGGCTTGGTCAGGAAGGGGGTGTTCGTGCCTGGTAGGAAAGTGGTTAATAGTCCCCATAAAAGAGCACTTCCTAAGTAAACAAAAAAAAAAAAAAAGATCCAATGGACCCCTGTGCTTGTTCTCTGTATGGCACTACAGCACATATTGCAAATATCACACGTCTGCACAGCAGAACTTCTGGCAAACAAGTCCCTTTTTTTCATACTCCCTCATTACTAGACTTCCGGTAAAACTTATCAATATAAGATCTAGGTGCATTGGCAAGGTATGCATGCATGAAAAAAAAAAAAAGATTCTGTCCTTCTGTTAAGCAAATGGCATTCCTGCAGGCGGCAGCCAATCAGACTGCTGGGACTGGCTGCCGAAAAACAGATGTGAGATGAATAATTGACAAACATCGCTGCGGTGGAATTGGAGGATCCCGCTCTCTTCTGTATAATTAGATGATAACTTCAGGGTGCTTGTTGTTTCGGAGGTAATGAATGTGTCCTAATAAATGTATCAAATTAACAACAAGCAGTCTCAATTTATAACAATTATGCTTTCATTTGCAGTTTGTTTTCTTTTTTTTTTTTTTTTTTTTCTTCTTCCAGGGCCTTTCGTCTGCAAGACGCTGCAGATTGGCAGCTCGGAGCTAAAAGACGCTAAGGCTGATGGAAGAGGCAGGATTTCGTTTTGTCTCCTTGTTGGCCCTCGTGATTTTCAAACAATGCACCCAAATTGGTGAACATTACAGGGCAGTTTATAAGTGAAGACTGAGAACTATTCTTCTAATGCCGCGTACACACGGTCGGAATTTCCGATGGAAACAGTCCGATGGGAGCTTTTCATTGGATTTTCCGACCATGTGTATGCCCAACGGTCTTTTTCTGTCGGAATTTCCGACGGACTTTGGATTGAGATCCTGTTCTCATTTTTTCAGACGGAAAACCTTTCTATCGGATTTTCCGATCGTGTGTATGCAATTCCGACGCGCAAAATTCCGACGCATGCTCGGAAACAATTCGACGCATGCTCAGAAGCATTAAACTTCCCTTTTATAGTGCAGTCGAACGTGTTTTATGCCGCTGTGTTATTGACCGTCGGAATTTGGTGTGATCGTGTGTAGGCAACACAGATTGAGCGGAATTCCGTCGGAATTCTGACGGGAAAACCGTCAGAGTTTTTTCCGACCAGAATTCCGATCGTGTGTACGCGGCATAAGATGTGCCATAACGTTTTTTTTGTGTGTGACGTTCTCATTTGTATGTGTTATAAAGGAATAAACTTGCACGCTACTATGTGTAATTAAAAATATATATATATATAAACCATCAACCTACAGTGAATATAGTCAAAATAAACTCAGAAAAGGAAAAAATATATATAATAAATGTATAGTGACCGTGAATTAGCTGCAACCACTTGGTAGTGTACCCCAAAAAACGACGTAATCAAATGTAAAAGGAAGAAAAAATAGTGGTGTAATTATTCAGTAACGTGCACTGATGGGCACTGATAGGCAGCATGGATGGGTACTGATAGGCAGCACGGAATGGCACTGATAGGCGGCACGGATGGTAGACATGTGCACAACAAAAAAATTTGTTTATTTTCGTTTCGTTTTTTTCGCTTCCGTTGATTCGTAACGATTCGTAAATTCGTAAGTTGTCGGTGTTCGTATTCGTAACGATTCGTACATTCGTAAGAGTTTCATTTTCGTTTATTCGTTTATTCCAAATTTGGACGCATTCGTATTTATTCGTACATTCGTAACATTCGTAACATTCGTAGATTCGTAATCGGAGCATAATTCATAATTTTATGTAATGTGTATGCTATTATTACATTTTAATAATTTACGAATCGAAAAAAAAAAATTACGAATCGAAAAAAAAGTTACGAATGTACGAATTTTTTCATTCAATCCATTCGAAGCACGTTAAGCAACGCCATTGTAAGAGACACGGAAAATAACGATTCCAAAAAAAAAAAGTTACGAATGTACAAATTTTTTCGTTCATTTTCGTTGTTCCTGTTTTCGTTTTTCGGATTTTCTTCATTCGTACATTCGTTGTTCCTAATTAGTTTTTTTCGGATTTTCGTTGTTTTTTGTATTCGTTCGATTCGAACGATTCGTTATTCAGATTCGTTCGTTTCGAACAATTCGCTCATTTGTACGAAAACGAACGAACGAAAATAACGAAAAAAAACAAAACTAATTGCACATGTCTAACGGATGGGCACTGATAGGTGGCACTGATGTACACTAATGGATGGTACTGATGGTTGCCAATCAGTGCCAAACAATAATGCCTGCCAATCAGTGATGCCCATTGTGGGCACTGGTTGGCATCCATTGTGGGCACTGATTGGCATCCCTGGTGGCCATGGGTGGCATACCTGGTGGTGTCTAATGGTGGCATCCCTGGTGGTGTCTAATGGTGGCATCCCTGGTGGTGTCCCTGGTGGTCCAGTGTGGGCATCCTCGGGGGGGGGGGGTCTGCATTGACAATCAATCAGCGCAAACCCCCCCGCCCCTCTGTCAGGAGAGTAGCCGATTGGCTTTCCTCTACTCTGACAGATGCGAGTGAGGAAAAGCCGATCAACAACTCTTCCTGTTTATATCGTGATCAGCCGTGATTGGACACGGTTGATCACATGGTAAAGAGTCTCTGTCAGCGCCAAGCGCCTTGAGGAAATTCAGTTCGCATTTGCAGCGCTATACAAGTCATTCATTCATTCAGAGACTCTTTACCTAGATCGGAGTTACGGTGTGTCAGACTGACACACCACAACAACGATCACTGCAATGCGCTCCCACGGGGGGCGCGCAGCGGCTTGATATCCTGGCGACGTCATATGACGTCCGGTCAGGATATCGCAACCACTTTGCCGACGTCATATTGCTATATGGCGGGCGGCAAGTGGTTAAAGAATGAACATGATAAGTATCCAAAAACATACAAATAAATAAATGTGAATAAAAGTCCAACTAAAGCCCAATGGTAGGAGTCAGTTCATATAGAGATAAGAATCTCATAGGAGTAACTTGATAGAAGAAAAAAACAGACAACACATCAATCCCAACATCGACTGTTATATTTATGAATTGGCCGCTCACCTCCAGAAATGATACCAAGATCTGGACGTAGTTCTTCGTCTTCGCTTGGGACCTGGAAGTCTCTACAGATCCATCAGCAGGATTTCTTATCTGATGAGTCTTGTTTGACCTTTGGGTCATTTCTGGAGTTGAGCGGCCAATTCATAAATATAAAAGTTGATCTTTGGATTGATGTGTTGTCTGTTTTTTTCTTCTATCAAGTTACTCCTATGAGATTCTTATCTCTATGTGAACTGACTCCTACCATTGGGCTTTAGTTGGACTTTTATTCACATTTATTTATTTGTATGTTTTTGGATACTTATTATGTTCATTCTTTAAGTATATTAATTCATTGCACGTTATAGAATAAGCGCATTTGTATTTTCCTGCCTTATTTTCATGATGGCATTTTTTTTATACAGTTTTCACATGGGTTGTGCCTGTACGGTTTAGAAGATATTCACTTTGCATGCAGCCGCTGACGTCGGCGGCGCATGCTCTGTGAAGGTCCGGCTGAAGTCTTGCCGGGAAGAAGACTCAGCGGCTCCGTGTCAGCTCCCTCGGCGTGGACCGGGATCAGATGCCGACGCCACGTTCTAAGGTGAGTATTTCATAATGAGCTAGTATGTGCTGCATACTAGCTCATTATGCCTTTGCCTTACAGGTTTTTTTTCTGTTTTTTCTTCTGTGCAGCGCTTTAAGGTCTGAGGAGTTTTTTGCCCATGGACCCAAAATGTCAGTGTTTTGTTCCCCAAGCCATTTAGTTATCACTTTCGCCTTATGGCAAGGTGCTCCATCATGCTGGAAAAGGCATTGTTACTCACCAAGCTGTTCTTGGATGGTTGGGAGAAGTTGCCCCCTGAGGATGTTTTTGTACCATTCTTTATTCATGGCTGTGTTCTTAGGCAAAATTGTGAGTGAGCCCACTCCCTTGGATGAGAAGTAACCCCACACATGAATGGTCTCAGGATACTTTACTGTTGGCATGACACAGGACTGATGGTAGTGCTCACCTATTCTTCTCCGGACAAGGTTTTTTCCGGATGCCCCAAACAATCGGAAAGGGGATTCATCAGAGAAAATGACTTGGACTTGACTTGGACTTGACTTGAACTTGGATTTGACTTAACTTGGACTGTTGAGGACCCAGTCCTCAACAGTCCAATCCCTGTACCTTTTGTAGAATATCGGTCTGTCCCAGAGGTTTTCCCTGGAGAGAAGTGGCTTCTTTGGACTTGAACTTGACTTGACTTGACTTGACTTGGACTTGACTTGGACTTGACTTGGACTTGACTTGGACTGTTGAGGACCCAGAGGTTTTCCCTGGAGAGAAGTGGCTTCTTTGGACTTGGACTTGACTTGACTTGGACTTGACTTGACTTGACTTGGACTTGACTTGGACTTGACTTGGACTTGACTTGACTTGGACTTGGCTTGGACTTGGACTTGGACTTGGACTGTTGAGGACCCAGTCCTCAACAGTCCAATCCCTGTACCTTTTTGCAGAATATCGGTCTGTCCCGGATGTTTTTCCTGGAGAGAAGTGGCTTCTTTGCTGACCTTCTTGTCACTGGGCCATCTGCCAAAAGTCTTCTCCTCACTCTGCATGTAGATGTACTCACACCTGCCTGCTGCCTTTCCTGAGCAAGCTCTGCACTGGTGGTGCCCCGATGCCCCAGCTGAATCAACTGAATCAATGGTCCTGGCGGTTGCTGGACTTTTTTGGGCGGCCCTGAATCCTTCTTCACAAATGCAGTAGAAATCAGTTTTTTTTATTGGATTAATTTAATTTTCTTGGCAAAGAGGGACTTTGCAATTGATTGCAGTCCATCTGATCACTCTTCATAACATTCTGGAGTATATGCAAATTACCATCACAAAAACTGAAGCAGCTGACTTCGGGAAAATACATATTTGTGACATTCTCAAAACTTTTGGCCACGGCTGTACAGTGACTGTGCTTTTGACCATCAGGGGCCAGCGGCCCTTTTGGGGTTGGGGGGGTACGGCTTCCCAGGGAAAGCCAGAAAACCAGCATCTTCAGAAGAACAGGAGCAGTGGTGGTCCCCGCGTATCTCTGACAGGTGTATTTGGATACATTGTTTTATTATTTGAGCTCCCATGTCGTACCCCCTTTCCCTCCACGTCTAACAGATGCACTGACACCGCAGGAATGATACATTTCACCGGGAAGGCCTGTCAGCCGACCGACACTCGTCTCTCCGCTAAAGAATGACTGCTAACCAAAATAAATCACATGTCAGTGGGAATGAACCGCCGGTGATTAACGGGGAAATAATGATCAGGATTTTCTGCTCCTCTCATTTCGCCAAACTTGCTAACGGGCCTGGGAAAATGCAGAAGACACCAATTCACACTTTCAACTTTGATTTAATTGGTAGGTGAGAAGCCGGTGTCACCTTTTTATAGTAAGTAAAATAATGACTCAGTGAAAAAACAACGTGTAAAGGAAATGAGCTGAACCTTCATTAGGATCTCGATTTAGAATACTTAGAATTGAACGGGTATTCTATCTGGACGACGAATGTATCAAATCCCTGATTGAAGATTCCCGAGATAAGACTTACATTTTGTTAAAGGTTTAAGGTCTTCATTCAATCACTCACGTAAAGGAGGCCCCTTTTCTTTGTGTCCTGTTTAGTAGTGCTGCACCAACGTTGCACCTTGTTGACTCTCTTATTATAATGGGAGTTCTACCAGACAAAGTCTGTCTGCTTAACCACTTCCATACCGGGCACTTCCACCCCCTTCCTGCCGAGGACAATGTTCAGCTTTCAGTGTTGTCACACCTTGAATGACAATTGCGCGATCATACAACACTGTACTCAAACTACATTTTTATAATTTTTTTCCCACAAATAGAGCTTTCTTTTGGTGGTATTTGATGACCACTGGGTTTTTTTTTTTTTTTGCTAAACAAACTAAAAAAGATGGACATTTTTGAAAGTTTTTATTTGTTTCTGTTATTAAATTTAGTTTTCTCCTTCACTGACAGGCACTGATGATTTGGCACTGATAAGGTGGCATTGATGGGCACTGATGAGGAGGCACTAATATGTAAAATTGATGGGCACTGATGGGCACCGATAGGTGGCACTGATGGGCACTGATAGGCGGTACTGATGGGCACTGATGGGCACTGATAGGCGGTACTGATGAGCACTGATGGGCACTGATAGGCGGCACTGATGGGCACAGATAGGCGGCACTGATGGGCACTGATAGGCAGCACTGAGGGGCACTAATAGGCGGCA
Source organism: Lithobates sylvaticus (assembly GCA_028564925.1). NCBI lineage: Eukaryota > Metazoa > Chordata > Amphibia > Anura > Ranidae > Lithobates > Lithobates sylvaticus. The sequence goes on from CM053027.1 coordinate 24,646,377, forward strand.
CTGATGGGCACTGATAGGCGGCACTGATGGGCACTGATAGGCGGCACTGATGGGCACTGATAGGCGGCACTGATGGGCACTTGTAGGCTGCACTGATGGGCACTGATAGGCGACACTGATGGGCACTGATAGGCGGCACTGATGGGCACCGATAGGTGGCACTGATGGGCACTGATAGGCACTGATAGGCACTGATGGGCACTGATAGGCACTGATGGGCACTGATGAGCGGTACAGATGGACACTAATAGATGGCACTGATGATGGGGTACTGACAGTCATTACTGATGGGCACTAATTGGCATCTGTGAAGGACACTAACAGGCGCTACTGATGGGCACTGATTGGCACTTTGATGGGCACTGATTGACACTTTGATGGGCACTGATTGGTACTGTGGTGGGCACTGACTGGCACTTTGATGGGCACCGATTGGCACTTTGGTGGGCACTGACTGGCAGCTTATGGGCAGTGATTGGCAGATGTGGTGGGCACCGCTGATGGGGGCTGAGCTGATAATCAATGCATTGATTGTCAGCGCAGACCCCCCCTCTGACAGGGAGAGCTGCCGATTGGCTCTCCCTTATCAGCGTGAACCGAGGAAAGCTGTTTACAGGCACTTCCTGGTTACACACTGTGATCAGCTGTGATTGGTCACAGCTGATCACGTGGTAAAGAGCCTACGTCATAGGCTCTTTACCACAATCAGGGTTGCGGTGTGTCAGAGTTTTGGTCTAGTTTTTTATTCGGGTAGCTAGAGGCCAAGGGGTTAATTCACTAGAAGCAAAAAGGCTTTTCATTCTGCAAGGGAAGTTGCACTTTGCAAGGGAATTCCCCCAATAGCTTAGTGAATTTGGTGGGATTTCACATTGCAAAGAATACCCAATATTGTGCAAAGAAAATATAAAAACAATATATTTGCTTGCACATGATTGGAGGATGGAAGGCTGCAGAGCTATTTGCTTAACTCTGGGGAAAATTATTTTGCAAAGTGCAACTTCCCTTGTAAAGGTAACAGTCTATTTGCTTTTAGTAAGTTAACCCTGGCGTCTAAATGAAAACCACATAGTCTGTAACGGGGTAGCTAGAAGTCAAGGGGTTGATTTACTAGAGGCAAATAGGCTCTTCATTTGCAGGGGAAGTTGCACTTTGCAAGGAAATATGCCCAAGAGCTTGCAAATGTGTTGAGATTTTGCTTTACAAAGAATGTTCAATCATGTGCAAAGAACATTAAAAAACATTTTTTTTTGCTTGTGCATGATTGGATAATGGAAGGCAGCAGAGCTTCACCTCATTCACCGAGCTTCTGGGGAAATTCCCTTGCAAAGTGTAACTTCCCTTGCAGTTTATGTGCCTTTGGTAGATCAACCACAAGGTCTGCCTGTATGAAAAACCATGTAGTCTGTAATAAAGTAGCCAGAGGCCAAGGGGTTGATTTTCTAGAAGGGAAATAGGCTCTTCATCTTGCAAGGGAAGTTGCACTTTGCAAGGGAATTCCCCCAAGAGCTTAGTGAATGTGGTGAGATTTTTCTTTACAATGAATGTTCAATCACGTGCAAGGAACATAAAAAAAAAAATGTTTTGCTTGTGCATGATTGGATAATGGAAAGCAGCAGAGCTTCACCTCATTCACCGAGCTTCTGGGGAAATTCCCTTGCAAAGTGTAACTTCCCTTGCAGTTTATGTGCCTTTGGTAGATCAACCACAAGTCCGGCCTGTATGAAAAATCATGTAGTCTGTAATAAAGTAGCCAGAGGCCAAGGGGTTGATTTTCTAGAAGGGAAATAGGCTCTTCATCTTGCAAGGGAAGTTGCACTTTGCAAGGGAATTCCCCCAAGAGCTTAGTGAATGTGGTAAGATTTAACATTGCAAATCTGCAATAATGTGTAATGAATATATAAAAACAGCATTTTTGCTTGCACTTCACCATATAATGGAAATCAGCAGAGCTTCTCCTCAATTGCTCAGCTCTAGCAAAGTGAATATATAAATTCCTTGCGCTACTGTGAGTAAGTAGACTGTCAATAATGAAATTAAAATTATGAAGGATTGCAGCAAAATGCAGAGTGTTCACAGTCACACAAACATAGAGTAAATATAATAAATAATTTTGCGCAAATTATAGCAAAGTGCAACTTCCCTAGCAAAGTGCAACTTCCCTTGCAAAGCGAATTACCTATTTGCCTTTAGTAAATCAACCCCATGTGATATGGGATGCCCTAGGCTATAGGTTACATGATGATATCGTTTTGGAAATAAAGCTTTTGTCATGTTGATGAATTAAAACGGGATTTTCAGACAGGTCCACTTTAAGAACGGAGAATGATCTCACCTCCGGCCGGCTGTATTACTTCATGAACACTCTCTACCCCTAACAACTCATTTCCCGTCATCCCGGCTGTCTCTGCACAGAGTTTCATTCCACGTCACCCGGCCCAAGGCCATTACATGAATTATTAACGGGCCGCTCCATGAATATGAATATCAGAAGGCCCAATTCCTTTATTAAATAAGGGAAAGGAAAGGGTAATTCTCATCGCTGCATCTGGGATGAAAGAGCGACCCGAGGAGGCATTGAAATGCTGATGATTATGTAAAGTTATTCACATGTTTCACTTGGAAATTTAATTATGTGGGGACTTTCCGATGTAAGTGCCGTGATATTCCGCTCCCATTTTATCTTTCTTTCTACCTTTTCCCGCCATATTCTATTATTATTATTATTATACAGGATTTATATAGTGCCAACAGTTTGCGCAGCACTTTACAACATGAGGGCAGACAGTACACTTCCTTTCTTCCTTTCATCTTCTTTTCTTTCCTTCCTTCTCTCCTTGTTTTTTACCTAAAATTCTTCTTTGCCTCCTTCCTTCTATTTCCTGTTCTTTCCTTTAAACTTTCCTTTCCTTCTTTCCTTGATTCCTTCCTTCTCCTCTCTCTCTCTCTCTCTCTTCTCTCTCTTCCTCTCTTCTTTTTCTCTTTCTTTCGTTTAACTTTTTCCTTCCTTCCTTCCTTCTCCCGTTCTTTTCTTTACATCTTCCTTCCTTCCTTCCTTCTCCCGTTCTTTTCTTTACATCTTCCTTCCTTCCTTCTCCCGTTCTTTTCTTTACATCTTCCTTCCTTCCTTCTCCCGTTCGTTTCTTTACATCTTCCTTCCTTCCTTCTCCCGTTCTTTTCTTTACATCTTCCTTCCTTCCTTCTCCCGTTCTTTTCTTTACATCTTCCTTCCTTCCTTCTCCCGTTCTTTTCTTTACATCTTCCTTCCTTCTCCCGTTCTTTTCTTTACATCTTCCTTCCTTCCTTCTCCCGTTCTTTTCTTTACATCTTCCTTCCTTCATTCTCCCGTTCTTTTCTTTACATCTTCCTTCCTTCCTTCTTACATTCTTTTCTTTACATCTTCCTTCCTTCATTCTCCCTTCTTTTCTTTACATCTTCCTTCCTTCCTTCTCCCGTTCTTTTCTTTACATCTTCCTTCCTTCCTTCTCCCGTTCTTTTCTTTACATCTTCCTTCCTTACTTCTCCCGTTCTTTTCTTTACATCTTCCTTCCTTCCTTCTCCCGTTCTTTTCTTTATATCTTCCTTCCTTCCTTCTCCTGTTCTTTTATTAACATCTTCCTTCCTTCCTTCTCCCGTTCTTTGTTTAGATCTTCCTTCCTTCCTTCTCCCGTTCTTTTCTTTACATCTTCCTTCCTTCCTTCTCCTGTTCTTTTATTAACATCTTACTTCCTTCCTTCTCCCGTTCTTTGTTTACATCTTCCTTCCTTCATTCTCCATTATTTTCTTTACATCTTCCTTCCTTCCTTCTCCCGTTCTTTTCTTTACATCTTCCTTCATTCTTTCCTTCTCCCATTCTTTTCTTTACATCTTCCTTCCTTCTTCCGTTCTTTTCTTTACATCTTCCTTCATTCCTTATCCCATTCTTTTCTTTACATCTTCCTTCATTCCGTCTCCCGTTCTTTGTTTACATCTTCCTTCCTTCATCCCCCCTTCTTTTCTTTATATCTTCCTTCCTTCATTCCTTCCTTCCTTTCTTACATTCTTTTCTTTACATCTTCCTTCCTTCATCCCCCCTTCTTTTCTTTACATTTTCCTTCCTTTCTTCCTTCCTTCCTTCTTACATTCTTTTCTTTACATCTTCCTTCCTTCATTCTCCCCTTATTTTCTTTACATCTTACTTCCTTCTTTCCTTCTTACATTCTTTTATTTACATCTTCCTTCCTTCATTCCCCCCTTCTGTTCTTTACATCTTCCTTCCTTCCCATTTTATTCCCTCTGTATCTCCTTTCCTTCCTTGCTCTCCCCTCTTTCTTTCCAGAAACTCTTCTCTCCAACTTCAACAAACTTAGTTCAAACTTGAATTATTTAAACACACCTTAAGGAACCTTGAGTGATCTTTCATCAGCGAATCATTCTAAAACGACCTCAAACATTAATATCCTCTTTTGCATGAATTCTTCATACTAAGAACTTCTGAAACTCAGAATATAAGAAACGTATCGGCACGCTTGCCTTGGCGGGGAAATACAATCCTATTGTTCCTATCTAGCTGTCCCTGATGCATAGGATGACACTTTCTGCATCTCTTCTGTTGGTGTCTCAACAGCTGTATAGACACGTTTGAGCCGAGGGCTCCTTTAAATAATACACATTTTGGGGAGGCCTGGTTTGTATTCTATAGATGTTTTAGCTTGGAGGGAAGTTGGCTTTGACATGAAATCAGGTATCTCCTCTGGCTTCCCTGTGGTTTCTTGCCTTCCAAAAAATAAAATATGAAGTGATGCGCAATATGCTTTGTGCCCTTCTTATTGCCTTGGGATAGTTGCATTAATATTCATTTTTTTTAGTTATTTGTATAGCATAGGAAATTTACAAATTGTACATTCACATCAGTCCCTGCCCTCAAGGAGCTTACAATCATAAGGTCCCTCTCTCACATGCATACATACACATACTAGGGCCAATTTGAACAGATGCCAATAAACCTACCAGCATATCTTTAGAGTGCAAAAGATATGCAAAACGTAAACTCCATGCAAATAGTGTCTTGGCTGGGATTAACTTCTTGCCGAGCGCCCACTGTCAATTGACGGCGGATCGGTTCGGCTCTTGTGGCGGGACGCCGTCATATGACGGCGCTACCATTTTGGCCACTAGGGGGCGCGCACGCGTGCCTGCTGCGTCGGCTGGGGACCTGATGCGCGTTCCCGGCGGCCACGATGTCCGCCGGGCACCCGCGATTGCCCAGTAATTGATCAGGACGTTGATCTGTGTGTGTAAACACACAGATCCACGTCCTGTCACTGGAGAGTAGACCGATGGTGTGTCCCTTGTACATAGGGACACCGATCGGTCCCCTCCCACAGTCAGTCCCCTCCCCCCACAGTTAGAATCACTCCCATAGGGAACATATTAACCCCTGCAGCGCCCCCTAGTGTTAACTCTTTCCCTGCCAGTCACATTTATACAGTAATCAATGCATTTTTATAGCACGGATCGCTGTATAAATGTGAATGGTCCCAAAAATGTGTCAAAAGTGTCCGATATGTCCGCCGCAATGTCGCAGTCACAATAAAAATCACAGATCGCCGCCATTACTAGTAAAAAAAAAAAATAATAATAAAAATGTCATAAATCTATCTCCTATTTTGTAGACGCTATAACTTTTGTGAAAACCAATCAATATACGCTTATTGCGATTTTTTTTACCAAAATATGTAGAAGAATACGTATCGGCCTAAACTGAGGAAAAAATTTGTTAAAAAAAAAAAATTGAATATTTATTATAATAAAAAGTAAAAATATTATGTTTTTTCAAACTTGTCCCTCTTCTTTTGTTTATAGCGCAAGAAATAAAAAAACCGCAGAGGTGATCAAATACCACCAAATTAAAGCTCTATCTGGGGGGAAAAAATTATAAAAATTTTATTTGGGTAAAGCGTTGCATGTCCGCGCAATTGTCATTCAAAATGCGACAGCGCAGAAAGCTGAAAAATGGCTTGGTCAGGAAGGAGGTGTTCGTACCTGGTAGGCAAGTGGTTAAAAAATAAAAACTCAAGTGCAGCAAGGCCGAAGTGCAAACCACTAAGGCGCTCTAAAGCCTCGTACACACAATCGGATTTTTGTCCGAAGGGCGTTGGCCAGGAACTTGTCTTGCATACAAACAGCACAAAATTGTCGGCCAAAAAACACGAACGTAGTGACGTACTACGTATTTTTTCAGCTCTTTAGCGCCACCCTTTGAGCTCCTTCTGCTAATTTTGTGTTATGCCCCATACACACGGTCGGAAAATTCCGACGGAAAATGTCCGATCGGTCCATGTTGTCGGAAAATCCGCCCGTGTGTGGGCTCCATCTGACTTTTTCCGTCGGAATTTCCGCCGGAAAAAAAATTTGAGATCCTGCTCTCAAATTTTCCGACAACAAAATCTGATCAGACTTTTTCCGATCGTGTGTAGAGAATTACGACGAACAAAGTGCCACGCATGCTCAGATCAAATTACGAGACCAAAGCTATTGGCTACTAGCCTCTACGTAGTCCCGTCGTACGCAACGAACGTCACCACGTTCAGAATGATCGGATTTTCCGACAACTTTGTCCGACCGTGTGTATGCAACACCAGTGTCGGACAAGATCCGTCGGAAAAAATCAGACGGATTTTGTGGTGAGTGTTGATTCGCGCTTTTCATTTCGCACTCTTCATTTTGCGCTTTTCAGTTCATTGCCTTGGGATAGTTGCATTAATATTAATTTTTTTTAGTTATTTGTATAGCACAGGAAATTTACAAATTGTACATTCACATCAGTCCCTGCCCTCAAGGAGCTTACAATCATAAGGTCCCTTTCTCACATGCATACATACACATACTAGTGCCAATTTGAACAGATGCTAATAAACCTACCAGCATATTTTTAGAGTGCAAAAGATATGCAAAATGTAAACTCCATGCAAATAGTGTTTTGGCTGGTATTAAAAAATAAGAACTCCAGTGCAGTAAGGCAGAAGTGCAAACCACTAAGCCTCTCTAAAGCCTCGTACACCCGATCGGATTTTTGTCCGATGGGCGTTGGCCAGGAACTTGTCTTGCATACAAACAGCACACAATTGTCAGCCAAAAAGCACGAACGTAGTGACATACTACATGGTTTTTAAGCTCTTTAGCCAACGATGGGACACTATTCCTCCCAATGACATCAACAATAGGGCACTATTCTTCCCACTGACACCAACAACGGGTCACTATTTCTCCCAATGGCACCAACAATGGGGCACTATTACTCCTAATGACACCAACAATGGGGCAATATTCTTCCCATTGACACCAACGATGAAGCATTATTCCTTCAATACCAATGACAGGGCACTATTCCTGCTTCTACTGAGCAGAGGTGCGATGTCTTTTTTTATTTAGGCCCCTTTCACACTCGGGCGGGGAGCCGCAGTGACGGTAAAGCAGCGCTATATTTAGCGCTGCTTTACCGTCGTTTTAACCGCGGTATTCGGCCGCTCGCGGTGCGGTTTTACCCCACGCGAGCGGCCGAAAAAGGGTTAAACACCCCCCGAGAGAGCCGCCGTGGAGGCGCTTTGCGGTGGTATTGCGGTTTTACCGCGGTTTCCCATTCAAATCAATGGGAAGGAGCGGTATAGGAGCGGTGAACACACCGCTCCTATACCGCTCCACTGATGCTGCTAGCAGGATTTTTTTTTGCTGTCCTGCTAGCGCACCGCTCCAGTGTGAAAGCCCGCCGGCTTTCACACTGGAGTTAAAGGGGCCGGATTTTTTCAGGCGGTGAACAGGCGCTATTTTTAGCGCTGTACCGCATGAAAAACGCCCCAGTGTGAAAGGGGCCTAACTCTCACTGACCACCAAGTCTAGGCATTATCACTGGGGCATTTTATACTCCCGAGGGGGCCACATTCCAGCCCCACTAATGTCTGAAGGACAATAAACCCTTAGCCCTTTGTCTAGAAAGTTTGGACACCCTAGCTCTACCCCATGCCGGAGGGGTGCTACATTTTTTTGGCTGTAAATGTCCCTCACTTTCCCCGGCAGTGCCGTGCATCCCTTGGTTTACATCAGAAGACAAAATAAATTGGGCTTTCAGCTACAAAAAAATGAAAGTGGCTGGTGAGAAGACACATCAAGTCATAGACAGACCGCTTGATATTTTAAAAAGCATCACATTCAGATAGGACATTAACCCGGCTGCTTGCAGATGGCGGCGCGTGACTACGGGTCACGGAGAACCACCGATGTAATGAGAAGAAGAGTATATTATTTCTTTAAAAAAAAAAAAGACAAAACAACATTAGCATTCCATTTTACCGAGTCGCTGAAAGCTGATTTAAAGAAGGGACCTTTTCACAGCCTGGGAAACTCATGCATAAGAAAAGCAGTGTATTATTTTAATGTCAATCAGATAAGAAATTCTGTACATCACTGAAATGGTGAATAACTTGAAATAGTTCTCAGTAAAAAAGTGAAAGGGCACCACTATGATCAGTGGATTTAAGGACTTCAGTGATCTTCAAAATAGTAGGCTTCTTTGTAGAAACGAACTGAATACCCTACATCAATGAAATGGAGAAAAAAAAAGAAAAGAATAGCGTTCGGCTCATCAGAACAAAAGAATTCGGGCGGCTTTACATGACTGCAACACAACGAATGCGTGCGCGTTATTGATCGGTATTTAAAGAGTTGACATGCATTACATTAAAGGCAGCCTATTATGGGATTTATAGATTTGCTGTCAATACACTGTAATATAAAATACACTTGCACCAATCCCCCCCTTACCCCTTCTCCCCACCTCCCCACCACTAATAATGCTTCTATACCCCATCATTCTTAACTGAATCTATGGCTATGGACTTTTTGTGGCTCCTACTTTGGTGGTTGGGGCTAGCAATAGGTTGCTACTCTGCTGGATTCCACTTTTCCCCAGACTGGTTTATCGTTGTATACAAAACCATATTTGGGAAGCACTCACCAATGCGTTTAAATTCAAGATGGTGCTGCCATAAGACCAACAAGCAATAGCGAACATATTACAGCGCACACATTCAAGAATGACGTTTCCTGCAGGGCCAGTTAAAAACACCTGAACGTATTAAAAAAATACGGGGGTTTGGTCACACTATATGGTTATATAGTGCTAAGCCCACTTACTGCGACAAAGTACCCCGAATTAGTGGGTTCTCCCCTAGTAATAAAATGGAAGATCCTGCGTCTCAACCATGGGAGCCAAACTCCTCTATGTGGGAGAACTGAAAGGATTCCTCCTATACACTGGTGGCCACTAAATAAGAGGTAATTAAGAGGGGGAGGGGTGCTCTAACCCAAAAAAAACCTGGTCAGGGTTTATTTTTGTATGTTGTAATAAACCCTGACCAGGTTTTTTTTGGGTTAGAGCACCCCTCCCCCTCTTCATTACCTCTTATTTAGTGGCCACCAGTGTATAGGAGGAATCCTTTCAGTTCTCCCACATAGAGGAGTTTGGCTCCCATGGTTGAGACGCAGGATCCTCCATTTTATTACTAGGGGAGAACCCACTAATTCGGGGTACTTTGTCGCAGTAAGTGGGCTTAGCACTATATAACCATATAGTGTGACCAAACCCCCGTATTTTTTTAATACGTTCAGGTGTTTTTAACTAGCCCTGCAGGAAACGTCATTCTTGAATGTGTGCGCTGTAATATGTTCGCTATTGTTTATCGCTGTGACGTAACAATGCTGATTCTAAAGTATTCTCTGTAGATCCATGTTCAGCACTACACCCGCAGGGACTGTTGGCGAAACAGTGTTCATTTTCATTTTCGTTTCATTTGTTTTCTTTTTTCTTTTTCTTTTTTTGGGTCATTCATTATGATCGCAATTTGTAAATTCGTAAATGAAAGAAATGCGTAAATTCGTAAAATCGTAAATTTGAAAATTTGTTAATTCATAAATTAGAAAATTAGAAATTCCGAAAGTAAGAAAGAAAATCCAAAAATTTGAAGGAATAACTAACTAACTGTATCTAACTAACTAATAACAACTAACTATTAAATTATAGGTATTGGAATTTCCTTTCAAATTTGGCTGTTAGTGAACGTAACAAATACGTATTTATCTGAAGTTACGAAATAACGAATGCCGCATCTAAACAAATGGAACAAATTAATAATAAATATTAATAATAATACAATGTTTTTATTATTGTTATTAATTTTTGTTATTTCGTTAAATTCCATTCGTTTAGATAATTCATTATTTCAGATAATTAGCAACTTCGGATAAATTTGTATCCGTTACCTTCACTAACAGCCAAATTTGAAAGGAAATTCCAATACCTATAATTTATTAGTTAGTAATAGGTAAGTTATTATTAGTTAGTTATTATTTCAGATTTTCAAATTTTCAGGTTTTTGGATTTTCAAATTTCGAATTTCTGAAATTCCGAATTTTCGATTTGACAAATTTTCAAATTTACACATTTTTGAATACTCACATTTACAAATATTCTGCAAAAATTTGTTAAACGAGTTTTTGTTAGTTTGTATAGTTTCAAATTAACGAATTTGTCGAAATTCGTTAAGCAGATTTGGAACTAAACGAATTGCACATGTCTACAGAAAATGGTGTGCAGCGCTCAGCTAAGCAAACATATATAAAGTCCTAATACCGTATTTATCGGCGTATAACACGCACTTTTTCCCCCTTAAAATCGAGGGAAAGTCGTGGGTGCGTGTTATACGCCGATCCCCAAAAAAAAGTGACAAAAAAATTCAAACGGCGCCGAAAAATAGCGACCGCCGTCAAAAAAAAAACGCGCGGCGCCGGAAAAAAACGAGCGCCGACAAAAAAGACCGATCTGACTGTTCTGCTCCGCTTGCAGTCCTGCCTCCCTGCTCTCGCTTCCGAAACAGCAGGGAGGCGGGACTGCAAGCAGAGCCGAACAGACGGCTCAGGCTTTTCCGGCGGCGCTCTGACTTTTCCGGCGGCACTCGCTCAGTCTTTTCTGGCGGCGCTAGCTCCGTCTTTTCCGGCGGCGCGGTCTTTCTAGGCGGCACATTTAAACGTGGCAAGCTGCAAATGACGCTGGCAAGCTGCAAATGACACTGACAAGCTGCAAATCACACTGGGCAAGCTGCAAATGACACTGGGCAAGGCTGAAAATGACACTGGGCAAGGCTGCAAATGGCGCTGGGCAAGCTGCAAATGACGCTGGGCAAGCTGCAAATGATGCTGGGCAAGCTGCAAATGACGCTTAAATGAAAGTTTTTTTTTTCCCTAAACTTCTCTCCTAAAACTTTTTTTCCTTAAAATGCCCTTCTTAACTTGGGGTGCGTGTTATACGCTGGTGCGTGTTATACGCCGATAAATACGGTAAGTAATGTACAAATACATTTCTGAAATAAATACATCCGTGACGTGATTGAAGAAACACTTCCGCGTGGGGTTCTTTACTGTAAGAGCGGCAAGGATGTGGAATTCCCTTCCACAGGCGGTGGTCTCAGCGGGGGGCATTGATAGTTTCAAGAAACTATTAGATAAGCACCTGAATGACCACAACATACAGGGATATACAATGTAATACTGACATATAATCACACACATAGGTTGGACTTGATGGACTTGTGTCTTTTTTCAACCTCACCTACTATGTAACTATGTGTACAAATTAATTCCAAGGACAAGTGTATTGTGTCCGAAACACACACCAGAAGGCAAATAATAACAAGCATCAAATAAAACACACTTCACCCAGCTTGTAAAGGATTTGGAGAGCCACGACCGTGCACCTCCACCAATCTAGACACTCGCCAGATAGCGGACATCAATGAGCTATGAAGCAAAGTGGCCTCCTGCCCAGATGTTGCAATCAGATGTTGAATTCCAGAGGAAACATCCAAGAATGGTGAACATCAATGCACAATAATCATTTTATATGAAGCATATTGGACTCCTGCCCTGGTGTGGCGATCAGATGATGATATCCAAAAGAGCCATACACTGCATAAAGAAAACTCACCAGCAGGAGCCAAAACGGTGCTCACTTAGTGTAGTATTTTATTGAAAAAATAATAAAAATCAATTACAGTTGCGGTAATTGGACCGTGCACCTCCACTAATCTAGACACTCACCAGATAGCAGACATCAATGAGGCTAGAATTATTGCTATGAAGCAAAGTGGCCTCCTGCCCAGATATTGCAATCAGATGGTGAATTCCAGAGGAAACATCCAAGAATGGTGAACATCAATGCACAATAATCATTTGATATGAAGCATACTGGCCTCCTGCCTTAGTGTAGCGTTCATATGATGATATCCAAAAGAGCCATACACTGCATAAAAAAATCTCACCAGCAGGAGCCAAAATGGTGCTCACATAGTGTAGTATTTTATTTAAAAATGAATAAAAATCAATTACAGTTGCAGTAATTGGACCGTGCACCTCCACCAATCTAAACACTCACCAGATAGCGGACATTATTGAGCCTAGAGTTATTGCTATGAAGCAAAGTGGCCTCCTGCCCAGATATTGCAATCAGATGGTGAATTCCAGAGGAAACATCCAAGAATGGTGAACATCAATGCACAATAATCATTTGGTATGAAGCATATTGGCCTACTGCCCTGGTGTAGCGATAAGATGATGATATCCAAAAGAGCCATACACTGCATAAAGAAAGCTCACCAGCGGGAGCCAAAACGGTGCTCACATAGTGTAGTATTTTATTGAAAAATGGATAAAAATCAAATACAGTTGCTGCAGCATAAAAAGATCAATTTTGGCTGGAAAAAAACTTACAAGAGTGTCCGCCGTTCCTGCTCTGAAGACTCGGCGGCAATGACGTCAGCACATAGACCCCCTGCTGACGCGTTTCATGAGTGTGCACGTTCTCAAGGAATCCACCTATCCTTCGCTTTGTTTTGATGATTTATTAGGAGTAACAACATGGATGGGGTGAAGGGATTTATGGGATGCCTAGCTTGAATCAAAGAACAACAGGGGACAATTTCTTCCTCTGTACAACAGATCCTGAACTGCTTTTCTTCCTGTACTCACACAGTCCTTAGTGGATCAATAGCAAAAGTCAGTTACAGACTAGGAGCTCTCAGCCCCTCATGGAAATAGCACAACAATTAGGCAAACTGCATGCAGGAGTGTATCCTCTCCTTGTGTACATCTGCTCCCAGCTCCACTGATCGCAGGCCCTACCAGCCCTCCTGCCTGCACTGAAGATCTTCCAGGGCAAGGATAAAGAACATTGATGTCCTTTTAGAAAGCTGGCTACATGTGGAAGTCTCTCCCCTTCAAAATTCCTGGGTGTGCTGACGTACTTACTTTGTCCTCCTTGCTCCCGAAGCCCTCAGAGAAGACTACTAGACAAACCATGATGCTCTAACGGTCTTCCTAAGCCAGCCCTAGCCCAGCCTGGAGGTAGAGACCCCCATAGACCTAGGGGATCTCTCCTAAGCCACTGACACCCTCCTCAGCACTCTATCTTTTCCACCCGACTCACCTGCTGGCAGGACTCATCCATATTTAGGGGCTGACCTAGCCACTCTGCCGGGACAGTACATCTGGGGATTGGCCAGGTTCCCTCAAGTATGCAGATCAACCCTCCTGGCCTCTGCCCACTAACTTCTAGGAGATTCTCCAAATGGCCAGATCCAGAGGGAGGCACCAGAAACCTGCCTCTGTGAGTGATCCAGCCTAACCTACAGTCATCTAACCCTAACTCTAACCCTAACCCTTACTCTAACCCTAACCTCTAGCCCTGACTTTAACCCTAACTCTAATCCTTACTCTAACCCTAACCCCTAGCCCTGCCTCTAACCCTAACTCTAATCCTTACTCTAACCCTAACCTCTAGCCCTGACTCTAAACCTAACTCTAATCCTTACTCTAACCCTAACCCCTAGCCCTGCCTCTAACCCTAACTCTAATCCTTACTCTAACCCTAACCTCTAGCCCTGACTTTAACCCTAACTCTAATCCTAACTCTAACCCTAACCTCTAGCCCTAACTATAAAACTAACTCTAATCCTAACTCTAAGCCTAACCCTAATTTCTAGCCCTAACTCTAACTCTAACCCTAAGCTCTAACTCTAACCCTAACTCTAACCTTAACTGTAACTCTAACCTATAACCCTAACTCTAACCTTAAATGTAACCCTAATGCCTTGTACACGCGGTCGCACATTCCGACCACAAAATCCGTCAGATTTTTTCTGATGTATTTTGTCCGAAACTGGTGTTGCATACACACATTTGGACAAAGTTGTCGGAAAATCCGATCATTCTGAACGTGGTGACGTTCGTTGCGTACGACGGAACTACGTAGAGGCCAGTAGCCAATAGCTTTGGTCTCGTAATTTGATCTGACCATGCATGGCACTTTGTCCATCGGAATTCTCTGCAAACGATCGTAAAAAGTCTGATCGGATTTTGTTGTCGGACTTTCCGATGGAAAAAGTCCGATAGAGCCCACACACGATCGGATTTTCCAAAAACATAATCCGATCTGACTTTTTTCCGATCGTTTGTAGAGAATTCCAACGGACCTTTTCCGTCGGAATTTCCTACCGTGTGTACAGGGCATTACTCTAACCCTATCTCTAACTCTAACCTTAACTCCAACCCTAACCTCTAGCCCTAACTCTAATGTCCCGTACACACGAGCGGATTTTCCTAACCCTAACTCTAAACTAACTCTAACTCTAGAACACTACCACGAGCCGAGAAAATTAAGTTCAATGCTTCAGAGCATGCGTCAAATAGTTTCCGAGGAATTTTGCGCGTCGGAATTGGTGCAGACGATCAGAATTTTTCCGACCGAAAAATTGAGAACCTGCTCTCAATCTTTTGCTGGTGGGAGTTCCGCCAGCAAAAGTCTGATGGAGCCTACACACGGTCGGAATTTATCTCTATCCCTAAACCGATCTCTAACCCTAACGCCAACCCTAACCTCTAATCCTATCTCTAACCCTAACCTGATCTCTAAATCTAACCCTAACCCTAACCCTATCTCTAACTCTAACCCTATCTCTAACTCTAACCCTAACTCCAACCCTAACTCTAACCCTAGCCTTTAACTCTAACCCAAAATCACTCAATAAAAAGAACTGTCATACTTTCCTATTAGCAAAAAAACCCCCCAAAAAACGCTAAAACATATAGAAAGTGCAAAAAACGCAACACTTGCACTTTTGGTGCTGGTTCGTTGAAGTCTATCACATGCAAAATGCAATCTGTTGCGGAAAAGAAAAAGTCCCTGACCCTTTCCAAAAAATGCACCGGCTCAAAATGCACACATGTGAACTAGATCCATAGGAAACCATGTTAAATGGACTGTAGTGCATTTCTTCAAAATGCATTAAAAAACGCGTAGGCGTGAACCAAAAATGAGCACGTCACTTTGACCTGCATGCCATAAATATGAATAGTACCCGAATTGGCTTATTAACCACTTACCGCCCGCCCATTGTAAATGGACGTCGGCAAAGTGTTTGTCAAATCCTGACTAGACGTCAAAGGACGTCCTCAGGATTTTGAGCCGATGAGCCCCGGGGGCGCGCATCGCGACGATCATTGTTACGGGGTGTCAGTCTGACACCCCGCAACTACGATCTTGGTAAAGAGTCTCCGACAGAGACTCTTTAACACGTGATCAGCCGTGTCCAATCACGGCTGATCACAGTGTAAATAGGAAGAGCCGTTAATCGGCTTTTCCTCACTCGCATCTGTCAGACGCGAGTAGAGGAGAGCCGATCAGCTGCTCCTCTGACAGGGATGGTCTGTGCTGAATGATTATCAGCACAGCCCCCCGAGGATGCCCACACTGGACCACCAGGGACGCCACCAGACCACCAGGGATGCGCAGCACAAGGTATGCCACCCTAGACCACCAGGGATGACACACAGTGCCCACAATGGATGCCAATCAGTGCCCACAATGGATGCCAATCCGTGCCCACAATGGGCATCACTGATTGGCATGCATTATTGTTTGGCACTGATTGGCATCCATCAATACAAAACAATGCTGCCGATCAGAGCCTATCCGTGCCACCTATCAGTGCCCATCCGTGCCACCTATCAGTGCCATCCATGCCACCTATCAGTGCCCATCCATGCCCATCCGTGCCGCCTATCCATGCCAATCTGTGCCAGCTATCAGTGCCAGTTTGTGCCACCTATCAGTGCCCATCCGTGTCGCCCATCCGTATCGCCCATCAGTGCCACCTATCAGTGCCGCCTATCAGTGCCACATATCAGTGCCCATCTATGCCACCTCAGTGCCACCTCATTGGTGCCCATCAGTGCCGCCTTATCAGTGCCCATCAGTGCAGCCCCATCAGTACCCATCAGTGAAGGAGAAAACTTACTTATTTACAAAGTTTTGAAACTGAAACAAAAAAAAACATATTTTTTTTCAAAATTTTCGATTTTTTTTATTTGTTTAGCAAAAAATAAAAACCGCAGCGGTGATCAAATACCACCAAAAGAAAGCTCTATTTGTGGGAAAAAAATGATAAAAATTTCATTTGGGTACAGTGTAGCATGACCGCGCAATTGTCAAAGTGCGACAGCGATGAAAGCTAAAAATTGGTCTGGGCAGGAAGGTGTTTAAGTGCCCGGTATTGAAGTGGTTAAACAGTTTATTTTTATTTTTACATTGAAAACAATTAAGAAAGTCGCCGTCCACATCGGCTTCACGTGTACGCAAGAACACCGGAGTTATGGGTTGTTGTTTACTGCTTATTTGTAAATCAATGGGATTTGTGAAGTATGGGTCCTCTAAGTCCCATTTTCGGTGAGCACACTTTGTTGAAGTTTGATAAATGCAGACAAATCACTATTAACCAAGTTATCTGCTCTCCTCAACCGCTTATTTGCCTAAACGGCGTCTCTAAGATTTACACCGGGCGTCACAAGTTATTAAATTAAATGATCCTATTTTTATTTTTTTTTTATTTGCGAGGCCTATTACTGTAAGCCGAATATTTATAACAATAATATTCAGAGACTTGTCACATACACACAGGAGGAAGCTTAAACATTTCAAGATTTGCAATTTCCATTTCTTGGCACGGGCAGGAATACAATCACGGCGGGAAGTCCGGATGAAAATGAATTGAACGTCAAATCAGATCACTTACGCGAAGCCTGGACAAATCGTCTTATAAAGACTGATGCAAAGTGGAATTTAAGGTAAAACAATGTATCAAAGTGATTATGGACGAGGGGGGGGGGGGGGGGGTGATGAAGGTATTTGGGGTTTAGTGAATGTTTACCACTTTACATTTTTCCTTGACCACCCCCCCCTAACCAACGGCCCCCCTCTTAAGCACTTCAAGACCTCCTAATGGCTGTAGCTGTCAAACATAACCATGGTATTAAAATTTTCAGCCGGTGATTCTCTTTCACTAAAAGAGATCCGAGTGGCTAATTAGCTGCTGGATCGCTTTTAGAAGCAGCAGAAGTGGTTGTCCCCTCCCCCCAACCCACCCTCTTGCCGCTCGCTGGAGTTTCTCGGGCTTACAGTTACAGAAAGCCCAAGAAATGATCCAGTGGTTTGTACAGCTGGCCATAGAGGTGAAGTGAGACCGGATCATCTCTCCACACCTCTCCACACATGATCTAGTAGGCCAGGAGCAACACCAGTGACGGCGGGTGGTGTATTTTTTTGGGGGGGGGGCGACAAACAGTGCACAGCCTCCGCCCCCCCCCCCTAGTCGGGTCACCCACACAACCCCCTGGGCAGCCCACTTACCCCGGGTGGCTTCCCCTGCATCTCCTCCTCGGCATCACAGTGGTGTCCTAGCCGTGTGTTTCCTCCTCTGCATCACGGCGGTGTCCTCGCCATGCGTCCCCTCCCTGCTCCTCCCTTGGCCAGGGTAGCTTCTCCTTTCTGCCAATCAGGAAACGGGTCTTAGAACCCATTTCCTGATTGGCAGGGAGGCAGAATCAGTGTGACAATAGCGAATATTTATTCGCTACTGTCACACCACCGGGTGGGCTTTGGGGCGCAGTGCTTTTAGCCTGGATGAAGGGACAGACATACAATCCCCAAAACACATTGAATATATCAACAGTTTGCTATTGAAATAAAATGATAGAAATAAACAGATTAATTAATGTTCTAAATAATAATAATAATAATAATAATAATAACTATTATCATCATCATAATAATATTTTTTTTGTGTGTTACATTTTAGCCCAGATGAAGGAACAGATTTACAACCCCCGAAACACACTGGATATAAAAACAGTAATATAGATAAACAGAATAATTAAGTAGTATTGTTCTAAGTATTATTATTATTATTGTTGTTGTTGTTGTTGTTGTTATAATAATAATAATCATAATCATAATAATAATAAATAGACATGTGCACAATAGAAAAATGTGTTTATTTTTGTTTTGTTTCTTTCGTTTCCGTTGATTCGTAACGATTCGTAATTTCGTAAGTCGTCAGTGTTCGTATTCGTAGCGATTCGTATTTTCGTAAGAGTTATTTTTTCGTTGATTAGTTTTTCCGTTAGTTTAATTTTCGTTTATTCGAAATTCGGACGCATTCGTATTTTCTTAGATTTAGTTACATTCGTACTTTCGTTAGATTGATTTATTCGTACTTTCGGAACATTGTTTTCGTAGATTCGTAATCGGAGCATAATTCATAATTTTATGTAATGTGTATGCTATTATTACATTTTAAGAGACACGGAAAATTACGAATCGAAAAAAAAAGTTACGAATGAACGAATTTTTTCGTTCAATCCATTCGAAGCATGTTAAGCAGCGCCATTGTAAGAGACACGAAAAATTACGAATCGCAAAAAAAAAAAAAATTACGAATGTACGATTTTTTTTGTTCAATCCATTCGAAGCACATTAAGCAGCGCCATTGTATGTAATGTGTATGCTATTATTACATTTTAAGAGACACGGAAAATTACGAATCGAAAAAAAAAAGTTAAGTTACGAATGTACGAATTTTTTCGTTCAATCCATTCGAAGCACATTAAGCAGCGCCATTGTAAGAGACACGGAAAATTACGAATCGCAAAAAAAAAAAGAAAAAAAAAAATTTACGAATGTACGAATTTTTACGTTCATTTTGATTTTCGTTGTTTTTTTTCGTTTTTCAATCCATTCGAAGCACATTAAGCAGCGCCATTGTAAGAGACACGGAAAATTACGAATCGGACAAAAAAAAAAATAAATTATGAATGTACGAATTTTTTCGTTCAATTTTTTTCATTTTGATTTTCGTTAAGCAGCGCCATTGTAAGAGACACGGAAAATTTCCAATTCAACAAAAAAAAAAAGTTACGAATGTACAAATTTTTTTTCGTTATTTTGATTTTCGTTGTTTGTGTTTTCGTTTTTCGGATTTTCTTCTTTCTAGTTTCGTTGTTTCTAATTTGGTTAATTCGGATTTTCGTTGTTTTTCATATTCGTTCGATTCGAACATTCGTTAAAATTTTTAGCGAATCATTCGTTCATTCGTACGATAACGAATAACGAATATAACGAATTTTAACGGAAAAAAACGAAAAAAAAGCGAAACGAATTGCACATGTCTAATAATAAAAAATATTCATTTTTTTTTTATGTGTTGCATTTTAGCCCAGATGAAGGAACAGACTTTTGCCCTGTACACACGATCGGACACCGGAACGCATTTATAAACAGTTTGTCATTGAAACAAACTTGTATCTGAATATGATGGTTGAATTCTCGGATATCACGACCAACACCTGAGTACAGAAGTATTTTCCACTCAATACCATCCTGTCACTCATAATCAGAAAACATTTTGCTGGCTGTAGTGGCTCTGTTGACCCTGTAACCTAACCCCCCCCCCCCCCCCCACCCCCCCCCCCCCCCCCCCCCCCGCCCCCCCCCCCCCCCCCCCCCCCCCCGATTGGCGACTGTTTCCCCGCGCTGAATGACAGGTGCCAAGTGAAATAATCTCGCCGATCATTTGAATGCAAAATGTTGTTTTTTTTCCCCCATCGCCTTCCACAGAAGCCTCAAAAGCCGGAGGAGAAGAGACGAGGCCCAATTAAAATCCACCGCAGAAACGTCTTGCCAAAAACAAACTTCCTGACGTTTTTTTTTTTTTTTTTTTCCCCTTCACAAATAATTAGCTGCCATTGAAACTTAATTACTTTTACTAACAAAAGACAGAAACCTTTAGATCACTCAAATCAAAACGCATATTTGCTTGCATGGGGGCTGGTGTGGGGGGAGGGGGGATATAAATAAATGCTATGTTTGCTTCAGCGACTTTAAGAATTATAAACAGGCTCGTCGGAATATCAATGCACAAAGGGCGCCGCAGCCAGCTTCTAGTTAAAAATAATTGTGTTATTAAATAGGGTGAACGCGGCGTGTAATTATTCGCGGACTGGGGAGGCAATTATTTAAAAAGTTAATCTTCGGAAAGTTATCAAACTTGCAAATGCACAAAAAAACTGTTTGGCGATGGGATTTATTTCTGTTAGCCAGCACTGTCCATAGAATCCTTCACATCGGTATAGATTCAATGCAGATAACTGGAACTTTTCAGAACAATTAGAATTTGAATCGGTCGGAAAGCGATCGACCGATTCAAGTTCGGTGTGAAGAAATAGCTGATTGTTAAGCAGTGGGCCGGGAAGCCGCCCGCCCACGTCCTAAATAACCATGGGTCACCATCTGTTAGCGGGCTTCCCCACTGACAGATGAATGTAAAGCACCCAACCCCCCATGCTGAGTGCATGTGGCCTGGTATGGTTCAGGAGGGGGGAGGGGCTTGCTCACCCCCCCTCCCTTTCCTGACCTGCCGGGCTGCATGCTTAAGGCCCAACTCTGGGCATTTTTTTTGTTAACCACTTCCTGCCCAAGGACATCATATGACATCCTTGACTTTCAACCTGGAAGACTTAGGATATCCTATGAATGAAATGTGTTATGGCCCTGCCCCTGAGGAGATGTCAACATGACACCCTTCATTTATAGTGTAACTGTGCAGAGAGAAGAGCTGAAATCACCCAATTCTCTGAATCTCTGAGAATCACTCAAGAGGAACCAGCATCAAATTCTGTTCCTGCAGTATTTTTTTTTTTCACCACAAGTTATTCTCAGGTTTCCATGTTGAATGACACTATGCATCATTTAACCCGGAGGCCCTGGTGCTGAAATCATATTGTTCTCTGAATCTCTAAGGACCACCCATCAGGAACCAGCATGACATTTCACTCCACATTTCTGTCAGGCAGCACAGCCAAGAAGATCACTTTACCATTGTCTTGTTGACCCTTACAGCATCATAAATGGCCCTGCCCCTGAGGAGATGTCAGCATGGCCACCAAAGAGGAACCAGCATGAAATTCTGATCCAGTAGTACCTCTTTTTTCACCACAAAATGTTCTCAGGCTTCCATGTTGAATGATACCATGCATCATTCAACCTGGAAGACTTAGGATATCCTATGAATGAAAGGTGTTATGGCCCTGCCGCTGAGGAGATGTCAACATGACATCCTTCATTTATAGTGTAACTGTGTAGAGAGAAGAGCTGAAATCACCCCGTTCTCTGAATCTCTGAGGATCACCCAAGAGGAACCAGCATGAAATTATGTTTCTGCAGTATTTATTTTTTCACCCACAAGTTGTTCTCAGGTTTCCATGTTGAATGACACTATGCATCATTTAATCCGGAAGACTTAGGACATACTACGAATGAATGGTGTTTTGGCCCTGGTGCTGAAATCTTGTTCTCTGAATCTCTAAGGACCACCCATGAGGAACCAGCAATACATTGTGCTCCACATTTCTGCCAGGCAGCACAGCCAAGAAGATCCCGTTACCATTTTCTTGTTGACCCTTACAGCATCCTATATGGCCCTGCCCCTGAGGAGATGTCAGCATGACCACCAAAGAGGAACCAGCATGAAATTCTGATCCAGCAGTATACTATATCTTTAATTGGACAGATATGATGTGCTAAATCATTGTCCAAAAAGGAAGCTGGTAGGTGAAGTGATCATAAGTGTAGCTGCAGAGTCCAAGCAGAGGTGTCACCAGTCTGAAAGCGTTCTGTGAACCACACGAGTGTCCGCATCTCATTACTAATCCTTTGACAGATGAAATCATTTACATGTGTTTTGCTGGCTGCCTGGAGTTCAACTATGTAAATTGACATTTTATTCCAGCAGCTTCTACTTTTTCCCTTGTTACTTTTTACAAAAGCTATGTAAACAAGACCTTTCACTGATGGATTACTTCTAAGAATTGTCCAACAAAGACACAAATGAGACAACGTTTTCTCTTCTGTATAACCAAACAATAAAGACAGATGGTGATAGAAAACAACATTTCGCACCAAGAATGGATACGATGAGGTCACTTTTCTTGTTATGTCAAAATCTCTTAAAGTGAACTAAACTTGAAATGTAAAAAACTGCTAGCAGATAGATATTTATGGTAGAAGAGACTCTGTGGGGTATATATATATATATATATATATATATATATATATATATATATATAAAATTAGGTGGACCAATGTTACAAGCAATCGCCCAGCTCTCACAAATTCTTACCATATTTTGCTTGATTTCCTATGATCTTCAGCTCAATCAAGATCAGTGGTTCTCATCAGTGGCGGCTGGTGCTCAAAATTTTTGGGGGGGCGCAAACAAACAACCTCACTGTGCCATCAAACGTTGCCACTGTGCCCATCAAACGCTGCCACCCTGCCCATCAAACGCTGCCACTGTGCCCCAAGTGCTGCCACTGTGCCCCAAGTGCTGCCACTGTGCCCCAAGTGCTGCCATTGTGCCCCAAGTGCTGCCATTGTGCCCCAAGTGCTGCCATTGTGCCCCAAGTTCTGCCACTGTGCCCCAAGTGCTGCCACTGTGCCCCAAGTTCTGCCACTGTGCCCCAAGTGCTGCCACTGTGCCCCTCAAGTGCTGCCATTGTGCCCCTCAAGTGCTGCCATTGTGCCCCTCAAGTGCTGCCATTGTGCCCCTCAAGTGCTGCCACTGTGCCCCTCAAGTGCTGCCACTGTGCCCCTCAAGTGCTGCCACTGTGCCCCCTGCACTTACCTTGTCTCGGTGTGCAGCGCACGGTGTCCCCTCATCTTCCCCTCATCTTCCGATATCTTCTCCTGCGCTCCTGTCTTCTGCTATGATTGGACGCCTAGCGTCCAATCACAGCGCCTGTGACTTCAGCCAATCAAGTGACAGGTAACAGACCCGGCAACCTGATTGGCTGAGAGGCGGGTCTGTGTTAGGGAAGCAATGTATTCGCTTCTCTAACACAATACTGTGTAATCAGCGAACGCACAGCAGTGCGCCCGCTGTTTACACTTATGGAAGCCTATTAGAGCACACTGCTCTAATTAGGTCCCCTATTAGAGCTTACAGCTCTAATAGGGCGCTTCCAGAAACACCCCCCCGCTGTAATTCAGATGCCCGGCGCCCGACAAGGGGCCGGACACCTGAATAGGGGGCGGCAGCGGTGACAATAGATAGATTCATGCAATGCATGAATCTATCTATTGGTGATAGAGCGGTGCAGGAGAGGGGGGGCGGCGCTCCTGCGCCCTCTATGCACGCACCGCAACTGGTTCTCATCCTTATTGAAGAGGTAAAATCTTCCACCACCTTCCATTCCATAGTTTCATAGTTAGCAAGGTTGAATAAAGACACCAGTCCAACCTGAGTGAGTGTCTACAATTGTCCCCATCCCTGTACATTGCACACTCACATCACATGTCCCTACCCTCAAGGAACCCACAATCCAAGGTCCCCATTCATATACTAGGGACAATTTTGGACAGAAGCCAATTAACCTACCTGCATGTCTTTGGATTGTGAGAGGAAACCGGAGTACCCGGAGGAAACCCACGCAGGCACAGGGAGAACATGCAAACTCCAGGCAGGTAGTGTCATGGTTGGGATTTGAACCAGTGACCTTTGTTACTGCTAGGTGAGAGTGCTAACCACTACACCACTGTGCCGCCCTGACAGTAGAAAAATAAAAAAAAGAAGGGGACTCTGCAGCAACCTTAGTGGCTCTGTTGGGAATGAGATTTCCAAAGGGGGCTGCAGAAAATTCTTGCAGATGGGGTGTCAGGACCAGGATCTGAACCCACAACCTCAATTATGTCTGGTAGTAGCTCTTCTTGCTGAGCCACCTGAAATCCTGGACAGAATTCTGTCTGATTCCTTGGATAATCTTGCCTTGTACCTCATTTCTGGTACAGAACTCCTTGCTCCTACCATCAACTTCCCATTTTAGCCATGCTTTTGCACTCCCTGTTTGCCAGATTATTGTGCTCTCACCAGCCGATATATTTCTCCTTTGGGTACCTGCAGCTGTCCTTATCTCCAATACCACTCATTACAAGCCTTTGGCTTGTTCCTTGACTTCGCTTGCTCTTGAGGTCACCTTTGTAACCATTTGTTAACGACCTTTAGCTTGTTTACTGACTATGCTTCTGCTTGATCCCTACCTGCTATATCTGCTAATGGACCAGAGCTTGCTCACCTCCTGGTGGGGTGGTCCTGGGGACCGCAACCTGGTATCAACATGCAGCAAAATCCATCCCCATCAGGTGCTCTGGTAAATACCGGTTAGTGCTTAGACCCCACACCTTGGGTGAGCCTGCATCATCTGCCAGGTTGACCTGCTTGTGTACTTATCCAACTGATCAGTAGGAGACTCTCTAATGCTAAAGCTACTGGTCTCCGAGCCTGACCCCTGACCGTGACACAGGGTCTCAGGATGGGGCTGGGGGTCTCTCTAAGAGGCTGAGGACATTACAGGGGCACTCTGGTAGACTGCAGGGGAACTATGGGGGGGGGGGAGTTGGAGACTCTGCAGTAGTCTGGGGTACTACAGAGGCTGTGAGGCACTGTAAAAGGTTGGAGAACACTATGGGAGGAAGGGAGGGGCACTATGCTGGCTGAGTGGCACTGGGGTCAACTATGGAAGGTTGGGGAGATCGGCTGGTGGCTGTAGGCCCTGTAAGAGGGAGGTCATGTCCTGGCAGTGGTTGAGAACCATTGATCTAGTGGCCATAATGCAGAATTTTGCTGAAATACTACAATGAGGGAATTTACTGCATTAAGACCAGTAGGTGGAGCTGACAATCATTGGAAATACGATTAACCAAATTCTATCCTTTGCAGTCTTCTTGATGCTGGAGGGATTATGGTTCCACAGGAACCTTAATGCCTATCTTGTGGTACTGTGGCATTTACATACAAATATTCCAAATGATGGCAGATATCATTTGAATACTAGTAGTTCCATCCCCAGCTTTGACAATTGGCACACAACCCTGCAGAAACAATCGAGTTTGGTGAAAAAACATTTTGCTTATGAGAAAATGGTAGCCATTAGACAATATGGATACTTAATCTTTGAAAAAGCTTGGAAACCTTGGACTATTTGGAAGACTTGTCATTCTTGTAGTCCTTTCATGTTGTATTGTAAAATTTTGTACTGCAAGAGTTTGTATTGCAACATTCTGTTTTGCACTTTTGGTCTGCTTATGTTCTGTTTCGCCTCATAGGCGCTGTTTGTACTTACTATGCAAAACTACTAATTGGATTGATAAGAAAAAGTATAATTCCAATCTAAAGGGAACATTTCATTTTTTATTTTTTAATGATTCCTCTTAAGCCCCATACACACGCTCGGACAATCCGCGGACCAGGTCGGTCGGACTTTGTCCGACGTACTTTGTCCGATGTTGGCGTTGCGTACACACGGTCGGACTACGTTGTCGGAATATCCGGTCCGGAAGAACGTCGTGACGTAAGTCGTCGTCCACGAGATTACAAAAGGGAAGTTCAGCACCACGTCAGGCACCCGTTGGGCTCCTTCTGCTGATCCCGTGTTTATCGAGAGTTAGTGGAAGTTTGGTGACTTAAGATTCGCGCTTCTCAGTTTTCTGACTCAGATCGTTACTGCTCTTCAGTTTGTGCTTGTCGTGCGTATCTGTTTATTAGTGCGTGTAGTCAGTTCGCATTTGTTGGTCATTGCGGCCTATATCTTGATATAGGACGCTTTGATTTGCACTGCTTATTGTCTGCTCGTTGCTGGTATTCACTTCGTTCTTTCAGGCCTTGCTGTTTATCTGTGCTTTCTGTTTGTCCGTTCTGACCAGCCGACCTTTTGTGACCTTCTGAGCGATGTTTCCCGTGCGTACTCGTCGCCGAGTTCGTGCTGTACGCGGAATTGGTGTCGGGCTTTTAGCTTTGACCCAAGACCCGTCCATGAACAGAGTGATGAGGAGTATGTGGACCAAGAATTGGTTGCTTCAGCGTGACCAGTTCTCGCACATGCCTTTGCTTCGTGAGATCCGGGAGAATAATCCTGATGATTTCAGGAACTTTCTCAGGATGACGGACCCCGATTTTCACCGTCTTTTGGCTTTGCTGACCCCCTTTATCAGCCGGCAGGATACCTGCATGAGACAAGCCATTACTCCGGAGCAGAGGCTTGTTGCCACGTTGAGGTACTTGGCGACAGGGAGAAGTCTTCAGGATTTGAAGTTCTCTTCAGGTATCTCTCCCCAGGCCCTGGGAATCATTATTCCAGAGACCTGTTCTGCCATCATTCAGGTCCTGCAGGAGGACTATATTAAGGTAACATTTCTACTTTACTATTCCCTTCTATGTATGCTCTGTTTGCTAATGACTTGTATTTTTGACCTCCTTCCCTAATTACCATGATTGCAATATGTTCTAATATGCTGTGCCCCTTTTCTCCTTCATGCATTTTTCCCTTCACTTACCTCACCAGCATGCTCTTCTGCCCCAATAGACACCTATGGCCTAGTCACTTAAGCAATGTCTTTTGTCTGCTGCATAGTATTGTTTGCCCCAAACACCCCCTAAAATATGCACAAATGTTTGCTGTGTGGTTTACTTCATGTAGAGCCCCCTTTTTTTGTTCTTTTGGTGGGGGGGGGGGCAAACTCATTAGGAACCCCCTCCCCCAACTGCTCTGTCAGATGGTACCAATCCTTTATCTGCTGGCTTTCCCAAGGTCAATACACACTATATACCTACCTCTTTATAGTGCGCATCTTTAGGGATGAATTCTGCAAAGCATGTAGTGCAAGGGGCTGCCTCCATACATTCCATTTCCTAATTTTTTGTCTTCTTTCCCTCCTATTAGCTTGCTTGGTAATTTAATAATGTCACACTGTGCCTGCCTTTTTTTGGGGGGGGGGGGGGGGGGGGGGGGGGAAATGTTATTTGATCTTTCCTGTGGCCTGCCAATAGTGTTAAGTACAGAGGGTCTGGCCAAACTAGGCCACATTATTGAGCCATTTGCCAATCAATGAAGTGCAGAGGGTTACCTGTCCACCCCCCCCCCCCCCAAAACCATAGTTATTGCCAATGTCCCATCAGAAGTGGGGGGATTGATGGGGGGGTGAGTAATCTGTGAAGGGGAGCCTCTACTTTTCTGTGTAAATACTTTCCAGCCTCCAATTTTATACAATGCTCTTGTTCCAAGATGTTGATTGTCTAATCTGCTTGCAATGTTTAGGTGCAAAGTGACTCATTTTTTTTTCTTGTTTCACTCCACAGTTCCCTTCCACGCCACAGGAATGGCAGACTGTGGCCTCCCACTTTGCCAGCCGTTGGGACTTTCCTAACTGCGGAGGGGCAATTGATGGGAAACACGTCCGCATCGTCCCACCGCCCAACTCGGGGTCCTACTATTATAATTATAAAGGGTTTAATAGTGTAGTGATGTTGGCGGTGGTGTCGGCAACATACGAGTTTATGTATGTGGACGTGGGGATGAACGGCCGGATATCGGATGGTGGGGCCATTACGCACACGGAGTTCTACTGGCGTCTCCAAAGTGGCAGTCTGTGCTTGCCACCTCCAGAGGAGAATGCCGAAGGACTCCCCTTCGTCTTTGTCGCAGATGAAGCGTTTGCGCTGACTCCCCATGTGATGAGGCCGTTCCCGATGAGGACCCTCACCCGGACCAGAGGGTCTTCAACTACAGGCTGTCCAGAGCCAGAAGAGTGGTGGAGAACGCTTTTGGCATCCTGGCCAGCCGCTTCCGCCTGTTCCTGACGGCATTTAACTTGGCGGAATACAAACTGAACCACATAGTTCTTGCCTGTTGCATATTGCACAACTTCCTCAAAAGACATAACAGGAACTATGTGGTGCCCGTTGGCCCAGATGTGGAGGGCCCTCCAAATGCGGACCTCACAGCCCTTCGAGTGGCACGTCCAGGCTTGCCCCCTCTCAATGCCCGCGTGGTCCGGGACCAATATATGGAATACTTTGTGGGTAGGGGGGCCATTGCTCTGCCTGACGATGTGTGAGAGGCATTTTTTAATAAATCTGATATTTTAACCAACCTCTGATTTCTTGTCATTTCAGTCTTCTTTTTAGCTTATTTTACTTTGTCATTTTTTCCCTTTGCCTTCGACAGTGGTAATGCACTTTCTGGGCAAAAGGAGGTAACAGTCTCTTCTTCCCAAAAAGATTATTCTCATGTGTGTTTGCTACCTAATCTTTGGTCTAGAGAAGGTTTCTCCTGCATAACTGACACCCAAAATACTCCTTTTCAGCACCAGGTCTGACATGTGTGTATTCTCCAAAATGCTGTGCTCCGTGTTTTCGTACAAAGCACTGTGGGTGTCATTTACATAAGTCAAATCCGCTATGCTCTACAAGTGCATTGAAAAAGTTCCCTGGGAAAGGAAATTGCAGTGCAAAGTGGATTTGCCTTTAGTAAATAACACCCATTGCCCCCCATATCCTTTACATTTTACATACATAATGCATTGTTTTATTTAAATAAGGAAGCCACACATTTGGAAAAATAAAAAAGTTTACTTGGAAAACATTCACAAGTGCGTTTACAATCTTCACGCCAAAACTGACAACATCTTGGTTATTTACAACATTATTTACAAAGATTACGCAATTTGTAAAACCAGGCATGGAGCTAAGCAGAACCTATGAAGTAGGAAAGTTCAACTTTGTAAAGTGAAGACAAGATCAGACATGACTATATGTTCAAAGTGTGTTTGATCTTGCCTTCATCACATGGGGGGGTCACCCCCGAAAAGTGGAAATTTGGAACATGCACACAATTTGGTTCTGAAAATGGTCATTAGATGGTAAAACACATGCCTAGAAGCTTCAAAAGTGCCATTTTCCATCATGGGGATGAATGGACGTTTTTTGGGGGTGCAACCCCTTCACCACAACCACTTTCGTAGTTCGTAAAGTGTTTGCACCCCCAAAAAAACGTTGCCATTCACCCACCATGATGGGAGCTAGCACATGTGGACACAATGTGTGCATGTTCCAAATTTCACACAGTTTTTAAGTTGCAAATGTGTTCAGAAGCTGGCACAAATGTGTGTAAATTACTTGTTGCTTTTTCATATTTTTCCTAAAACATCAATGATGTTCTTCAATTTTTGTTGAACATCATTGATGTTTTGCTTTATGTAATCTAGATCTCTATTGCAGACCATTATCTCTCCGATGAGTACGTGGGCACTCTCTGTGGTAAAGTGCGATTTTTCTTCCACAACATCCACGTCACCTAAAAACCACAAACAAACAAAAATGGGGTGTTGGAAATGAGGCAGCCATACATGGATTAGCTTACCAGTAGCTGTGTTCTCCCACACTCACCTGTTGTGGTGACAATTTCTCCAAGTTCGATGATCTCTCCTTCCTCCTCCTCCTCCTCCTCTGCTTCTGCTCTTTCCCCTTTTTTGGTAGGTGTTGGTTTGGGGGTTTCCTCAGACGGCCCAAGTTTTCGCTCCCCTATGAGAATGTCCAAAAGGAAGATTTAGCAACACAAGCTATTGAGGGCAGAAATAGGAAATGACAAACA
The DNA here is from genome assembly GCA_028564925.1 of Lithobates sylvaticus. NCBI lineage: Eukaryota > Metazoa > Chordata > Amphibia > Anura > Ranidae > Lithobates > Lithobates sylvaticus. The sequence continues at coordinate 24,676,272 of CM053027.1, forward strand.
TTGCTTGAAAGTGACGGACACTATTTTAGTTTGGCCAGTTACAAATGTCAACTACATGAATGAAGTCACTTTGTAAAGGTGCTAAACTGACTAGCTTTTTGGTAGAAGTTTGTGTGATGGAGACCCCCCTCTAGTATCCACTGGAGCACATGTGTGGAAAAGCATAATAAAAAGGGGGTTTGGGTGTCCCAGCACTAGTGCTCTAGAGTCCAGATGGGTAAACAGCTACTGAGTGACCTCTCCTTTACATTGAATAAATTGGCTTTACATTCTTGATGACATTTCTAGTGAGAACAAACTTCCTTTCCCCAAAAAAACACCAAACATCGTATTATAAGTGGCCGAACGATCGAGGTTGCGTACGATCGAATGCACACACACACGACCATGACAGTGGCAGAAAGATCGAGGCTGAGTACGATCGAATGCACAGACGAACCTGAAAGTGGCCATTTTGGAATGTACAACTTGGTAAAAATCAAAACACAATGGAGCAGTATGCAAGCAAGAAATCAAACACAAAACACAACTACTTACTTTTTTGAAGAATTCTCTTGATCTTTCTGTACTGATCGGCCTCCCTCAGTTTCAGGTCTGACCAGCGTTTCCTGAGTTGCTCCTTGGATCGTTGTACCCCAAAATTATTGTACAGCCTTCTCACAACTTTAGACATGATCTTGGCCTTGCGGACATTGGGGTTGAGGTAAGGCCCATACTTCCCATCATAGTCGCTCCTCTTTAATATGTCCACCATCTCCAACATTTCTCCAAATGACATATTGGAGGCCTTGAATTTCAGGTTCCGGGATCGGGACGTTTCTGCCTCCGGACTTTCCTCGTCCTCCTCCTCGTTGGTGGGATATTTGTGGCGCACCTGCTGTGTCCCCGCCATGTGCTCTCCCCACTACGCCGTAAAGAGAAGGGGTGGGGAATAGACGAGAAAGATCGTCAGGGGCGGGCGGAGTTTGAAGCATGCGCAGTGTATATAAAACGTCACACGCCTGTGTCGTAGCCACGATCTGGGAGACGAGGGGAGAGAAAACTCACACGAGACGATCGCTACAAACGAAGGTACAATTTAACGTTGGTACATAACTAGCCTAGACTGATTTGAACTTGAGGCTTCTTTATGGAGAAGATTAGGAGAGTTTAGCCTGACATAATTTTGAGGGTTTTGTGTGTTGTTGTGTCTTGCAGAGATTGATATGAAGGGATTCAACGACATGAGTTTTCTCCCCCTCTTCATTGCCAAATACAGGGATTTTCCCATATTGTGGCAGGGTATACACCCACATTACACCAACAAACCAAAGAGGCACGCAGCCCTGGAGGAACTTGTGGAATTTGTCAAGCCAAGGTTCCCCACGGCAACTGTTGATGATATTAGAAAGAAAATTGGCAGCCTGAGGAGTGCGTATATCAGGGAGAGGAAGAAGGTCGTGAAGTCTGAGGAAACTGCAACTTCAGCAGATGAGGTCTATGTCCCCAAGCTCTGGTACTATCAGAGTCTCCATTTTCTGAAGGACCAGGCTGATGTCACGGAGCCAACCTCAACTCCTCCTTCCACGCTTCCTTGCGCACAGCCCACCCCTGATGAGGCTTCCGAGGAGCAACCTGGGCCTTCCAGTCTGGAAGAGGTGGAGGAGCCCAGCTTGTTCCAGGTATAGTAGTTTTGCTACCATTTAGGGGAATAATGAATGATGTTCACTTAATTCAGGATCGCCAATTGCTTAGTTCCTAACGTGTTTGACATATCAACAGACAGTGGTGTTGGAGACATTTGGGGCCAGAATCTAAACTGCTGGGCTGAGAATTGTATGGTTTTCTATTTGTAAACATTTTGCAACAGTCACTAGATGAGAATTGTGTGTGTTTGATGAACAAATAACTGAAACTATGTCCCTTTTTCCTACACAGGAAGACCTCAGCCAGGAGGTGGCTGTGGAAGGTGGCAGTCAGGAGGAGGCAGGGGTTAGTGGCAGCCACCAGCTGGGTAGTGGCAGCCAAGAGGGGGCTAGGCCTCGGAGCCTGACTGACACCCAAACCCCTCCCCTCCGCCCTCCGTACAAAAGGGCGAGAAGGGGGGGGTTATGCGGCACAGTCAGCGCTCCGGATGATAAGAGAGGCTTCAGACTCCCTACATGCCACACCCGCCGACGAGGAGACCTTTGGCTCGGTGGTTGTCACAAAAATGATGGGTATGGAGGTGAGGCAACGCAACATGTGTGAGGGGCTCATCCTCCATGTCCTAAATAAGGGTAGGGCTGGGGAGATGACCCCAGTCACACATGTTTGCCATAGCTACCATGCTCCACCTCCTCCTCCTCCTCCTTCTGCCACCCCACCAGCACGACAGCCACAGCGTGCAAGGAAGCGTGGAAGGAAGACCTGAGAGTGACGACCTGCAATCAGTCTGGTCTGAGAGAAGATGGAGCCTCTCGTAGTACCAGAGCCTGGGGACCTAGATGGCATCTGCTGCAGTTCCGGATACTTTGGACTTCACGACCAGATTGCACTCCCCTTAATATACGTACTCCTCAGGCCCCCAATTTTCTACGCTTGAACAATGATGGTTGCCGTGGGGGGCCAAGGCTTTGCAAATTCCCCAAGTTTCACCATGGCTGCGTTCCTCTTTGGTTTGTTGGTGTGACCTAAATAAAGGTTTTTTTGATTTGAAATAATCATTGACTATTGTGTTTTACTTTGCTACAATGACAGTTTTTCTTTGAGTAGGCTGGTACATTTCACTAATCCTAAAGTAGAATTAACAAGGGGCAACAACAACAAACAACCTCCTAGTAAATTTAAGCAAGAAATACAAATGTAAATAATGTGTTTTTGGTAATTTGAGACAAACAACCCCCCCCAAAAAAAAAAAAAAAAAACATTCAAATATTTATTCCCAAAAAAAAAAAAAAAAAAGACAAATCATGGTAAAAAAATAACAAAGATTCTTTTCCGTTCAGAGTAAAAATAAACATGTAGTGTATAAATGGTGCAAAGTAATAAAGAAGTAAGTTTGTGAGAAGTGCGGGTGAATAGGAGCAGCTAAAAGATGTCATTCTTGTTGCATTGTAAAGAAAAAGAGAATGCGCTGCATTAAAGACATTTTAACATTGCAGCGTGACGAATGTGCTGTGTCGATTAGGAAAGGTAGTTTTACCTGACCGAGCGCTTCCGTCACAGAATTTCTTCTGAGCATGCGTAGCACTTTGTCCGTCGGACAAGCGTACACACGCTCGGATTTGGTGTGATCGGACCGGGTTGACGGGAAATCTTTCCAGCAGGAGATAAGACTTTGTCCGACGGACAAACCGACGAACACTGTCCGATGGTGCATACACACGGTCTGATTTTTCAACAACCTTGTCCGATCGGACCAAATTGATGAAAAAGTCCGACCGTGTGTATGGGGCTTTAAAGAAAAAACTTTAATGGTTTGGGGTTATTTTGTTATATGTTATGTTTTTATTTCTTATTCATTTTTTTAGTATTTCAAATCTTTGTTAACTGAAGCTTTACTTATCCTGGTTTGAACAGTACAGGCAGGAAGGAAATGAGAGATTGAGGAGTTACTCCTCTGACTCAAACTTAAAGAGGAACTGCTCACATTATTTGTAATAAAAACATCTTTGCCTCCCTATGCTGAATGTGTTGTAATCTTTCTATGTTACTTGTATACATTCCTTGTACTTAAATAAAATACTTTTGACAAGAAAAACATCTTTGCCATTCTGAAACTTCCCTCCAACCACGTTGCAAATTATTTTATATATACTGTGATTCTGTACTTGCCAAATATGCTGCAGAAATCTCCCTCTACTGAGTCTGGCTGCAGCCATTTTGACTGTGGGCAGCTGACCCTGCTGCCTGTTCACTTCCTGGATTTACACAGACAGGCAGAGGCACACCTCCAGGTCTGCAGCTCTCATTGACCCTCTTATGACTCATTCCCCCTCCCTTCCTGGCAAACTCTCACAAGAGTGAGAGAGAGAGAGCTGTACATGATGTCATAAGCCTAGACTAATGACCAGACAAAAAACAGGAAGTGGGCTGTATAAGATATTTACTGGCAAAAAAAAATGTTTTACTATCCAAAGTTAAAACAACAAGGGCAGAAGATTTAATAGATGGAAAGTTGAAAAAAATTACTGAAGGTCCACTTTAAAGCCCATGTCCAGGCTCTGTGCTACACCAATTCAAAAGACCACCTTCCCCCTTAGTTTTTATTTTAATGTTCTCCTACGTAGAAGTAGTGTTGTCACCCTAGGTCTGGGTTTCTCAACTAGGGTTCCTCCAGAGTTCGCTAGGGGTCGCTATTCTCACACTGAACCTCCTCCCGGCCAATCAGGAAGAAGGTCCTGGGACCCGTCACCTGATTGGATGAAAGGACAGGCGATCCTATTGGATGCCTAGGAGGAGGGGGGAGAAGACACACTGCGAAAGCCACCATGATACAGAGGAGGAAGAGACACCTGCTGTTCGTCGGAGCTTTACCCACTCGGAACCTAGATGGGGTAAGTGCAGGGCTTGATGACGGACCACGAGACCCATACAGGTGACCTGACCAAGCGGGATAGGGGGGGTTGCAGGTGACCCGACGAGCAGGAGTTCCTTGAGGGTTTCTCCAGAGATTGCTAGAGGTTGTTAGGGGTTCCTTCAGGGTTCCTCCAGAGGTTGCTAGGGGTTTCTTGAGCAATGAGCCATTTCTGCCTCTCTCAGATAAGTTCCCAATGAATGACACCATTGATCTCTTGGATTTACTTCTAAGAATTGTCCAACAAAGACACAAATGAGACAATGTTTTCTCTTCTGTATAACCAAACAATAAAGACAGATGGTGATAGAAAACAACATTACACCAAGAATGAACACGATGAGCAGGAGGGTTTCTCCAGAATTTGCTAGAGGTTGTTAGGGGTTCCTTCAGAGTTCCTCCAGAGGTTCCTTGAGCAATGAGCAATTTCTGCCTCTCAGATAAGTTCCCAATGACACCACTGATCTTTTTAGCTATCTGTAAGGGGGTAATTCACCACAATGACCACAAGTGTATGGATCATTCTTCCTACTGACCAACATATTAATGTACGATGAGTTGTAGATATAGTAATTTTTAGCAGAGGTTCCCTGAGCCCCGAAAGTTATTTTAAGGATTCATTGCCAAGTTTTTACGTTGTAGCAGTCTTTGTGGTTGCCAGCCCAGCCTAATGGCACATACTGCACAAGCACTTTCAGCTTGGAGTCCACAGGTAGCGCAAAGCCTCATGGCATCTCAACATTATTGGAAAGGTACATTCACCACAATGTACAGCGCTGATACAGAGTCTGAGGGGAGCGCACTTAAAGAGCAAAGCACATGGATTTCTAAAGCCTATAATGTTGAATTAAAAAAACATATCACACATCATCTAGAAACAATCTCTGAAAAAGATAGGAACATGTTTTGATTTTTATTTACAACTGTCTTTATTCAGCAGAGACTAGGTAAACATGTGAATAGGTGTTTACAGCTCCACCTAGTGCTAGAACTGTATATATGTATATTAAAACGCATTTCTGATTCCGATTCAGATTTTTATGCAAAAGTTCATTTTAAATTGACTAAACAAATAAACAAAAATGTAATGATGAGCACAAAAAAAAAAATATGAGGCAAAATACAGTGGGTAAAATAAATATTGAACACATCAATATTTGTAAATATATTTCTAAAGGTGCTATTGAAACTTTCACCACATGTCGGTAACAACCCACGCAATCCATACATACAAAGAAACAAATAAGTTCAACAATGAAGTTATGTGGAATAAAATGGAATGACACAGGAATAAAGGGAGGTGAAAAAAAAGCATGGAAAGCCAAGACACCTGATGAAATCTATCAGTAATTAGAAAGCAATCCTGCCCCTTGTCCTTGCAAATTAATATCAGCTGGTTCAGTCTCAACTGATGGCCTATAAAAAGGTGTCTCATTACCAAGGTGTCACACAAGAAACATCTCATGATGGGTAAAAGCAAAGAGCTCTCTCAAGACCTTCGCAAACTGATTGTTGCAAAACAAACTGATGGCATTGGTTACAGAAGGATTTCTAAACTTCTGAATGTTCCAGGGAGCACTTTTGGGGCCATAATCCCGAAGAGGAAAGAACTTAATTTTACCATAAACCGGCCACAACCAGGTGCTCATCGCAAGATTTCTGACAGAGGAGTGAAAAGAATTATCAGAAGAGTTGTCCAAGAGCCAAGGACCACTTGTGGTGAGTTCCAGAAAGACCTGGAATTAACAGGTACAATTGTTTCAAAGAAAATAATAAGTAATGGACTCACCTGCCATGGCCTTAATGTACGCTCACCACGCAAGACTCCATTGCTGAAGAAAACTCACGTTGAAGCTTGTTTTAAAGTTTACGGCACAACATTTAGACAAGCCTGGGAAATACTGGGAGAATATAGTCTGGTAAGATGAGATAAAAATTTAACTCTTTGGATGCCATAATACACACCATGTTTGGAGGTCAAATGGCACATCGCCCCGAAAACACCCTCCATACCAAAGGTTTGGTGGTGGGAACATCCATGTGGTGTTGTTTTTCAGCATACGGTACTGGCAAACTTCATATCGTTGAAGGAAAGATGAATGGAAAAATGTACCAAGACATTCTTGATAAAAGTTTGTTGCCATCTACCAGGAATGATGAAGATGAAATGAGAGGGACATTTCAGTAAGACAATCATCCCAAACACAAAGCCAAGGAAACTCTCAATTGGTTTCAAAGAAAGAAAATAAAGCTGCTAGAATGGCCCAGCCAATCACCTGACTTGAATCCAATAGAAAATCTATGGAAAGAACTAAAGATCGTCATTCATAGAAGAGGCCCACAGAGCCTTCAAGATGTGAAGACTGTTTGTGTGGAAGAACGGGCCAAAATCACACCTGAGCAACGCATGTGACTAGTTTCTCCATACAGAAGGCGTCTTGAAGCCGTCATGACCAACAAAGGATTTTGTACCAAGTATTACATTTCAGTTAGGGTGATTAATACTTTTTTCATGTGTCATTGCATTTTCTTACACATATCTTAATTTCTGAACTTATTTGTTTTGGTTTCTTTTTATGTATTGTATGGGTTGTTGCCGACATGTGGTGACAATTTCATGTCAATAGCACCTTTAGAAATACCTATAAAAATGGTGACGTGTTCAATAATTTACCCGGCGTATCTAAACTTTTTGTTCCATTTTTTCACTGTGTCAGGAAGGATTTTTATTGTTATCATTGTAAAATTATTCACAGTTTTTTTTTAATCCCTCCATCTGGTATTTTTCATTTTTTTTACACAATTTTATTTTTAATTTTTTTGAAAGGACCCCTTTATACTGCTTTGATGAGCTTTGATGGTACCGACGAAAGACAAAGAACCAGAAGCCTCCCAGCAAAGTCTATACTTACAAAGTCCCTCTAAGGTCACTCATGATTGAGAGATGAACACTTATTAGATAAGACTCATACATGGGTGACCTTCAATTAGAAGAGCGTATAATGAGCGTTGAACACAATAAAGGACATCTTGGATGTATCGATATACATCAATTTGCATTTAACAAGTAATCTCGTTGATGACTCGTCAGACATACTATGTAGAAAGAAATCATCATTAGCGATTGACATTCTCAGGTCAGACTTCAAAACCCCCCTGCTAAAAAAAAAAAAAAAAAAAAAAAACTCTTCATAGTATTTTTATAGATAGAATATTTGATATTTATATTTACAGGATATAATATGTACAGATATTTTTCTTTCTATTCTTCTATTTCTGCAAATAATAATATTTTATTCTAATTAGATAGTGTTATAGTCTAATTAATTATATAATATTATAAAATACAAGAAAGCTTGGAGATACGGGACTATCAAAGGTACAAATTGATAAATTTCAACAAGATACTATTGTATAAAAATAGATTTATTAGAAAAAAGATTTTAGATTAAAAAAACAGGAAAAAAAGGGGGTGGGGATTGGTACAGATTACAGTATTTCCTATTGTCATACGTCTATACACACAACCTATAATAGGCAAACAGGGAAATGCTACAATCAAATACACAAGAAAATTTCGTCCAAATTTTTCGTCATGTCTCGCCGATGTGGCTTCTGCAGGAAAAGGACGTATGACATTTATTTAACCGCTTCCCGACCGGCCACTGCATATATACGTCAGCAGAATGGCACGGGCAGGCAAAACCACGTACAGGTACGTGGCCCTTTAATTGCCTGGCCGTGGGTCGCGCACGCGCTGCCAGCAGCGAGCTCGCGACCCGGTCGGGAGCTCCGTGACCCCAGCCACGGGACCAGCGGACCCGATCGCCGCTGGTGTCCCGCGATCGGGTCACAGAGCTGAAGAACGGGGAGAGGTCTGTGTAAACAAACCTCTCCCCGCACTTCCTACTCTGCATGTCATTGATCGGCTGTTCCCGGTCATCGGGAAAGCCGATCAATGACGTCAGACGTCAGCCCCGCCCCCTAATGTAAACAAACACACACGTCACAGCCCATAACCCCTCCCCTCCCCCTAGTGGTTAACTCTTTCACTGCATGTGTCATTTATACAGGAATCAATGCATTTAAATAGCATTGATTGCTGTATAAATGACAATGGTCCCAAAAATGTGTCAAAAATGTGTCCGCCATAATGTCGCAGTCACAATAAAAATCGCTGATCGTCGCCATTACTACTAAAATATTAATAAAAATGCTATAAAACTATCCCCTATTTTGTAAACGCTATAACTTTTGCGCAAACCAATCCATAATCGCTAATTGTGATTTTTTTTTACCAAAAATATGTAGAAGAATACGTATCGGCCTAAACTGAGAAAAAAAAAAGTTTTTTTATATATTTTTGGGGGATATTTATTATAGCAAAAAGCAAAAAATATTGCATTTTTTTCAAAATTGTCGCTCCATTTTTGTTTATAGCGCAAACAATAAAAACCGCAGGGGCGATCAAATACCACCAAAAGAAAGCTCTATTTGTGGGAAAAAAAGGACGCCAATTTTGTTTGGGATCCACGTTGCACAACCGCGCAATTGTCAGTTAAAGCGACGCAGTGCCGAATCGCAAAAAGGGGCCTGGTCCTTTGGCTGCCAATTGGTCCGGGGCTGAAGTGGTTAAATTAAAAAGAAGTATATTTCACTCTAGATGTATTAATGAAAAAGAGAGAAACACAAAATTAGTATATTATATTTGATCCAAGCTTTCTTGTATTTTTCAAATTTTGGGATGATGGTACTATACAAATATTGACTGTTTTGGAACTAATCTTTATCCAATAACCTTGTATATAATATTATACTCTAAGTATAATTCTATATTCTATATTCTAGTTTAATAATATTTTTTTTCTATTTTCCTGTTTTTCTTTTTTAACAAACAATTTACATAAATTTGCAATTAACAAGTAATCTCATTGATGACTCGTCAGACATACTATGTAGAAAGAAATCATCATTAGCGATTGACATTCTCAGGTCAGACATCAAAACCAAGAACCACCCAGCTAAAAACAAAAAAATGTAAAAATAAATAACTCTTCGTAGTATTTTTATAGATAGAATATTTTACATTTACATTTACAGGATATAATATTTATAGATATTTTTCTTACTATTTTTCTATTTCTGTAAATAATAATCTTTTATTTTAATTATATAGCGTTATACAGTGGAACCTCGGATTACAAGCATAATCTGTTCCAGATGAATGTTAGTAATCTAAAGTATATCAAAGCGAGTTTCCCCATTGAAGTCAATGGAAACAAAAATAATTTGTTCTGCATTGACTTCAATGGCATGCAATACCGCATGTGGCCAGTGGTGGGGGACACCGGAGAGCCTCGGAAACGGCCGGAAAGGGCCGAGGACCCTTTTGCTGACCTCGGAAAAGCTCGGAAACTGAGTATTTCTGTGTCTTTCTGAGCATTGCAGAAACGGCGCCGATCGGCTGTAATCTGCGTCGTTCGGCTCTTCTCGGCTCCAGGGCCCCCGGCGCCTCAGGCCAAATGCGGAAAAGCAGGCCCTATTAGCTTGAATTCTGCTCGTCTTGCAAAACAACACTCGCAAACCGAGTCAGAATTTTTTTTAAAAAGTTGCTCGTCTTTCAAAATGCTCGTTAACCACGTTACTCCTAAAGGTTCCACTGTACTCAAATTAATTATATAATATTATACTCTAAGTATATTCTAGTTTAATAATAATTTCTTTCCATTTTCCTATTTTTCTTTTTTAACAAACAAACAAACAAATTACTCAAATTATATTCTTATGCAGTGGTATCCAAACTGTGGCCCGGGGGCCAGATGTGGCCCCTTACTTGCTTTTATCTAGCCTCTGGGGCACTATTTTCATCCTTGGTAACGTATTTCCCCCCACTAGCACCAATAATGGGGCAAAGTTCCCACCCAACGAAACCAATGATGGGGCACAATTCCTCCAAATTACACCAAAAATGGGGCCCAATGACACCAACGATAGGGCATAATTCTTCCCACTGACACCAACAATGGGGCATTGTTTTATTCCCACTGATACTGGGACCTTTTCTACTCCCCATGGCCACAGTCAAGCCCCCCTTACGTCTGACCCTTTGTTTAGTGGCCCTGTTTTAGCACCAACAGTTTCCGCAACGCTTTACAGCATGGGGAAAGACAGCAAAATTACAATACAATTCAATGCATGAGGAATCAGAGGGCCCTGATAGGTAGAGCATACAATTTAAAAGGGAGGGTCAAGTGAATCAAAAGATAATGACTGTGGGGATGAGCTAAAGGAGAAGATAGAAAGAAGATGGAAAGAGATAGAAGAGAATTACAGTCGTTAGGTATTGGAAGCCATGGGAGACTATTAACTGACCCAGGAAGGAGGTGTAGACGAATAATAGGAGAGGTCCAAGAACAGAACCTTGGGCACCCTGACAGGGAAAGGAAGAGTAGAGGAGGAAGTAGAATTGTAAGTAATGCTAAAGGTGTGTAGGATGAAAACCACCAAAGAGTAAAGTCACGGAGACCAAAGGTGTGGAGTTTTTTTTAGGAGGGGTTGGTCCACCATATCAAAAGGCATTGGAGAGGTTTGGGAGTAGTACAGAAGAGTGTCCATTGGAATTAGTCCTTAGCAGATCTTTTGTGAGTTTTAAGAGAGCCGTTTTAGTGTAGTGTTGAGGGCGAAATCCAGACTGAAGGGGATCAAGAAGGTTATTTTAAGTGAAATGGTAACTCGGTTGTAGACTAGGCATTCAAGCAAAAAGGGGAGCAAGGAGAGGGGGTGTAGGTTGTTAGGATTGGTGGGGTCCAGTGAGGGCTTTTTAAGTATGGGGGTGACTAGTGCATGTTTTAGAGAGTTGAGGATATATAAATATAATATATTAAATAATACTGTAATTATGTTGTAATTTATTCATATTTTTCTTTCTATTAAATTACTTACTAATTTAGCAAACATTTTATTCAAATTATATTCTTATTCATTATTTCGTATAATATGCAAATATAACATATTATATTGTAATTTTATTCTAATTTAATAATATTTCCTTCTAATGTCCTATAAATAGAATATTTGAATTTAAAAGTTTTGAAATTACATGAAGACGTTAAAACCGATGTAAATGAAGGCACTGACATCTCATCATCTCATATAAGCTTTAACATGTTAATGTAAAGTAGTGAGTGTACAGCTTGTATAACAGTGTAAATTTGCTGTCCCCTCAAAATAACTCAACACACAGCCATTAATGTCTAAACCGCTGGCAACGAAAGTGAGGACACCCCCTAAATTAAAATGGCCATATTGGGCCCAAAGTGTAAATATTTTGTGTGGCCACCATTATTTTCCAGCACTGCCTTAACCCTCTTGGGCATGGAGTTCACCAGAACTTCACAGGTTGCCACCGGAGTCCTCTTCCCCTCCTCCATGACGACATCACAGAGCTGGTGGGATGTTAGAGACCTTGCATTCCTCCACCTTCCGTTTAAGGATGCCCCACAGATGCTCAATAGGGTTTAGGTCTGGAGACACGCTTGGCCAGTCCATCACCTTTACCCTCAGCTTCTTTAGCAAGACAGTGGTCGTCTTGGAGGTGTGTTTGGGGTCGTTATCATGTTGAAATACTGCCCTGTGGCCCAGTCTCTGAAGGGAGGGATCATGCTCTGCTTCAGTATGTCACAGTACATGTTGGCATTCATGGTTCCCTCAATTAACTGTAGCTCTCCAGTGCCGGCAGCACTCATGCAGTCCCAGACCATTATCAAAAGTATTGGGATGCTTGCCAACCTCAAACTCACTCATCCATATCTTTATGGACCTTGTTTTGTGCACTGGTCCAAATCATTTGGTGGAGGGGTGATTATGGTGTGGGGGGGTTCAGGGGTTGGGCTTTTCCCCTCAGTTCTAGTAAAGGGAACACTTAAGGTGTCAGCATACCAAGACATTTTAGACAATTTCATGCTCCCAACTTTGTGGGAACAGTTTGGGGATGGCCCCTTCCTGTTCCAACATGACTGTGTACCAGTGCACAAAGCAAGGTCCATAAAGACATGGATGAGTTTGTTTGGGGTGGAGGAGCTTGACTGGTCTGCAGAGTCCTGACCTCCACCTGATAGAACACATTTGGGATGAATTAGAGCAGAGACTGCGAGCCAGGCTTTCTTGTACAACATCAGTACCTGACCTCACAAATGCGCTTCAAACATTCCCATAGACACACTCCTTAACCTTGTGGACGGCCTTCCCAGAAGGGTTGAAGCTGTTATGTCTGCAAAGGTTGGGCCAACTCAATATTGAACCCTACGGACTGGGATGTCATTAAAGTTCATGTGTGTGTGTAAAGGCAGGCGTCCCAATACTTTTGGTATAATAGTGTACTATATATATATATATATATATATATTTTTTTTTTTTTTTTTCATCTTTCCATAAAACCTGCATTTAGCTGCTCTAAAGTAACACCCAGTGATGCCATAAAAGTCATATTTAGTTACTTCCTATTATAGAGTGACAACGGCAGGTTTCTGTTTACCATTTGTGTTCCTGCGTTGTCACCCTGGCTCCCAATGGACACTACAAGTGGCCGTTTAAGCACATATTATGTAGGTATGTTCCACTGTTGTCACCATCAGGGGATACGGGGCTAAGAAAATCTACGCAACCAGGAAGAGCCTAAGCACTGAGATGTAACATCTCAATCACCTATTATTTTATTATGTAAAATGGGAACTATTTATAATACATTGTGCTTTGGTAAACTAAATGTAATTTATGTCAGGCTTACGTCTACTTTAAATAATTGGAAGTTCAGAAAACAGAGTCTCAGGATAAAGCAGATACACGTGTATAAGAAGCTTTGATTTTGCAGGTAGTTGAATGCTGACCATTCTAAGTGGCCTTTTTTTTTTTTTTTTATTTATTTTTTTGCAGAATTTCTTTTTTACATTTGCTCTTTCTCAGTTTGGAATTCCTCAATAAGCGACGCCGCTTTCATTTCCTTCCTTCGTTATGTGTCGACAGCTTAAGTGAAAATTGCACTATCAGCAAATGTGGCCAATTTGACAGATTTTAATACTCGAAGATCATTTCGGACTAAATTTGGAAGGAGAAAATGAAGCTCGGGCCATTTAGGGATGTCAATAATTAGTTAGTTACCTCTGTCTGCTCCAAGAATCATTTTATTCACATGTGCTATTCAGCTAATTTAAAGGTTATTACCAATCTCTGACGTGATAAGGCAAATGTCTCTAAAACATTAAAGTCAGAATATGTGGTTAGGAGTGCCTAGTAAAAGAAAAAAAAAAAAGTAATTTCACTTACATACATTTGGATTGTTTATTGAACAAAAATATTCAGATACAACCAACGGGTTTCGGGGGAATGGACTCCCCCTTCTCTGAGGCTTGAACAACAATTTGTAAAGGAAGAAGGAAGAAATGCACTTTATAGTCTGAATCAGGGCTGAGTGTCATTGTGACCTGACTGCAGTGAGGGCAACAGAGTGATCCGACTTCACTCGCCGGCGACTTTATTAGGTGCACCTTGCTAATACCTGGTTGGACCCCCGTTTGCCTTCAGCACTGCCTTCATTCTTGGTGGCATAGATTCAACAAGGTAATGGAAACATTCCTCAGAGATTTTGGTCCATAGTGACATGATAGCATCACGCAGTTGCTGCAGATTTGTCAGCTGCACATCCATGATGCAATTCTCTTGTTCTACCACATCCCAAAAAGGTGCTCTATTGGATTGAGATCTGGTGAGTGTGGAGGCCATTGGAGTACAGTGACCTCATTGTCCAGTGGTGAGATCTGGTGAGTGTGGAGGCCATTGGAGTACATTGACCTCATTATCCAGTGGTGAGATGATTGGAGCTTTGTGACATGGTGCATTATCCTGCTGGAAGGAGCCATCAGAAGATGGGTACACTGTAGTCATAAAGGGATGGACATGGTCAGCAACAATACTCAGGTAGGCCGTGGCGTTTAAACGATGCCCAATTGGTACTAAGGGGCCCATAGTGTCCCCAACACAGCCCCACTGTGATGCATTTTGTGTACTGACACCCAGTGATGGAAAAAAGGTCACCTAGAGCCCAGGGAAAAGATGCCAAACTGTGCTCTCTCTCCCCCTCCCCCCGCCTGCCAGTGCAGCACTCCTGTGTATACTGCTGCCAGCTTTTGAATACAGGAGCACTGCACTTGCAGGCAGGAAAAGGAGGAGAGAGAGCACAGCCTGCACCTCCCTCCGGCTTTCTCCATCTCTTCTCACTGCTCCCTGCACTAGGCTGACAGGAGTAGTGATGCCGCTGTCACTACTCCTGTCAGACTTGTAACAGAAAGAAAGAGGCGCCCCCCATCTCTTTCATTGCAGGACTGCCGCCCCACCTGCCCTCCCTTTGGCAGCTCTGCTGACACCTTTCTATGGGAACCAGCATTAACTTTTTCAACAATTTCAGCTACAGTAGCTCTTCTATTGGATTAGACTACACGGGCCAGCCTTTGCTCCCCATGTGCTTGGTCCGCCCATAACCCTGTTGCAAGTTTGCTGGTTTTCCTTCCTTTGACCACTTTTGGATGATCCTGATCACTGGAGATTGTAAACATTCCACAAGAGCTGCAACTTTAGAGATACTCTGACCCGATCATCTGGCCATTACAACTTGGCCCTTGGCACCTTACACTTTTTTCTGCTTTCAGCATATCAGCTTCAGGGTCAACATGTTCACTTGTTGCCTAATATATTCCACCCACAATATTATTCACTTTATCTGTAAGTGGTCATAATAATGGCTGATCCATAGTATATATATATATATATATATATATATACAGTGGTGTGAAAAAGTGTTTGCCCCCTTCCTCATTTCCTGTTCCTTTGCATGTTTGTCACACTTAAGTGTTTCGGAACATCAAACCAATTTAAACAATAGTCAAGGACAACACAAGTAAACACAAAATGCAATTTGTAAATGAAGGTGTTTATTATTAAAGGTGAAAAAAAATCCAAACCATCATGGCCCTGTGTGAAAAAGTGATTGCCCCCTAAACCTAATAACTGGTTGGGCCACCCTTAGCAGCAACAACTGCAACCAAGCGTTTGCGATAACGTGCAATGAGGCTTTTACAGCGTCCTGGAGGAATTTTGGCCCACTCATCTTTGCAGAATTGTCCTAATTCAGTTACATTAGAGGGTTTTCGAGCATGAACGGCTTTTTTAAGGTCATACCACAACATCTCAATAGGATTCAGGTCAGGACTTTGGCTAGGCCACTCCAAAGTCTTCATTTTGTTTTTCTTCAGCCATTCGGTGGTGGACTTGCTGGTGTGTTTAGGATCATTGTCCTGCTGCAGAACCCAAGTTCGTTTCAGCTTGAGTACACGAACAGATGGTCGGACATTCTCCTTCAGGATCTCTTGGTAGACAGCAGAATTCATAGTTCCTTTTATCACGGCAAGTCTTCCAGGTCCTGAAGCAGCAAAACAGCCCCAGACCATCACACTACCACCACCATATTTTACTGTTGGTATAATGTTCTTTTTCTGAAATGCAGTGTTCCTTCTACGCCAGATATACTTGGACACACACCTTCCAAAGCGTTCCACTTTTGTCTCATCGGTCCACAGAATGTTGTCCCAAAAGTCTTGGGGATCATCAAGATGTGTTGTGGAGAAATTGAGACGAGCTTTGATGTTCTTTTTGCTCAGCAGTGGTTTTCTCCTTGGAACTCTGCCATGCAGGCCATTTTTGCCCAGTCTTTTCCTGATGGTGGAGGCATGAACGCTGACCTTAACTGAGGCAAGTGAGGCCTGCAGTTCCTTGGACGTTGTTGTGGGGTCTTTTGTGACCTCTTGGATGAGTCGTCGCTGCGCTCTTGGGGTAATTTTGGGCGGCCGGCCACTCCTGGGAAGGTTCACCACTGTTCCATGTCTTCGCCATTTGTGGATAATGGCTCTCACTGTGGTTCGCTGGATTCCCAAAGCTTTGGAAATGGCTTTATAACCCTTTCCAGACTGATAGATCTCAATTACTTTCTTTCTCAATTGTTCCTGAATTTCTTTGGGTCTCGGCATGATGTGTAGCTTTTAAGGATCTTCTGGTGGACCTTACTGTGTCAAGCAGCTCCTATTTAAGTGATGCCTTGATTGTGAACAGGTGTGGCAATAATCAGGCCTGGGTGTGGCTAGAGAAATTGAACTCAGGTGTGGACAACCACAGTTATAGTATGTTTTAACAAGGGGGGCAATCACTTTTTCACACAGGGCCATGATGGTTTGGATTTTTTTCACCTTTAATAATAAACACCTTCATTTACAAATTGCATTTTGTGTTTACTTGTGTTGTCCTTGACTATTGTTTAAATTGGTTTGATGTTCCGAAACACTTAAGTGTGACAAACATGCAAAAGAACAGGAAATGAGGAAGGGGCAAACACTTTTTCACACCACTGTATATATATATATATATATATATATATACACACAGTATATTATGTCTGCACAATTATAAGTTCAATAAGTCAGTTCATGATTGGTTCTCTTTAGCCATCAGTGAGCCACGCACAAGAGGAGGCACCATACAGACAAAATACAATAGCATTAAGAATTTGGACCCCCCAGATAAACCATACAGCCAGCCAATCAATGTTGAGACTAATGGTTAATAGCATAATAGGCTGTTGCGAGCATTCAACATTTTCGAGTGTATCAAGAAAAAAATAATTGTCACCCTGTTAACAACATTCAACATAGCTTTAACTTTATTGATCTAGAAATAGAGCCGTCATAGGTTACTTCTAAAATTAAGCCCAGCCTAGTGGGTGAAATGCATCACAGAGGTGGTCCCAGGATAAGTCTCTATGTCAGTTTTTGCGGATCAATAAAGTTACATCTGTGTTGAATTTTAACATTGAGATTAACATTAACATTGCTGCTTTCTTCTTTATTCTGGATATACTGGTGGTCTGGGGGCCTCTAGGAGGAACCTCTGTCTGGCTTCTGCCACCTCGTTTGTCTGGAAGGTGGCCCAACATTATGGGCTTATAAATGGTGAACATGTCTTCTGTGTTTTATTCTATTTTTTGAAAGATATGAATTCCAGGAATAAACACCAAATCTACTAGGGGACTTTTGAGCCTAAAGGACATATAAGGAGCAAATTACAAAGAAGATGGCAACTCTTCCTTTTACACGTTTTCAGATTTTTTTCCCATCGTATTGATGTTGTTTTTCAATTTTTATTACAATATATAGAGATGTTGAAGAACAATGGGTTAACCCCAACAGCAAGATGGAGTGAGCCCAGTCACCCTGTCTTCTCTCCAGCGGCTGAAAAAAAGAAAAGTGTGAAATTGAAAAAATGTAATTTGGGTTAACAAAATACAGTGACAAAAAAAGGTGTGAAATTGATGTAAAAGCAGCAAAAAATGTATAAAATAATAGGTCCCTAGGGAAAGTTTCT
Source organism: Lithobates sylvaticus (assembly GCA_028564925.1). Taxonomy (NCBI): domain Eukaryota; kingdom Metazoa; phylum Chordata; class Amphibia; order Anura; family Ranidae; genus Lithobates; species Lithobates sylvaticus. The sequence continues at coordinate 24,694,270 of CM053027.1, forward strand.
TCTCCATCTTACAATGTAATAGTACCAATGCGCAAAAACCAATAGGAATAAATCTACCTTAGACGAATAGCTAGCTGCCAACATCAAAATGTGCTCTCACACTGCATAGATAGAATAAAGAAAAATAATGTGGGGCATATTCAATATAAACAGTAAATATATAACTACAAGGTGCAATATTCAAAGTGCAATATTCATGTTGAAGTCACGTGTTCAGTGACGCAACACGTCAGGGAGGAGCCGGGTGTCATCACTTCCGGTCGTGGCCGAGACCGGAAGTCCTATAGTTTGTCCCGCTGTTTGCATTGTTTTTAAACTGTAAGTTACTACGGGTGTTCTACATTAAAAAGTTTTTGGATTACTGCACTATGGAGACCACCTACTCTCATTTTATGTAAACTTTATTTGATGAGCCACGGAAGTGATCCCTATTTATGAGCGGTCTGTGGATACCTTTGGAAATCAACTGTCTGCTGGGGAATCAGTGTCCCATTGATACAAGAATCTTGACTAGACCTCTATGAGGTGAGAGGCTGGGGCAAACTATTGTTACACAACGGACGGTGACACTAGAATGAATTGGATGTCTTCCTTTTTTTTCTGCACAAAGCACTTTATATATATCTTTATTCACTACCCTTGATTGGACACTATTTAGTGGATAGTGACAGCACTTCGGATGAATTTGATGTTTCTTGTTTATCTGCACAAGCACTTTTTATAATTTTTTGAGAAGTAACTGTTTTTTCTTCACTCCTTGGTCCAGCACCAGATACCTCTTCAGGCCAGAACAGCATTTTGTCATTCTACCTATTCCCTGGGAGCCCCTAGGGAGCTCATTATGGGCTTGTGAGTGGCGAACAAGTCTTCTGCAATGAATTATTTTTATTGGAAGATAAGACTTTTAAGCCTGAAGGACATTTGGGAAGCAATTTACAAAGAAGATGGCAAAGCTCCCTATTCCATGTTTTCAAATTTTTTCCATCCTACCAATGTTGTTTTCCATTTTTTTATTCCTATATATACAGAAGTTTTGGAGCAATGGGGTTAACTAAATGTAATCAAGGCCCCTAGGGAAAGTTAATTCTCCATCTTGACTCTTTTGAGAATAATGGATAATGTCTACGGACCTTGATGGGAGGTGTGACATGTTTAGAGCTCTGCTTTATGGAGTGCAGTGATGTATTTATCCTTATGGATTGCTGATCTAGGGAATATCCAATTATCCAATTGCCTTCTGGGGGACCAGGAAGGAATTTATTTATTTTTTCCCGCTGGAGCAAATTGGATCATGCTTCATCTGGATCAAACGTGGGTATAGGATTGTGTATACAAGGAGGTTTTTCTAAATGTATATACATTTGTTTTTCTATTGGGTGAACTAGATGGACTTGTGTCTTTTTTCAGCCTGGCTATGACACTATGGGGTTGATTTACTAAAACCGCAGAGTGCAAAATCGTGGTGCAGATGTGCATGGTAGCCAATCAGCTTCTAACTTCATAAATATAGAAACAATGCGCTTTAGAATGCAAAAAAATTCACAAAAACAAAGCTGCTTTTTTCTGGACACATTTAAGTGTGAATTATATTATATATATACACGGTTATATATTTATGTGTTTATCTTTAGTTAAAGCAGAGTTCCACCCAAAAATTGAACTTCCGCTTTAAGTGCAGGTGACCCCCTGACATGCCACATTTGGCATGTCATTTTTTTTGGGGGGGGGAGGGTATACCCTCTTTTTAGAGGGATCCAGCTCCCACTTCCTCCCGGGGCACTTCGGCGCCAGAAGGAAGTTCACCTCTCCCCCTCCCTCTCTGCAATCATCTGAGGCACCGGACAGGTCCCAGATGATTGCCCGGCCAGTCACAGTGCGCAGCGCGGCTTGCACATGTGCAGTGCGTGCCCGGCTGTGAAGCCACAGTGACAATGCTGCAGAGAGGAGGGGGAGACGAGCGAGGCTTCGTTCCCCCACATCGCTGGACCTTGGGACAGGTGTGTGTCTGATTAATAAAAGTCAGCCCCTGACGACGTTCCTATTGAACGAAACGTTGCGTAGGGTGGAGCTCTGACGTCACGACACTGTAACGTGCCGACTGCACCAGATTTTGCACTCTCCGGCAGCCATCTTTGTGGTTGGAAACATCTACTGCTTTACCTGCCGAAGAAATTATATTTCTTTCCACAAACCTCTTGAGATTTTCACAGATCTGCCACATGGCATAGCCCTCTCCAGTGGCGTCACTAGGGAGTGGCTTTTGGGGTTATAGCTTTGAATCTGGAGCCCATAGCCCCGAGTCTCTGCAAGGGTCCCCAAGGGGAGGGGAGGCTCTCTGGGGGGCGGCTCTCTGGGGACCCTGATTTAAGGGGAGACTCTCTGGGGACCCTAATGTAAGGGGGGATCTCTGGTAACCCTGATGTAAGTGGGGGCTCTCTGGGGACCCTGATGCAAGAGGGAGGCTCTCTGGGGACCCTGATGTAAGGGGTTGGGTTCTCTGGGGACTCTGATGTAAGTGGGGGTTCTCTGGGGACCCTGATGAAATGGGGGCTCACTGGTTGCTAGGCAGAACGGGTAGATGCTGTTTATCTCGGCATCTCCCCGTTCAGCCGCTCCGTGAGACGATCGCGGGGGTCCCCACGGTGATCGAGTCCGCGGGGACCGCGATCTTTTGGACTCACGGGGGTCCCGACCGGCGCGGGAGCGCGCCGCTCCCGGCGCGCTCCAGATGGCGGACACATCGGACATTTTTGACACATTTTTGGGACCATTGTCATTTTTTACAGCAATTAATGCATTTAAAATGCATTGATTTCTGTATAAATGACACTGGTCGTGAAGGGGTTAACCACAAGGGGGCAGTGTAAGAGTTAAGTATGCTAGGAGGTGTTTTTTTACTGTGGGGGGGGGCGTGGCTGTCAGCTAGTGAATGCTGATCTCTGCTCCAATCACAGGGAGCAGAGTTCTTTAGCTCCGTGAGACGATCGCGGGGGTCCCCACGGTGATCGAGTCCGCGGGGACCGCGATCAGACTCACGGGGGGGGTCCCGACCGGCGCGGGAGCGCGCCGCTCCCGGCGCGCTCCAGATGGCACGGACATAAAAAAAAAAATGATAAGATAAGCACCTGAACGACCGCAACATACAGGATATACAATGTAATACTGACATATAATCACACACATAGGTTGGACTTGATGGACTTGTGTCTTTTTTCAACCTCACCTACTATGTAACTTACTTATGGTAGAAAATTACTCAGAAACCCCAAACATTACATATATTGTTTTAGCATACACCCTAGGGAATAAAATGGTGGTTGTGTGTGTGATCCCCCCCCCCCCGCCTCCTGACCGTGGCTCTCGCTCCCAGTCATCTGTCATAAGAGCGTCTGGGCATGACGTCACGTGCATGCTTCGCTCCACCCCCTGCTACTCATGGCTCCCGGTCTTCTGTCATAAGAGCGCCTGGCCAGGCGTGATGTCACGTGCATGCCCCGCCCCCTGCTACTCGCGGGTCGCGGCACCCTGCTTTTGGCTCCTGACTCTAAATTGCGAGATACATCTCGCAGCTTGTGCCCCACTACAGCTTGTGCTGACTACTCCTGAGCTCAAGGTATGTGGGGCACATTTTTCCGAAACTGCACACTGATGGGCATAATTTAAGGGGCACTCTGATGGCTCTATTTTGTTAAGAGGCACACTTATGAGCATAAATTTGTTGTACCCATCAGAGTGCCCCCTAACATAAAATGCGCCCATCAGCATTCTACCTATTTTATATTAAGGGGGACTCTGGTGGCCATATTTTATTTTAAGAGCAACACGAATAGGCACATTTTATGTTAAGGGTCACACAGATGGGCATATTTTATGTTAAGGGGGACTCTGATGGGTACAACAAAATATGGCCATCTGCGTGCCTCTTAACATAAAATGTGCCCATCAGTGTTGCTCTTAAAATAAAATATGGCTATCAGAGTGCCCCTTAACAGAAAATATGCCCATCAGCGTGACCCTTAACAAAAAATATGCCCATCAGCGTGACCCTTAACATAAAATAAGTAGCATGTTGATGGGCATTTTAAGAGCAACACTGATGGGCACTCTGATGGGCACAATTTATGTTAAGGGGGAAACATATGGGGACACCTGATGTAAGGGGACACCTGATGTAAAAGGGCACTCTGATGGGCACACCTAATCTAAAGGGCACTCTGATGGGCCCACCTGATGTGGGGACACCTGATGTAAGAAGGCACTCTTATGGTGACAACTACTCTAGTTGACGAGGACACCCTATGTAAGAGGGTACTGTGATGGGGAACCTTATATAATGGGGCACTCTGATGGGGACAAATGATGACTTGAGATTTGGACCTCGGGCCAAAGAAAATATTAGCGATCGGACCTCCTTGAACTTTAATTCAAGACCCCTGGTCTATCACATAAAATCCCAATAAAATACATTAACATTTTTGGTTGTAACGTGACAAAATGTAGAAAATTTCAAAGGGTATGAATACTTTTTCAAGGCACTGTATAAGGAAAAACATTTTTTTTTCACACTGGATAGCGTAAGGGAGGGTTATAACCCCTGTCAGATTTTTTTTTTGCCAATCTGTGCCCCATTACGAAGATTTACCTTCAAATTTTTTGGTTGTAACATGACAAAATGTGGAAAATTTCAATAAGTATGAATAATTTTTCAAGGCACTGTAGTTCTGCTTTTAGTAGACATGTGCACAATAGAAAAATTAGTTTATTTTTGTTTTGTTTCTTTCGTTTGCGTTGATTCGTAATGATTCGTAAATTCGTAAGTCGTCGTTGTTCGTATTCGTATTTTCGTAAGCGTTATTTTTTCGTTGATTCGTTTTTCCGTTAATATTCGTTTATTCGAAATTCGGACGCATTCGTATTTTCGTAGATTTAGTTACATTCGTACTTTCGTAAGATTGATTTATTCGTACTTTCGTAACATTGTTTTCGTAGATTCGTAATCGGAGCATAATTCATAATTTTATGTAATGTGTATGCTATTATTACATTGAAAGAGACACGGAAAATTACGAATCGAAAAAAAAAGTTACGAATGTACGAATTTTTTCGTTTAATCCATTCTAGTACGTTAAGCAGCGCCATTGTAAGAGACACGGAAAATTACAGATCACACAAAAAAAAGTTACGAATGTACGAATTTTTTCGTTCAATCAATTCAAAGCACGTTAAACAGCGCCATTGTAAGAGACACGGAAAATTACGAATCGAAAAAAAAAAAAAAAAGTTACGAATGTACGAATTTTTTCGTTCAATCCATTCGAAGCACGTTAAGCAGCGCCATTGTAAAAGACACGGAAAATTACGAATCGAAAAAAAAATAAAATAAAATTACGAATGTACAATTTTTTTTCGTTCAATCCAATCGAAGCACGTTAAGCAACGCCATTGTAAGGGACACGGAAAATTACCAATTCAACAAAAAATAAAAAGTTACGAATGTACAAATTTTTTAGTTCATTTAGATTTTCGTTGTTCCTGTTTTTGTTTTTCGGATTTTCTTCATTCGTAGTTTTGTTGTTTCTAATTTGGTTATTTCAGATTTTCGTTTTTTTTCATATTCGTTCGATTCGAACATTCGTTATAAATTAAAAATTTTAGCGAATCATTCGTTCATTCGTACGATAACGAATGAACGAATATAATGAATTTTAACGGAAAACGAAAAAAAAATAAACGAATTGCACATTGCTTTTAGCATTGAGCCCAAATTTGCCTCTCAATTGAGCTACTGCTGGGCTGCCCTATGCGCGTGAAACCCACAAAAAAGGTTCTGGCACAATTTAGCCCCACAACAAGACACACGGTACCATATGTTTTGGATTGGCTCGAAAAGTGCGTGCGTACACTAGATGCATAGGGTCACCATTAGAAATGAATGGCGCCTGAACACGTCTGCAAAAGGCAACACGTTTTTTGTGCAGTGTGGGAAAACGCACAATTTTGCGCGTGTTTCAGCGCCGCATCTGGTGTGAACAAGCCAGACCTCAATACAACTTCAAACCACAATCATGTTTTACAGGCGGACCAACGTTTTTAGCGCTGCTTAATATCAGTCATGTTTCATTTCTACGAATTGGTATGTTTTAGTCGGGAGCTTCTAAAGCATCTGGCAACATGAAACATTCTTTTTTTTTCTTCATTATTCGATGTTAATTATGAGAATAAACTGAAAAATAATTTAGGTTTATAAAGAAAATATTCTCAGCTAGGCTAATGATAGGATAATGTTTGTGGAGTTGAAGGACTCGGCTGTGAATGTTGAATGGGAAAAGTTGCAGAAGCAATTGTTTCCTTGAGATAAAAGACTTTTATACGGTGGTGTATAATTAATTACAAGAATATAATGACGTTCAGATATTGCTCGTGGCATGTAGCACAATAAAAGTTTTTTTATGCAATTCTTAAAGCATATCTCCAGCCAAAACAGTTTATGTAAGTTCTGGTTTACAAAGGTTTGTATTAATGCTTTCAAAGTTGAATAACAAAAAAGGTACAGAAGACAATACATAGAGAAGTACAACAAAAAAATCGTAGAAAACGAGAGTACATCATATGGTGCTCAAACAATTACAACTAGCCCAAGCGATCACAACACTATACAAAGTTCTTCGCAAGCCAAGGGCAAGTCCGGCAAGTATGCAAATTATGGATGCACCCATACCGTTTTTTATATCGCCGATAGTGAGTACCGATACTTTACGATGCGATTTGTGTCCATACAAAATAAATGGGCGCAAATTGCACTTCAAAGAATTACATGCAATTTGAACAGGCATGCAGTGCGATTTTTGTCCAAATCGTAATCGAGTACTCGTGAAATTACTGGGTATCGGCACCAGTATCCGCTCATCCCTATTCCCTAATGCAAATTCAATAACATTATGTCACATAGTGTAGCTCAATATTACCTGCAGGACCGCCATCGGGGGGGGGGGGGGCAGCCGATACAACTGTGAGGGGTCCCGGGGCCCGAGGGGCCTGCCCGGGCCAGAATAAGGCAGGACGGGTGAAGGGGAGCCATGTTGTGCAGTACAGAAATGATCTTGCAGCTTCTGCTGCTCTTTGTCACTGAGCTCAGACATCAAGCTCTTTACTGCCACCTCTGGCTACTATGTGCATGTGCACCCCTCGTGTGAGCTGCCTGTACTGTGCTCCTCTGTGTCAGCAACATGTCAGCTTTGTGAAAACAAGCTGGGACTAGGTAGGAGGACCTTATTTATAAGTAGGGGCTGGGAAGGAAAGGGAGGGGAGCTGTTTGTGTACAGGGAGGGGCCAGAGGCTTGTGTGGTTCCAAATTTGTTTATGTATGGGGCTGACATATATATACAGGTAGGGGGGCTGACATATATACAGTTGGGGAGGCTGACATATATACAGGTGTGGGGGGCTGATACATATACAGGTGGGGGGCTGACACATATACAGGTGGGGGGGCTGACATATATATATATACACACAGGTGTGTGTGAGAGGGTGGGGCTGACATATATACAGGTGTGAGGGGGTTGGCATATATACAGGATTTAGTGGGGGGCTGACATATATACAGGATTGAGGGGGCTCTGAGTGCGTACAGGTGAGGTGGCCGGTGTGTGGATTTGGTGGGATGGCCTGTGGGCAAGCCCTGGGGAATGTTGGTAGTCTGGCTCGGGGGGGGGGGCAGGCCTAAAGCTGTGTAATGGGCCCAAAACTTTCTGATGGCTGCCCTGATGGCCTATAATATGGTTATACACCCCAGGGGAAGAAAGAAAATAGAAAAAAAAGGGGAGAGGGAGAGAGCGGAAAGACCCCAACTTCCAGGACAAGGGGGCTGGGAACCAGAAAAGAAAGGGAAGAGACATAAGAAGGCCACCAACTGAAAAAAACTGCCGAAAGAGTGAAAATAGAAGGGGGAGGAGAGAACTAAGAGGAGAACAAGAAAAGGGGACTTGCCTGGGAAAAAAAACGGAGAAGAAGGAAGGAAAGTTTCCTGTGCTGTACAATCCATTGTGCCATCCCCAAGCAAGCCATGCTAATAGTCATATCGATAGCAGGGGGCGGTCCAAAACCAACTAGTCATTAAAGTTTATCCAAGGGCCCCAAACCTTCAGGACCTTGGAGTGGGTGTCCTTGAGATTGGACGTGAGCTTCTCATGCACCATAATTCCCATAAGGTGTTGTTTAACCTCAGCAAAGTTATGAAACGGTTGGCGTCAGGCCTTAGCTATGGTCCGCCGTGCTGCCAGGAAGACTAATTACACCATCTTCCTCTGAGCTTTGGTCAAGGATGGAATGGACTTGTGCAGCAAGGCTTTACAGGGGTTACGTGGTAGGGTATCAGACAGAAGTGATCTAATCAGAGAGTAGACCTGGGTCTAAAATCTTAAGGCTTTCGGGCAGGACCACCAGATATGGAGGAGCATGCCAGGCTCCCTACAATCCCAAAAACAGAAAGGAGAAGCAGAAGGAACAAACATTGCTACTCGTACTGGGGTCATGTACCAGCGAGAGAGAAGCTTGTAAGCATTTTAGTTTATACAAGTTTTGGATAGAGTGTGGAAGGATTAGAACCTTCCCTGTGTAATAGCTGTATAGGTTATTCAGCCTCTCCGTTGACCATTGTCACTGTAAAGCAGCCTTTCTCAACCAGGGTTCCTCCAGTGGTTGTTAGGGGTTCCTTGTGCAATGGCATGTTCCTGCATCTCAGATAAGTAACCACTGACAACAAATATCTTTTTTAGTTATTTGTAAGGGGGATTATTCCCAATGACCACAAATGTAAGGAGCATTCTTCCCAGTGACCACCATGCTAATGATCTGTGAACTGTACATACAGTGGTGTGAAAAAGTGTTTGCCCCCTTCCTAATTTCCTGTTCCTTTGCATGTTTGTCACACTTAAGTGTTTCGGAACATCAAACCAATTTAAACAATAGTCAAGGACAACACAAGTAAACACAAAATGCAATTTGTAAATGAAGGTGTTTATTATTAAAGGTGAAAAAAAATCCAAACCATCATGGCCCTGTGTGAAAAAGTGATTGCCCCCTTGTTAAAACATACTATAACTGTGGTTGTCCACACCTGAGTTCAATTTCTCTAGCCACACCCAGGCCTGATTATTGCCACACCTGTTCACAATCAAGGCATCACTTAAATAGGAGCTGCTTGACACAGTAAGGTCCACCAGAAGATCCTTAAAAGCTACACATCATGCCAAGACCCAAAGAAATTCAGGAACAATTGAGAAAGAAAGTAATTGAGATCTATCAGTCTGGAAAGGGTTTATAAAGCCATTTCCAAAGCTTTGGGAATCCAGCGAACCACAGTGAGAGCCATTATCCACAAATGGCGAAGACATGGAACAGTGGTGAACCTTCCCAGGAGTGGCCGGCCGCCCAAAATTACCCCAAGAGCGCAGCGACGACTCATCCAAGAGGTCACAAAAGACCCCACAACAACGTCCAAGGAACTGCAGGCCTCACTTGCCTCAGTTAAGGTCAGCGTTCATGCCTCCACCATCAGGAAAAGACTGGGCAAAAATGGCCTGCATGGCAGAGTTCCAAGGAGAAAACCACTGCTGAGCAAAAAGAACATCAAAGCTCGTCTCAATTTCTCCACAACACATCTTGATGATCCCCAAGACTTTTGGGACAACATTCTGTGGACCGATGAGACAAAAGTGGAACTCTTTGGAAGGTGTGTGTCCAAGTATATCTGGCGTAGAAGGAACACTGCATTTCAGAAAAAGAACATTATACCAACAGTAAAATATGGTGGTGGTAGTGTGATGGTCTGGGGCTGTTTTGCTGCTTCAGGACCTGGAAGACTTGCCGTGATAAAAGGAACTATGAATTCTGCTGTCTACCAAGAGATCCTGAAGGAGAATGTCCGACCATCTGTTCGTGTACTCAAGCTGAAACGAACTTGGGTTCTGCAGCAGGACAATGATCCTAAACACACCAGCAAGTCCACCACCGAATGGCTGAAGAAAAACAAAATGAAGACTTTGGAGTGGCCTAGCCAAAGTCCTGACCTGAATCCTATTGAGATGTTGTGGTATGACCTTAAAAAGGCCGTTCATGCTCGAAAACCCTCTAATGTAACTGAATTAGGACAATTCTGCAAAGATGAGTGGGCCAAAATTCCTCCAGGACGCTGTAAAAGCCTCATTGCACGTTATCGCAAACGCTTGGTTGCAGTTGTTGCTGCTAAGGGTGGCCCAACCAGTTATTAGGTTTAGGGGGCAATCACTTTTTCACACAGGGCCATGATGGTTTGGATTTTTTTTCACCTTTAATAATAAACACCTTCATTTACAAATTGCATTTTGTGTTTACTTGTGTTGTCCTTGACTATTGTTTAAATTGGTTTGAAGTTCCGAAACACTTAAGTGTGACAAACATGCAAAGGAACAGGAAATGAGGAAGGGGGCAAACACTTTTTCACACCACTGTATAGTAATAATAATTAGCAAGGGTTCCCTGAGCCTGGAAAGGTTTTTCAAGGGTTCCTTCATTTTAAAAAGGTTGAGAGGCTCTTATAAAGATAAGCAATGGGAAATCCAAAATGTTATGGTTGCCCATCCAATGTAAGAACTTTTTCAATGGGGACACCTTTTTGGAGATAACTGTGCCTGAAGGGGTTTCTCCTCACGTTAGAATTACACCTTTTGGCCACAAATATGTGAAGGACACTTGGTTATGGGGTTTACCAGGATTCAAAGGATCTCTGTCAAGTCATCCAGGATTCCTTGCAAGATCCCTGCAGGGATTTTCAGGATTCATCTGACCCTTACTACCCCCAGGACTTCCAGGGTTCCTAGTAATGATGCTGGGTGCTTCCACTGACCAGAAGGGTATGTAGGCATAGTCTTTGAAGTGAATGTTGCCGAGGCTTGTAGCCAGCTACCTGAAGGCAAAATTACCATAATACCTGCCTGCCAGTTGCCTGTTTGTCCCCAATACCTGACTATTCACTTGCTTGCTGCTAAACCTTACACTGCTCTTGGTTGCTTGTTTGGACTTGACTAGTTTTTCACCTGGCAGGACCTCTTCCTGGACCTGACAACTCTTTGGCCTGTTGCTTGCCACCCCCTCTGTCTGGATCTGACTACTCTCTTGTTTGCCATCTGCCTCAACCTCTGCCAGCTGGACCCAACTACTCTCTTGTCTGCCACCTGCCACAACCTCTGCCTGAACCTGATCACTCTCTTTTCTACCACATGAACAGTCTCTGCACCATAGCCCTTCTGTTCCATCGGTAGGGCAATCGTAAGGTGCCTGGTTGCCAGTTTGCAGCAACATAATAAATAAATAAAAACAGGTCTATCTCCACCATCAGGAGCTCTGATGAAGAGCAACTGGTACTTAGACTCCACACTTTGGGTGGACCTGCCAGGGGGCACCATAGCACTTAGCCTCGTGCATGGGCGTCCGCAGGTAGGGGCAAGGGGGGGCAAGTCCCCCCCCCTTGGAATCAGGGATCGGATCAGGAGTTTGTTCCCCACTCTGTCTTTATCCTAGCGCTGGCGGCCAGCCCTGTCTTCACCCAGAATGAAAACGGGTCTTGCCAGCTGCTGGCCATAATGGACATCCTACTGGCATGCAAGGTACCGTACTGAGCATTACACACACCACTTGGACATAGGAGCACTTGAGGGACTGCAGACAGGGCTAGGGGGTCCCTCTCTCTGGCCCCTAATCACCCCTCTCCGTCTCCCCCTCTCTCTCTCTGTCACCCCTCTGTCTTTTCCACCCCCTCTCTCTTTCACCCCACCCCTCTGTCTCTCTCTGTCACACTTCTCTCTGTCACCCCCCTCTGCCTCTCTCTGTCACACTTCTCTCTGTCACCCCCCTCTGTCTCTCTCTGTCATCCCCTGTGTCTTTCTGTCACCCCCTCTCTCTCTCTCTCTGTCACCCCCTGTCTCTCTCTATCACCCCCCACATGTATGCAGTCTCTTAGAGTCTCGTGTGCCATGTCCGCAGTCTCTTACAGTCTCTTGAGCCATGTCTGCAGTCCCTGACCATCTCCTGTACTACGTCTGCAGTCTCTGACCGTGATAATGACATTGTCTAAAAGGGTCAGAGCATTAGTGACCTTAAAATTATGCCCCCCCCCCCCCCTGAAAAAAGTTCTGCGGACGCCCATGGCCTCGTGTTGTGGTTTTAACAGCCTCCACTCTTTGTGGAAGGCTTTCCACAAAATTTTGGAGATGGGTTGTAGGAATTTGTGCCCCAAAAGAGCATTTGCTAAGTCAGGTGCTAATGTTGGATGAGATGGCCTGGCTCAGAAATAGCGTTTTCCAATTCACCCCAAAGTGGGGTTGAGGTCACGGCTTTGTGCAGGTCATTTAAGTTCCTCCACATCACATTGGCCAAACAATATCTTTATGGAGCTGGCTTTGGGCAAAGTCATGTTGGAACAAAAAATGTACCTTCCTCAAAATGGTACCACAAGGTTGTCTGAAATGTATACTGCAACATAAAACAGTACCCTGCACTGGAAACACCTGAACTCGATCATTTGAAGGGGTGTCCACCTCTTAATATGACCTAATATACACCTGGAGGTCATTTGCTGTGTCTTCAGGGCCTTGCAGTAATAATAGTATTATTCACATAACAATAGTGTATGCAAGCTATCACATATTCCCTGAAAAAACAAGAAATGTCTAGAAATCAACAGAATGCCATTGCATCCACTAGACACACAACTAGATCACATTAATCAGCAATTTTCCGCTAAACTTTTTATGTATTTTACGGCTGCTGCAGCTGTTGCAGAAGGGGAAAAAAAGTGTAGAAATCAGCAGGAGACACAACGCATTTTGCAATCATCGCACCACTGTACTGATGTTAAATGGCAGGCCATTAATGGAAGCAGGACAAGAGAGGCTAAATAGCGAGCTGCGTCTGTTTTCTCCACTCATCGCCATGGAAACTCATACATCTTTTTCTTCCTGTTTCATTTTCCAGCTTTTTTTTTTTTCAGAGCCTGATAAAGAGCTGTCTTTGTTGAAGAGTTAATGAACGATGTTCAATCCATACATCGCTGCATCCAGGCTGATTGTAACGAAGACGTGTTTCCTATGACGGCGGCCTTAGTAATATATGCTCTTTTCGGCATCCATTTACTCCACAATGGAAAATATTGGTAGTAATAGCTGAAACATGTATGACAATGGGAAATTGGAATTTTATGGCATTGTCAAAGCAGTTCTGTTGCAATAATTGGATGTGTTTTATCACGTTTGTGTGTCCTACTGCTCTTTGCAATAAACGTTCAACTGCTTGCATCGCTTTCTGCCCTAACACAACTTAGGCCGACTGGTGTCATGACATCACTGACCTAACAGGGCCACACGGCCATATTGGGTCAATATCACTGACCCATCCAACATGAGTACCCGACCTCTTCCTATCCAACATGAGTACCTGATCTCTTCTTATCCAACATGAGTACCTGACCTCTTCCTATCCAACATGAGTACCTGATCTCTTCCTATCCAACATGAGTACCTGATCTCTTCTTATCCAACATGAGTACCTGACCTCTTTCTATCCAACATGAGTACCTGATCTCTTCCTATCCAACATGAGTACCTGACCTCTTCCTATCCAACATGAGTACCTGACCTCTTCCTATCCAACATGAGTACCTGACCTCTTCTTATCCAACATGAGTACCTGACCTCTTCTTATCCAACATGAGTACCTGACCTCTTCCTATCCAACATCAGTACCTGACCTCTTCCTCTACCTCTTCCTATCCAACATTAGTACCTGACATCTTCCTATCCAACATCAGTACCTGACCTCTTCCTATCCAACATCAGTACCTGACCTCTTCCTATCCAACATCAGTACCTGACCTCTTCCTATCCAACATCAGTACCTGACCTCTTCCTATCCAACATCAGTACCTGACCTCTTCCTATCCAACATCAGTACCTGGCCTCTTCCTATCCAACATCAGTACCTGACCTCTTCCTATCCAACATGAGTACCTGACCTCTTCCTATCCAACATGAGTACCTGACATCTTCCTATCCAACATCAGTACCTGACCTCTTCCTATCCAACATCAGTACCTGACCTCTTCCTATCCAACATCAGTACCTGACCTCTTCCTATCCAACATCAGTACCTGACCTCTTCCTATCCAACATGAGTACCTGGCCTCTTCCTATCCAACATGAGTACCTGACCTCTTCCTATCCAACATGAGTACCTGACCTCTTTCTACCCAACATGAGTACCTGACCTCTTCCTATCCAACATCAGTACCTGACCGCTTCCTATCCAACATCAGTACCTGACCTCTTCCTATCCAACATCAGTACCTGACCTCTTCCTATCCAACATCAGTACCTGACCTCTTCCTATCCAACATCAGTACCTGACCTCTTCCTATCCAACATCAGTACCTGGCCTCTTCCTATCCAACATGAGTACCTGACCTCTTCCTATCCAACATGAGTACCTGACCTCTTTCTAGCCAACATCAGTACCTGACCTCTTCCTATCCAACATGAGTACCTGACATCTTCCTATCCAACATCAGTACCTGACCTCTTCCTATCCAACATCAGTACCTGACCTCTTCCTATCCAACATCAGTACCTGACCTCTTCCTATCCAACATCAGTACCTGACCTCTTCCTATCCAACATCAGTACCTGACCTCTTCCTATCCAACACGAGTACCTGACCTCTTTCTTATCCAACATCAGTACCTGAGCTGACAAATGCTGTTTTGGCTAAATGGGCACACATTCCCATAGACCAACATTATGACATCACTGGCCTAATATGGCTACATGGCCATATTAGGTCAATATCATTGACCCATCCAACATGAGTACCTGATCTATTTCCATCCAAACATCAGTACCTGACATATTACCATCTAAAATCAGTACCCGGCCTCACACATTTCCTAATTTGGCTAAATGGGCACACATTCCCATAGACCAACATCATGACATCACTGACCTAATATGGCCACATGGCCAATGTCATTGACCCATCCAACATGAGTCACATCGGACTCTGTATCAAAGGAGATTACACTCTAATGTCACCCCACAAGCAGTCTCCCCCCCCCTTTTTTTCCCCACCCCACCCTTTTTTTTTTTTTTAAAGGAAAAGGAAAAAAAGGAATAATAATCATAATAATAATATAAAAAAAAAAACTATTCACATTCCCACCTTCCCCACAAGGAGCTTACACTTTAATACCAGGCTGACTAATAAAAATATAATTATTACCGGTAATAGTATTTGTTGAATTCGTATTCCTGCATTCAGCTGTGAGATATTCTGCAAGGCTTTGAATGGCAGGCAGAACCAATCCCCGACCCAACCAAACCCGTTCTTCTGCCTCCACAACAGCATACAATTCTACAACTGTAAATCCATTACTAAAAGCCACAGGTGAAAATTATTCCTGAGAAATCCTCGGAGGATCCTATCCGGTCATTAGGCTGTTCCAGTAACTGGCGTCTCCTTTTTTTGCCTTTGGATAAGCCTGCTCAGCCATCCAGGGGATCAAACACAAAGACCAGACAGGGATGAGGCGGTAAGGCGAGTTCTGTACAGAATATAGAGAGGCTGTAAATGAGAACACTGGGGCTGTGATGTAGGGGGTCTCACTGGTCTGTGTACAGCTGGGGGAAATTTACTAAAGGCACCTCTGCAAGTGCATTCGCTCCAGAGCTTAGTAAATGAGGCGCAACTCTGCTGATTTCTAGACGTATGCGGTTTGATTTTCGATCTGAATCGACAATTCGGAATCGTTTTTTGTTATTTGGAAATTCGGCTGTATTTGAATATCCGAATTACAATAGCAACAAATTTAAACGAATCTGAAATAACGAAACGAAAAACATGAATAGAATAAAATAGAATATAAAATAATAAAATAGCAAATAGAATAGAATAGAATAAATAGATAGAATAAAATAGAATAGACTATCAAATAGAATAAAAAAGAATAGAAAAGAAAAAAAAAGATTGAAATAGAATAGAAAATAAGGGGATAAAATAGAAAAGAATAGAATAGAAACAAGTAAAATAGAAAATAATAGAATAGAATAAAATAGATTATCAAATAGAATAAAAAAGAATAGGAAAGAAAAAAAAAGAATGAAATAGAATAGAAAATAAGGGGATACAATAGAAAAGAATAGAATAGAAAAGAGTAAAATAGAAAAGAGTAAAATAGAAAATAGTAAAATAGAAAAAAATTAACAGAATAGAAAAAAAAAAACAATAGAATAGCATAAAATAAAAAGCATATATCCGTCTTCCGAAAATTGGGATCTTGAATAGAATAGAAAAGAATAGAATAAAATAGAGAGGAGTAGAATAGAATAAAATAGAATATCAAACAATAGAATAGAAAAAACATTAATAGAAAGGAAAAAAAGAATGGAATTGAATAGAAAATAAGGGGATAAAATAGAAAAGAATAGAATAGAAAAAATAAAATAGAAAAAAAAAGAATAGAAAAAAAAACAATAGAATAGAATAAAGTAAAAAGCATATAACTGTCTTCCGAAATTGGGATTTTGAATAGAATAGAAACGAATAGAAAAGAAAAAACAACAATAGAATAGAATAGAATTGTATAAAATATAACAGAAAGAATATAACCATCTTCCTAAATTCAAATTTTGAATAAAGCAAATTTGAATAGAATAGATTAGAATATAATAGAAAATAAAAAATAGAAAAAACAATAGACTAGAACATAATAGAATAAAATAGAAATAATATACCCGTCTTTCGGAATTTGAATAGAAAAAAATTAGAATTAGAATAGAAAGATTAGAATAGGATAGAATAGAAAATAATAGAATAGAAAATAACAGAATGGAAAGAACAATAGAATAGAATAGAATTTTGAATAAAACATATTTGAATAGAATAGATTAGAATATAAAAAGAAAGAAAAAAAATAGAACAATAGACTAGAACAGAATAGAATAAAATAAAAAGCATATAACCGTTTCTGAAATTGGGATTTTGAATAGAATAGAAAAGAACAGAATAGAAAAAAAAACAATAGAATAGAATAGTATAAAATATAATAGAAAGAATATAACCATCTTCCTAAATTCAAATTTTTAATAGAATAAATTCAAATAGAATAGATCAACATATAATAGAAAATAATAGACTAGATGAGAATAAAATAGAAAAACCATCTTTCAAAATTCATATTTCAAATAGATTTTTTTTTTTAATAGATTAGACTAGAATATAAAATAAAAGAATAGAATAGAAAAGAAAAAAAAAAACAATAGAATAGAATAGGAAAAAATAGAAAAAATATAACTGTCTTCCCAAATTTCGAAATTTTGAATGGAAAAAAATTGTATTCAAATGCCAATTAGAATTTGAAATGCTTGTTCAAATTTTTCGAATTTGGTTGAATTTAATAAAATTCAACCAAATTTGGAAAATATTAATCGAATTTAAAAACGAATAGAGACGAAGGAGACAAAACCAATTTTAAAAATGAATTAAACAAATGTAACAAATGTAATGAATGTAACTAAATGGAATTATTTAAATATCGATTAGAAACAAAATAAAACACATTTTTTTCTTTCTGCACGTCTGCTGACTTCCCTCATCCAATCATGTGCCAGCAAAAATGCCTTTTTGATTGGGTATTCTTTGCACAGTGAAGCTCCCCCTCATTTACTAAGCTCTGGAGCATCTGCACTGGCAGAGTGCTCAGTCTATTTGTCTTTAGTAAATCACCCCCACAATGTGTTATCGCTGGATAAAAAACCTGAATCGGAATCGGCTGTTAATGGAGGGTACTCACCACACTGACCCCAGTCATCACACAATGAATACAAAGACATCTTACCTGGAATAAAAAAAAAAAAGAAAAGATTGTATAAGTGACTCTTGTATTGTATAGAATTCTCTATGGCGGGGGTCCCCAAACTATGGCCTACAGGTGGCCAATCACCTAATAGGCACAGATGGAGGATGAAGGTTGGCAGAGGCTGCCTATGGTCTCCGTTCAACCCCACCCTCCATGGGGACTCTGATGTAAAGGGGGACTATGTTTAATAGACCTTGATGTAAGGTGGCTCCAATGGGGACTGTTATGTAATGGGGGACTCTGATGAGTACCCTGATGTATGGGGGGGAACTCAAATATGGACCTGCATGTAAGGCAGGCTCTAAAGGGGGCTCTGTTGTAAGTGGGGGGGTTCTGATGCGGATCCTAATATATGGGGGACTCTGACAGGGACTCTGATGTAAGGGAGAATGATGGGAACCCTAAAGTAAGGAGGTCTATGATGTAGGGGGGACTCCAATGGGGGTTCTGATGTAAGGAGGGACTCTGATAGGGACCCTAATGTATGCAGGGGGGCTTTCATGTAAGGGGACTCTGATGGAAACCCTAATTTTTTTTTTAGGAGAATCTGATAGGGACCCTAATGTGAGGGGGACTCTGATGGTGATTTTAATATAAGGGGGGCTCTGACTGGGACCCAAATATAAGGGAAGTGACTGATGGGGAACCTGGTGCAATGGGGACTCTGATGGGGCCTCTAATATGGACCCTGATGTTAGGGATACTCTGATGGAGACCCTGATGTAAGAGGCAACTCTGATATGGACCCTGGTGTAAGGGGGCACTGATGGAGACCCTGATGTAAGAGGGGACTCCAATATGGACCCTGGTGTAAGGGGGCTCTGATTGAGACCCTGATGTAAGAGGGGACTCTGCTTTGGACCCTGATGTAAGGCGGGCTCTGATGTAAGTGGAGACCCCAATAGGGACTCTAATGTAGAAGGGACTCCATTGGTGATTTTGATATAAGGGGGACTCTGATGAGGACCCAAATATAAGAGGAGACTTCAATGGGGACCCTGATGCAATGGGGGCTCTGCTGGGGACTCTGATGAAAGGGGAACCTTGATATGGACCCTGTTGTAAGTGGGGCTCTGATGGAGACTCTAACGTAAGCCGGGACTCCGATGGGGACCCTAATATAAGGGGAGACTTTCATGGAGATTCCAATGTAATGGGGACTTTGATGGGGACCAAGATGTAAGGGGGACTCTGATTGCAATTTTGATATAAGGGGGACTTTGATGGGGACCCTGCTGTAAGGGGCTCTGATTGTAACCCAAATATAAGGGAAGACTCTGATGGGGACCCTGATGTAATGGGGGGCTCTGAGGGAGACCCTGATGTAAGAGGGGACTCTGATAAGGACCCTGGTGTAAGGCGGGCTCTGATATAAGTGGAGACTCTGATGTAGGGGGGATTTTGATGGGAACCCTAATGTAAAGGGGCCCTAATGGGGATTAAGGGGGACTTCAATGGCAATTTTGACATAAGGGGGACTCTGATGGGGACCCAAATATAAGAGGAGACCCTCGATAGGGACTCTGATGCAATGGGGACCTTGATATGGACCCTGTGATGGAAACTTTAATGTAAGTGGAGACTCTTATGGGGGACACTGATGTAATGGGCACTCTGATGGGGACCCCTAATATAAGGGGGACTCTGATTTTTTATTTATTTTTTGGCCCATGAATATTTGTAAAGTAGACAACGTGACCCTTGTAATGAAAAGTTTGGAGACCCCGGCCCTATGGCATAGATTTTATAGTAGTCATTGCAATAAATACTTTGTATCAATTATCAATAATTTAACAAATATATCAATTATCAGTTATATTATAATAATATCATAAAACCAAAACACAGGTAGAAAGGTCAGGGAACTCCGGAATACTTATAGGAATATATAAAGCGGGGATCTATTTTGTTTGTAAATATAAAGCATATGGAACAATGAGATTCCTTTATTTGCTCCCTATTGGTCTGTTAAATATACCATGGGAAGTGTTTTGTTATATACGCTAAATAAGTATCTCCCGATCCTGCCAGAAACCCCATGAGCTGATAACTTCCTGCACTGCACTTTCATCAGGTAGACACTTTTTTTTTTTTTTTTTCAGGTAATTTTTTATGATCACAATTCTTAAATTCTAAAATTCGGAAATTCAAAAATTTGGAAATTCGAAATTCGAAAATCCGAAAAAAAATGAAAATTTTTAAATCTTCAATAATAACTAACTAATACAGTCAAACCCCACTTTTAAGTACGCAATGGGATTTATTTACTAAAGCTGGAAAGTGCAAAATCAGACTCACTTCTGCATAGAAACCAATGAGCTTCTAACCCCAGCTTGTTCAATTAAGCTTTGGTAATAAAACCTGGAATCTCATTGGTTTCTATGCAGAAGTGAGCCTGATTTTGCACTTTCCAGCTTTAGTAAATAAACACCATCGCATACTTAAAAGTGGGGTATGCCTGTAATAACTATTAAATTATAGGCATGGGAATTTTCTTGCAAATCTGGCTGTTAGTGAACGTAACGAATACGCATTTATCCAAAGTTCTGAATTATCCGAAATAACGAACGCCGCATCTAAATGAATGGAGCAGAACAAATTAATAATACATAATAATAATAAAACGTTTTTATTATTATTATTACTTATTATTATTATTATTAATTTGTTACGTTCCATTCGTTTAAAAACAGCATTTGTTATTTTCGGACAATTTGTTACTTCCGATAAATTCGTATTCCTTCAGTTCACTAACAGCTAAATTTGAAAGGAAATTCCAAAACCTATAAGGCCCCTTTCACACGGACGGACCGTCTATCCGTTTTTCTTCCATCCATCGACGGACGACAATGCATTCCTATGGGCAGACGGATGAACATCCGTCACCATCAGTTAACATCCGCTTCCGTTTTTATCCGTTTTTTTAAACGTACAAGGCTACGTCCAGATCCGTCAAAACGGATATTAACTGACGTTGACGGACATCGTCCGTCAACGTCCGATCCGTTAAGATCCGTTTTGTGTTTATCTGTGAACTCAACCTCTTAAAGGCACAGGCACACATATAAACGGAACAAAACGTATACAAAAACGGATTAAAAAACGGACGTAAACGTGTGCATTTACGGATGTAAGCGGATGTTAACGGAACATAAGACGGATGAAAACGGACATTAACGGAACGGATGACGGATGAAAATGGATGAGACAACTGATAAGAACTGATACGTTTTTGACGTGCCTAAGCTGACTGCGTCCGTGTGAAAGGGGCCTTATTGAATAGTTAGTAATAGTTAAGTTATTATTAGCTAGTTATTATTTCAGATTTAAACATTTTCGGGTTTTCAGATTTTTGAATTTCGATTTTTTGAATTTATGAATATTTAGTAAAATTCGTTAAACATGTTTTCGTTAATTTGGAAATATGTAAATTAACAAATTTGTTGAAATTTGTTAAAAAACAAATTTGGTACGACACGAATTGCAGATGTCTACTGAGCACCATAGGCATTCGTTATTTCGGATAATTCGTAACTTCCCATAAATTCGTATTCGTTACGTTCACTAACAGCCAAATTTGAAAGGAAATTACAATACCTATAATTTAATAGTTAGTAATAGTTAAAGTTATTATTAGTTGGTTATTATTTAAGATTTTTAAATTTTCTGGTTTTCGGATTTTTCGAATTTCGAATTTTTGAATTTCCGAATTTTCTAATTTACGAATATTTGGTAAAATTCATTAAACAGGTTTTCGTTAATTCGGAAATATCCGAATTAACGAATTTGTTAAAATTTGTAAAAAAACTAATTTGTTTTCTCACAAATTGCACATGTCTACTGAGCACCATAATCCAAAAGAACAATTTGATTCAATTTTAAGCACTTGCCGCCCGCCGGCTGTCATATGACGTCCCTCCATTTAAACAGGGAATGCGCACAATCGCGTGCGCACATCCCTGTTCCTTCAGGCCGATCACAGCTGGTACCGCCCCACTTTGCACAGAATTGTGTAAAAACTTAAAAAATACTCACCATGCTACTGTACTTACTTAATAACTTGGAATGTCTACTTTCTAAAAAGGGGTCATTTGGGGGGTATTTGTACTTTCCTGACTTGTTAGACCCGGTTCACACAGGGGCGACTTGTCAGGTGACTTAGCCGCCTGACAAGTGGCGTTCCGTTGTGTACTATGAAACCGTTCTAATAGGAACGACTCAAGTCGCTCCGACTTAGAAAAAGGTTCCTGTACTACTTCGGGAGGACGTCAGGCGACTTGCATTGACTTCTATACAGAAGTCATTTTGCAAGCCGCCGCTGAAGTTGTGTGCAGGTCGCCTCTGTGAGTTGCGCTGCAAGTCGTGCTGCCCCTGTGTGAACCGGCTCTTCGTGTCCCACGAAATTAGATTCACCTGATGTACTGAAGGCCTGATCAGATGTGATCAATTTTCAGCGATTGGCACCATAGCTTGTAGACTCTATAACTTTCACAAAGACCAAATAATATACACTAATTTGGGTTATTTTTTAACAAAGATAGGTAGCAGTATAAATTTTGGGCAAAATTTATGATGAAAGATTACTAATTAGCAAAATTGTATGACAGAAACAAAGAAAAGGCATTTTTTTCACAAAATGTACGGTCTTTTAGCACAAAAAATAAAAAACCCACTAGCGATTAAATACCACCAAAATAAAGCTCTATTTGTGTGAAAAAAAAAAGGACGCAAGTTTCATATGGGTATAGTGTTGCATGAGTAAGGCCCCTTTCACACCGGGGCGTTTTTCATGCGGTACAGCGATAAAAATAGCGCCTGTTCACCGCATGAAAAAATCCGGCCCCTTTAACTCCAGTGTGAAAGCCGGCGGGCTTTCACACTGGAGCGGTGCGCTAGCAGGATGACAAAAAAAGTCCTGCTAGCAGCATCTTTGGAGCGGGATAGGAGCGGTGTGTTCACCACTCCTTCCCATTGATTAGAATGGGACACCGCAGTGAAACCGCGGCAATACCGCCGCGAAGCGCCGCTACGGCGGCGCTCTGCGGGGGGTCTTTAACCCTTTTTCGGCCGATCGCGGGGGGTAAAACCGCACCGCGAGCGGCCGAAAACCGCGGTTAAAACGACGGTAAAGCAGCGCTAAATATAGCGCTGCTTTACCGTCACCGCGGCTCCCCGCCCCAGTGTGAAAGGGGCCTAATTGTCATTCAAACTGTCATTCAAACAGAAAATTGGTCTGGGCAGGAAGGGGGTGTAAGTGCACTGTATTGAGGTGGTTAATATTCAAGGCAAACTCCCCCATCCATCCATGTCTTTATGTCTCCATGCTTTAGTTTGCTGAGAAATCACCTTAAAAAAACACCCCTCTAGCATTTCAGGCAGCGGCCATCTTGAGTAAGGGCATATGATTCATGTAATATTTACTTTCTGGAATCCATCTGCTCTTAGCTCAGGCATGCAGTCAGGGCATTATCAGGTTCATTGCTCCCTGCCACCCCCATAGGGGATGGGGAGGTTATTATAGCCTTGGCCTCAGGTGACAACTCTGCTTCTCCATAGAAACAGTTTCATGAGAGTTGTCACCCTGAGACAGGAAGCAGGACCGGGACAAGGGGTGGGTGATAGGGACACCTGCTCTTTAATCTAAAGGATGGGGGCGCCTTCCTTCTGTTACAAGGCTGACAGGAGTATTGACAGCGGCAGCGATTTTGACGACTGAGCGACTGCTGGGCTTAGAACCCCCTAAGCTTGAACATCATGAATAGGGACTTAGTTTGGTATCTTTTCCCTGGGCACTGGATGACCTTGTCTCAGTAGCGAAACACGTCGGAGGCATGGCCTGGTAGGAGTCCAGGTTGAGGTTGCCACTTGGATTACCACCATAGGACCATACAGATGTGCGGCACCAGGGATCACCTCTTTTCTCTTCCTTGAGGAAGTGTTGTAATGGCAGGATCATCAGAAGAGATAAAGATAAAGGAAAAAGAAATCCAATGCAGTCAACACATCAAAGATCTGGTGAATTTCAATATGGGACATTTATCTTCCCAGGTTTAGATACACTTTAAGAAAAAGCATCTTAAAGGGGTTGTAAACCTTTGTGTTTTTTTTCAGCTTAATGCATCTTATGCGGCCTAGCAGGACATGCACTGCTGCATGTCCTGCTAGGCTGTCAGCAATGGAGTACTCAAAGTCCCTGTACACCGGGACCATGGGCAAAGCTTGAAATGCGGGAAAGTCCCACACAATCCTAAAAAATAACTGAAACCAGTTTCAGAGAAGTGCACACAGGTGGTCTACAGAGGATTGGCAATTCTTTGCTGAGTCAAAGTCGGAGTTCTCCCATCAGCAAGAAATAGATTTGATGATTGGAGAACCTTGACTCTGACTCGGCAGTCAGAAAGGAGGGAGCAAGTTGGATCTCTGCAGAGAGACCACTTTCTAATGAGACCGTTTCAGATTCAAAGCTAGAACTCCCGAATCAGCAAGGAACAAGAGATTTGCTGATTGGGGGAACCTTGGCTCTGATTCAGAAGTCAGGAAAGAAGGTACAAGCTGGACCTCTGCAGAGAGATCACTCTCAAATGAGAGTGTTTTAGAGACTTTTATTTGACAGGTGGGGTTATTTGTAAGGCATCATGAAGACTAAGCCCTTAGTAAAAGAAAAAAAAAAAACTGAAACCAGTTTCAGAGAGGTGCACGCCGAGGGTCTACAGGGGATCGACAACCCCCTGCTGAGTCAAAACTCGCACTCTCAAATCAGCAAGGAGCAAGGTAATTGCTGATTAGAGAACCTTGGCTCTGACTCTGCAGTCCGGAAGGAGGGGACATGTTGGACCTCTGCAGAGAGACCACTTTCTAATGTGAGTGTTTCAGAGACTAGCAAGGGTTCTCTTATTTGACAGGTAAGGGATGGGTGGAGCTAAGCCATGGCATCATGGAAACTAAGCCCTTAGTAAAAAAAAAATTAAACCAGTTTCAGAGAGGGGCACGCAGGGGGGTCTACAGAGGTATGACCCATTACTTCTGAGTCAAAGCTAGATCTCTCCAATCAGCATGGAACAACTGATTTGCCGAGAATCTTGGCTCTGATCTAGCAGTTAGGAAGGATGGAACAAATTGGGCCTCTGCAGAGAGACCACTCCTGCTGAGTCAAAGCTAGAGCTCTCCAATACACAAGAAACAAAAGATTTGCTGATTGGAGAACCTTGGCTCTGACTCACCAGTCAAGAGGTGGGGAACATGGTCTGAAGAGAGACCCCTGCTTCCACACAAAGAAGAGCAAAAATCCTTCTGAGCAGCATGCTGGTATTGCTGCTCCGGCTGTAAATGCTTTCTGAAGAAAATCAACTGTAGGACTTCACACTCCTTTTTGATTTGTTGCCACCAGAAGGCATTTCGTGGATTTAAGCTAAAAGTTTAATTGGCCTTAAAAAAAAAGAAAAAACAAACATTCTCTAAAACTTTGTTCTTCCAATTTGGAACACCAGATTGAAGGTTTGAAAACACAATGACGCGTTTATTTATAACTCAACAATGCAAAGGCGAAAATTACAGCGTTCCCACTGCAAAGTCCACCTCGCCGTCGCTCTGTGTTAATGTCAGGCAGGTAGTTAATTTCATTGGCGGTCATATTTTTATTCTATACCTCTAGGCATGAGCGAGCTGTGCCGTCTGAAGGGACCTTGTACACATTGACCTTCCATTGTGTCTTCTCCTCATCCGGACTGCATGCTGAATCATGTTGCGAGCGTAATTGTCTTTTCGCTAAATTAAAGAAACAACAGCAGAATAACGGCGTCTGCGTGTCAGCCGCAGCCAGAGAAGCCATCTCACCGGCTTTCCAACGTACCGTTTGACTCCTAATGAAAAAAAGGATTAAAAGGAGAATGCGGCATAATTGAGGCTAAACAATATCGGTTGAAATGAATGAACAAATGGCGTATTTGTGTGCCGTCTCGTTCCTTCGCGCTAAAGAGTAAATGGAGTCTGAGGATTTAGGGAATGTAGAGAATTGCAGACAATGGAGGAGTCAATTTTATTCCCTTGTGCAGTAATTAGCCTCTTGTCTAATCTCACTAGGAGGTTAGGTTTAAGCGGGATGCCTTTTTATGGAGACCTTAACAAAAGATGCCAAAGAGGACTCATACATGTGACTGTAAATGGACTTTAATTTTTGTTCAAGAAGATCTTCACTGAGCGCGATCCAGGGAATTGACCCTTTGTAGCAGTGATTCTCAACCAGGCTTCCGTGGAACCCTAGGGTTCCTCCAAAGGTTGCTAGGGGTTCCTTCAACATAGGGCAATTTCTGCCTCTCAGATAAGTTCCCACCGACACCAATGCTCTTTTTAGCTATCTGTAAGGAGGTAATTCTTCCCAATGACCACAAGTGTAAGGACCATCCTTCCCACCAACCATCACACTATTGTATCATGAGTTGTAGATTTCTAATTTTAAGCAGGGGTTCCCCCGAGACTGGAGAACTATTTCAAGGGTCCCTCTGTGTTGAAAAGGTTGAGAAAGGCTGCTTTGGAGGGTCAGGAGGACTTTATGTATTTCTTCTTGTGTGGCAGAATTGGCAAAAATTGCTATAATGCCTCACCGTGGAGTAAAGCTTCTTGCTTCACTTTCTTCCTGGGTGGCAAGCTTAGCAACAATTGCTAAATTGCCCTTATCATGGACAAAAACCTATTTTGCTTCACTTGCATTCTTGGAAAGACAACAACAAGTGAGAAGAAATTTCTCCAAAGTGAGTGAAGTCCCCTTTTAGACAGAAGGGACAAGTGTCCCAGTCAGGAATAAGGCTCAGAGACCAGTAGCTATAGCAGTAAAGAGGCTCCCACCGACCAGCAGTCTGAGTACACAAGCAGGTCACCATAGCAGAAGACGCAAGCTTACCCGAGGTGTGGGGTCTAAGCAATAACCTGTATTCACCAGAGCTCCTCATGGTGGAGATGGGTTTTAGTACCAGGTGGCGGTCCTCAGGATCACCCCACCAGGAGTTAAGCAATCCAGGGTCCAGTAGTGGATAAAGCAGGTAGGGATTAAGCAGACATGTAGTCATTAAACAAGCCAAAGGTCGATAACAAGTGGTTGCAGGTTATGATCAAGCAGATGCGTAGTCGAGGAACGAGGCAAACGTCAGTAACGAGTGGTAGCA
Source organism: Lithobates sylvaticus (assembly GCA_028564925.1). NCBI lineage: Eukaryota > Metazoa > Chordata > Amphibia > Anura > Ranidae > Lithobates > Lithobates sylvaticus. Next base: position 24,721,369 of record CM053027.1, read on the forward strand.
AAGATGTAACCAAAATATACTGTACTCAATAAATGGACAGGCCCAGAAGGACACAGTGAACAATAATGAAAAGTTGGAAAGAGAGTTCTTAAAATGTAACAAATAAAAACTGTACACTAAATATCTCAGAAATGAAGGTAGACTTAATGAAGAACTAAACAATGGAATATGTTCCCTAAAAAAGGCAAGCAGAGAGTAAAAGACTAATCACCAGTATTGCTTGTGGCCTCACTGCAGCTCTTTTTCCTATTGCTGACTTACCATGCCCTGTTCTGCATTGTGTGTCTGTATGGAGACAGTCACCTTGGGAGAGGCAGGGCTTTGCTTCCTCATCTTAGAGCTGCCTCTCTTATGACTGGGGGGGGGGGGAAATGATGAAGAAACAGCAAGAGAGGTGGAAGGAGAACAGATACACAGAATAAATAAAACCGAAGCAGGGAGATCATTCTACTGCAGGTCCTCAGGTACAGCTTTCTCTCCAGCAAGGAGAACAGTAAGCAGCGCAATATTGACTAGAGATGTCACGTCAGGGGATCAGGCTTGGAGATCAGTACCTAAAGCAGTAGAGAGGCTCCCAACCAACAAGCTGGAAAACTATGCAAGCAGGTCACATTGGTGGATGGCATTGGCTCAATCAAGGTGTGGGGTCTAAGCACTTACTGGTATTCACCAGAGCTCCTGAGGGTTGAGATGGGTTTTTCTGCATGTTAATATCAGGTCACGATCTTCAGGGTCAGCCTATCAGGTGGTGAGCAAGCTGGAGTCCAGTAGCAAGGATAGCAGGTAGGGATCAAGCAGAAGCATACAGTGCCTTGAAAAAGTATTCATACCCCTTGCAATTTTCCACATTTTGTTATGTTAAAAACAAAAATGTAAATATATTTTATTGGGGTTTTATGTGATAAACCAACACAAAGTGGCACATAGTTGTGAAGTGGAAGGAAAATGATCTTCCCTACGGACTTTTGCTGTTTGCTGAAATTCCAACGGACATTCCAAACGAACGGACTTGGCCACACACGAATGGACTAAGTCCGGGTTCCCTGCCTCCAATTTGCAATAGCAGGAGGTTTTGACCGGCTCTCTATGGAGCCAGTTCACATATCTCTGCTGCGGCTCCGGTGCAAATTTGCACCGGAGTCCTAACTCATAGGTGAACAGAGAAGCCAGCACATGTGTATGGAACCACAGATCTAGAAAAAAACACTGCATCAAGGAGGTAAGAATTTCACAAACAGAAATCTGGAGGCTAGACCCGGACACCCTTCATGTCTTGGGTTTTAGCTTGTGAATAAAGTCAACCTAGTGGCCAATTTTATCAAAATGTCAGGCAATGCCAGGTTAGCAAAAAAAGACTTAGTAAAGGCTTGGCTTCCTTAAATGTAGGTACTTATCCCCACCCCTGGTGCTACAGCTTGGCCAACCACTACCCTCTGTGCCTCTGAATGTCCCTCATTGGCCAATGAAATGCTCTTACTGGATGGAGCATGGACATGGCTTGGATCCCAAACTCTGAAAAGTCTAGCCCTTAGTGGCAAATTGAAGCCAGTTCACATATCTCTGCTGCGGCTCCGGTGCAAATTTGCACCGGAGTCCTAACTCATAGGTGAACAGAGAAGCCAGCACATGTGTATGGAACCACAGATCTAGAAAAAAACACTGCATCAAGGAGGTAAGAATTTCACAAACAGAAATCTGGAGGCTAGACCCGGACACCCTTCATGTCTTGGGTTTTAGCTTGTGAATAAAGTCAACCTAGTGGCCAATTTTATCAAAATGTCAGGCAATGCCAGGTTAGCAAAAAAAGACTTAGTAAAGGCTTGGCTTCCTTAAATGTAGGTACTTATCCCCACCCCTGGTGCTACAGCTTGGCCAACCACTACCCTCTGTGCCTCTGAATGTCCCTCATTGGCCAATGAAATGCTCTTACTGGATGGAGCATGGACATGGCTTGGATCCCAAACTCTGAAAAGTCTAGCCCTTAGTGGCAAATTGAAGCCAGGATTACAGAGGCATACAAAAGGGACTTTTTGTACTTGAAAAGTTAACAACCAAAAAGACTTTTACGACCTACGTGCAAAACGCTGAATGGTCTCTTTAAATCTCCTAGTAGCCCTAGTAAACTTTTTTTTTTTTTTCCGCCCAGCTATCGAAAAAGTTATTCCTACAGTAAACTTGTGGTCATATTATTGCGTTTTACGGATTGCCTAAGAGACACATCTGACTAGGTAAAATGTGGTTTGTATTTTAGACCCCGTGGCAGAGTAAAAGGAGCGAAATAAAATGTTCTGAGACAGTCTGTTTTTCCTTCATTCTGTTAATAAATCACAATCCACCGAAACCCGTTATGTCTTTTGAGAAGCAGCAAAGTCTGCAGCCGCCAAAGATCAGCCATAAAAATTACAGTGGATGGTTGTGTGCAGATGGCTCCCCGGAGTAGACGGGAACACTGGAAAGTAATGCTAGATGGAGTCAGGTTGAATAAGTAAGTATGTGTGTTTATGCCATGAATTAAATATGAGGCTCGGAGCGAGGATTTACGCCACCTGATTCCACCAGAGTGGTGATAAATTTGCCGCCGCTCAAAAATATTTATCATACCAAATGTATTTATAAATTTGATTTGTTGAAAGAGTAAGTGTGTCGCAAAAGTGCATCAAAGTTTTCTAGATAGTTTAAAGGTATGCTTCAGTCTTACCTGAACAATTTAGCATTTAGAGACGTGTGGACGTGAATTGGGACAACCCTCTTCCGAGGATGCTGGACAAAGTTTGAGCGTGCCCGCTGAAAAACGTACTGATCCTAAACACTGTTCCTTTGTTTCATTAAATCTGTCAAGACCACTTTGATCCCACAAAGGGTAGTCGCGTTAGGATATGTAAAGATAAACGTAAATGGAAATTGCAAAAGCTAAAGCCAGCATGAAGAGCTCTAGAATTTCCCGGTAGAGGGCTGCGCTGACTTTGGACTTGATAAAACACAGTTGACCAACACCAGCAGATGACACTGCTCCTCAAATCATCACGGACTGTGGAAAATGTTTCATTTCATTTGGAAATCAAGGTCCCAGAGTCTGGAGGAAGAGTGGAGAGGCACAGGATCCAAGTTGCATGAGGTCCAGTGTGAAGTTTCCACAGTCAGTGATGATGTGGAGAGCCATGTCATCTTCTGGTGTTGGTCCACTGTGTTTTATCAAGTCCAAAGTAAGTGCAGCCCTCTACCAGGAATTTCTTGAGCACTTCATGCTTCCCTCTGCTGACCAGCTTTATGGAGATGCTGATTTCATTTTCCAGCAGGACTTGGCACCTGCCCACACTGCCAAAAGTACCAATACCTGGTTTAATGACCACGGTATCACTGTGCATGATTGGCCAGCAAACTCGCCTGACCTAAACCCCATTGAGAATCTGTGGGGTATTGTCAAGAGGAAGATGAGAGACACCAAACCCAACAATGCAGATAAGCTGAAGGCTGCTATCAAAGCAACCTGGGCTTCCATAACACCTCAGCAGTGCCACAGGCTGATCTCCTCCATGCCACGCCGCATTGATGCAGTTATTCATGCAAAAGGAGCCCCGACCAAGTATTGAGTGCATACTATACTGTACATGGACAGACTTTTCAGTAAGCCAACATTTCTGTATTAAAAGTCCTTTTTTTTATTGGTCTTATGTAATATTATGATCGGGTGAGATACTGAATTTTGGGTTTTCACTAGCTGTAAGCCATAATCATCAAAAAATAAAGACAAAATGCTCTTTAATGTAAAATCAATCTTAGCAGCTAAATAGCCGCTAAATCGCATTTCCATACGGCAGAAGGGGCCCTCCCACCGCCTTGCCGGTCTCTTATGCCTCTCCCGCTGCCTTCCTGAGCTCTGCCATCCTAACTTACCACCAGCTTACCATAGAGATGACCAAGGACCATAAAACTCCTCAATCATCTCTATGGTCTAAGAAACTGGAAGTGATGAGGATTTGGTCACTTCTGGTTTCGCTCAGATGTAAACAAGCCATTACCGGCTTGTGAAAGCATCTGATTAAACCAACCTTGCAAAGAACGGTACTGGAGGACCTCAGTTACAAGGAACGACTACAAACACTAAATGTATTCTCCCTGGAAAGGAGATATGAAAGCGATATACAAATACCTCTATTGTTAATTTCCAGCATAGGGAGGAAACTATTTAGTTTCAGTGAGCTTAAAGCAGAGTTCCACCCAACTTTTGACATTTTTCTTAAAGCAAAGAGCACCCATTCACTGCTCGTTTTTGGATATTTTTTTCACACACCTTACTGGTAAACAGGTGAACTTCCATACCAACCTCACGGTGGCGAGGTACGTCATGTCCTCTTCTGGCTCTGCCGCTCCTCCTTCCTCCCGCTTTTGGGTCTTGTGTGTGTCTCAGAAGACAATGGGGCCATTCAGTAGGAAACTGACGGTGAAGCTTGAAGGCTCCACTGCCGGTTTCCCTTAGCTACTATGGCGGGGCCTGCACCTAATCCAGTAAACGGACTGTCCTGGGGGGGGGGGGGTGACATTGCGGGCTCCTTGGAGAGGTAAGTGTCCTTATTAATATTTCATTGAGTGGCCATGTATCTTCTTAAACCGAAGTTCCACCCTGAAAAATGTTTTTTTTTTTTTTAAAGTCAGCAGCTACAAACACTGTAGCTGCTGACTTAAAAAAAAAAAAAAAACATGTTTCAGGGTAGAACTCCGCTTTAAGAAGACACATGGCCACTCATTGAAATTGGAAGAGAAGCGGTTCAACCTTAAACTGCGTAGGGGGTTCTTTACAATCAGAGTGGTAAGGATGTAGAACTCCCTTTCACAAGTGGTGGTGCTTCTAAAAACTCTTAAGCCCCGTACACACGGTCGGAAAATCCGACCACCAAATCCATCGGATTTGGTCCGACGGATTTGGTCCGACACTGGTGTTGCATACACACGGTCGGACAAAGTTGTCGGAAAATCCGATCATTCTGAACGTGGTGACCTTTTTTTGCCTACGACGGGACTACGTAGAGGCTAGTAGCCAATAGCTTTGGTCTTGTAATGTGATCTGAGCATGCGTGGCACTTTGTCCGTCGGAATTCGCTACACACGATCGGAATTGGTGTGATCGGACTTTGTTGTCGGAAAATTTTTGGAGCAGGAGATACAACTTTGTCCGTCGGACAATCCGATGGAAAATGTCCGATGGTGCCTACACACGGTCGGAATTTCCGACAACATTGTCCGATAGGACAGAATCCATCGGAAAATCCGACCGTGTGTATGGGGCTTTAGATGTGCATCTTAGTGAACGCAATATACAGGGATATGGGAAATGATATTGACATAAACACATAAACACACACCTATATGGGTTGAACTGGATGGACTGGTGTCTTTATTCAACCTTACCAACTATGTCACTATGTTGGCACAACCCCCGCCTGAGAAATAACATGAAGCCATTGTTGGGGGTGCATGTGGACAGTACAGGGATAGGGTCATCCAGCACCCAGGGCAAAAGATCCAGTGTTGCACCCCCCTCCCCCACTGGTAATACATGCCTTAAAAGGGGTATACCACCCTGTGCCTATTATTAGCCGCCTTGTGCGTCTGTGCCTATGGCACCTGTCCCTCCTGCCCCCCTGTCCCAACCCTGCGTGTGGACAGGAGATAGCTTTGAGAAGGCTGCAGGAGAATGCTAGTCTCAACACGATTGTGTTTTCTGCAGCATGCAGAGCCCCCCTCTGCTGAAGAAGAAGAGGAAAATAAATTGGGGATGTCATGTGACTCGACCATAAGCTCAGAAAAACATATTCATAAATTTTACCTAGCATACGTAGAGTATACATAAAGAAAAAAAAATGGGGGTTACAAAAGGGGGATGGGGGGAGGGGAGTCAGTGGGGCAAGCCGTTCAAATAAGCCAGCATTGAGCTTAAAAATGTTATAAAATACTGTACATTGGACCACAAACTATTATAGTTCACCTTTAAACAGCTAAGAAAAATGGGAAGGGTATGGCATATCAGTTGACGTTCACACTAGGTACAGTACTTGCTGGCCGCGAACCTAGCCAATCATTTCACTAGACATGTGCAATTAGTTTCGTTTTTTTTTGTTTTCCGTTAAAATTCGTTATATTTGTTCATTCGTTATCGTACGAATGAACGAATGATTCGCTAAAAATTTTAACGAATAACGAATTATCGAATCGAAAGAATACGAAAAACAACGAAAAACCGGAAATAACCAAATTAGAAACAACGAAATTACGAAAGAAGAAAATCCGAAAAACGAAAACAGGAACAACGAAAATCAAAATGAACGAAAAAATTTGTACATTCGTAACTTTTATTTTTTTTTGTTGAATTGGTAATTTTCCGTGTCCGTTACAATGGCGCTGCGTAACGTGCTTCGAATGGATTGAACGAAAAAATTCGTACATTCGTAACTTTTTTTTTTTTCGATTCGTAATTTTCCGTGTCTCTTACAATGGCGCTGCTTAACGTGCTTCGTATGGATTGAACGAAAAAATTCGTACATTCGTAACTTTTTTTTGCGATTCGTAATTTTCCGTGTCTCTTACAATGGCGCTGCTTAACATGCTTCGTATGGATTGAACGAAAAAATTCGTACATTCGTAACTTTTTTTTTTTTTCGATTCGTAATTTTCCGTGTCTCTTACAATGGCGCTGCTTAACGTGCTTCGAATGGATTGAGCGAAAAAATTCGTACATTCGTAACTTTTTTTTTTTTCGATTCGTAATTTTCCGTGTCTCTTACAATGTAATAATAGCATACACATTACATAAAATTATGAATTATGCTCCGATTACGAATCTACGAAAACAATGTTACGAAAGTACGAATAAATCAATCTTACGAAAGTACGAATGTAACTAAATCTACGAAAATACGAATGCGTACGAATTTCGAAATGGAATGGAACGGAATGGAACGGAAAAACGAATCAACGAAAAAATAACTCTTATGAAAATACGAATCGTTATGAATACGAACACCGACGACTTACGAAATTACGAATCGTTACGAATCAACGGAAACTAACAGAAACAAAAGGAAAATAAACACATTTTTCTATTGTGCACATGTCTACATTTCATTACGAATCGTTACGAATCAACGGAAACAAACAGAAACGAAAGGAAAATAAACAAATTTTTTTGTTGTGCACATGTCTACATTTCACTTATCTCCATCAGCCATAGAACCTGTGCAATTGCTCAGTGTGCACCCGTAATTATGGGTTCGCTACTCCGCCAGCCGTATCAAGACCAAGTACATGTGCTTTTTTTTTTTTTTTTTTCAAAATTTAACCTTCATATAACTTCTCATTCCTCCACATGGATCTGCTTGGCGAAGCTTCAGAAATAAATTAACTAATGGGACGATAAACAACCAATTTTCCGTACAACGGTCAACAGTAAAAATGTTTATTGCATGAAATGTCGCATTTCATGCAATCTTTAATCTGCCGCTCCAGCTCCCGTCCAATCAACTCTCCTTCAAATTGCATATACAGTAGCCGTGCTAATTCCCTGCTCCGACTTCCAATTTAATCTCCGATGAAAAAGCACTTTTATTAAGCCGAATGCCTTCTCCGTTACGGTGTGAGACATAAAATTAGAGCCTGTCTGGGTTTAATCACCCCCCAATTTCATCACCAGCCTCTCAAAGCCTCATTTATCAATAATTAATACATAAAGATGACTGCAAATCTATTCCATCTTCAAAGAGCCAACTGTAAAGTTTATTAATGAAGAGAAAGTGACTGCTGGATGAAAAACAAGCCCTCCGCTCTCTTGAAATGACACCAGCAAGAGGTTTGCCCACCGAAGACTTGTAAAACGGTTGTTCTGTTACACAGCGGGCAACCTTGGGCAATGCAGCTGCGCATCACCTCCGCCGCGCTCCATCAGCCAGTTGGTGCTCCAGCTGTTACTGAACTACAACTCCCATGATGCTCTGCACGTCACAGCCTGTAAAACACTTCAACAGCTGGATTGCCCGTGGTTGTAAAGTTCTGATTTATAAATGAGTGACCCGGGAAAAGGAACGTTAGGTAGAATATGGAGACTCTAAATTATTCAATGAATGCCTTTAAAAAGTTATTTTTTTTTGGCATAGAGCTCTTGAAGACTGTTGTACTACACTTGGGCCCTCTTACATTGACTATCCATGTACCTCAAGTCTAGGGGCCTGTGTCAATGGGCTTTTGTTCACTTCAAACTGGTTTTACATTCCTATTCAAGTTTATGAGGATGCAAAATCGACTAGAAGGATGCAAAATCGACTAGAAGGAGGTCAACTGCAGCTCAAATGCACCTGTACAAAGATTTTGAAATAATCACAGAATTGTCTCAAACTGGTGTCATCTGGGGGTAGGTAGATGGTTCTGGAACCTAGAGTGGTTGACCTGATGGTAGGTAAGCAGGGGCGGACTGACAACTCATGAGGCCCCCAGGCAATAGGAGATTATGGGGCCCCCAGGCAATCAGAGATTATGGGGCCACACAGTATACACACACACAGTATACAATCACACAGTATACACATACATGTACACACAGTATACACAGATGTGTTTCTATTGGCTGAGAAGGTACTGGAGAGCAGGGGCGGACTGACCATTCGGCCACTCGGGCACTTCCCGAGGGCCCCAGGCCACTAGGGGGCCCCATCAGGGTCGCCAGCCTCAGTAAGACCAGGGACAGTATGTCTTTTTTACATCTGTCGCTGAAATGTCCCTTACCGACATCCTTTTGGTCTAAAAATCCCGAGATTATTGAAAAAAGGAAAAAAAAATCACAATAAAAAATAATTCTAAACACTATTATGGAGATCTGGCTTTAAAAACTAAAAACATTATTAAGGAGATGACAAGAAATAATAAAGAAATAAGTTTGTCAGAACTCAGCAGCAAAACAACTTCATTCTTCTAGCATTATAAAGAACAAAAGAATGCGCTGCATTAAAAGATCCAAAAATTTACAGCATGACGAATGTGCTATCTCCATTACGAACGCTAGTTTTACCAGACCGAGCGCTTCCGTCTCGTACTTGATTCTGAGCATGCGTGTTTTTTTTGCGTGTCAAAATTGCATACAGATGCACGGAATTTCCGATAGATTTTTCCGACCCAAAAAAATTGAGAACCTGCTCTCAATCTTTTGCCGGCTGGAATTCCGCTGGAGCATACACACAGTCGCATTTTCCGACCAAAAGCTCTCATCGGTCTTTTGCTGGCGGAATTTCCGATCGTGTGTACGCGGCATAAGGCAATTAGCTAGAGGGGCATGGGCAAAACAAGGAGGACATTTTGACATGGAGGAGGCCAGGTAATCCTGTTGACCAATTTTTAAAGGGAAAGACACAAAATATTAAACCACTTTCAGACCGGACCAATTTGCAGCCAAAGGACCAGGCCCCTTTTTGCGATTCGGCACTGCGTCGCTTTAACTGACAATTGCGCGGTCGTGCGACGTGGCTCCCAAACAAAATTGACGTCCTTTTTTTCCCACAAATAGAGCTTTCTTTTGGTGGTATTTGATCGCCCCTGCTGTTTATATTTTTTGCGCTATAAACAAAAAAGAGCGACAATTTTGAAAAAAAACGCATTCTTTTTTATTTTTTGCTATAATAAATATCCCCCAAAAATATATAAAAAAACTTTTTTTTTCCCTCAGTTTAGGCTGATACGTATTCTTCTACATATTTTTGGTAAAAAAATTGCAATAAGCGATTATTGATTGGTTTGCGCAGAAGTTATAGCGTTTACAAAATAGGGGATAGTTTTATAGCATTTTTATTAATAATTTTTTTTTATTAGTAATGGCAGCGATCAGCGATTTTTTTATTGTGACTGCGACATTATGGCGGACACATCGGACATTTTTGACACATTTTTGGGACCATTGTCATTTATACAGCAATCAATGCTATTTAAATGCATTGATTCCTGTATAAATGACACTGGCAGTGAAGGGGTTAACCACTAGGTGGCAGTGTAGGGGTTAAGTATGCCTAGGGGTGTGTTTCTTACTGTGGGGGGGGCGTGGCTGTCAGATAGTGAATGCTGATCTCTGCTCCAATCACAGGGAGCAGAGATCGGCGTCACTAGTTGCTAGGCAGAACGGGGAGATGCTGTTTATTTCCGCATCTCCCCGTTCAGCCTTCCCGTGAGACGATCGCGGGTGTCCCCGCGGCGATCGAGTCCGCGGGACCCACAAGCGGCCTCACGGGGGTCCCGATCGGCGCGCTCCCGATGCCATGGCGGCATTTAAAAAGGGACTTATATATACGCCCTTATGCCTGTCCGTGCCATTCTGCCGACGTACATCGGCGTGCGCCAGTCGGGAAGCGGTTAATCTAAAGCCTCATACACACGATCGGACTTTGTACAAACTTTCCCGTGGATTTTTGTACAAAGGGCGTTGGCCCCAAGTTGGTATTGTATACACACGATTGGACTTTTTAAGGCAACAAACATGAGCGTAGTGACGTTTCAACGTACTGACGACACTTCAAAAGAGGACGTTCGAATACTCCAGCGCCACCTTTGCTCAACTTCTGTATTGTTGTCTGATCTTTTGCATTGGTTCTGAGCATGCGTGTTTGTACTGTGTACAAAAGTCCGATGGTTTTGTGTACACACGGTCGGACTTTGCTCCATCGGACTTTTGTTGGCAGAAAGTTGGTCCGTTCGCACAGCCAACAAAAGTCCGATGAAAACTGAAAAATTTGGTCCGATGGAGCGTACACACGGTCGGATGTTGGTCCAAAACAGCTAATTTGCATGTTTGTTGTAAAAAAGTCCGATCGTGTGTACGGGCCTCTATTTTTATTCATTTATTTATTACAGGATTTATATAGCGCCAACAGTTTACGCAGCGCTTTACAATATAAAAGGGAGACAATACAGTTATAATACAATAAAATACAAGAGGATTAAGCGGGCCCTGCTCAGAAGGGCTTACAATCTATACCCTCTATAGATCTTCCTTCATCCAACCAACTGATTAATAGACATGTGCAATTCGTTTCTTTTTTTTCGTTTTTTTTTCGTTATTTTCGTTCGTTCGTTTTCGTACGAATGAACGAATCATTCGAATCGTACGAATACGAATAACGAATCGTAACGAATCGTTCGAATCGTACGAATCCGAATAACGAATCATTCGAATCCGAAAAACAACGAAAATCCGAAAAAAACTAATTAGAAACAACGAATGTACTAATGAATAAAATCCGAAAAACGAAAACGAACGAAAAAATTTGTAACTTTTTTTTTTGTTGAATTGGTAATTTTCCGTGTCCCTTACAATGGTGCTGCTAAACGTGCTTCGAATGGATTGAACAAAAAAATTAGTACATTTGTAACTTTTTTTTCGATTCGTAACTTTTTTTTTCGATTCGTAACTTTTTATTTATTTTTTTTTCGATTTGTAATTTTCCATGTCTCTATTGAACCAAAAAAATTCGTACATTCGTAACTTTTTTTCGATTCGTAACTTTTTTTTTTCGATTCGTAACTTTTTTTTCGATTCGTAACTTTTTTTATTTTTTTTTTTCGATTTGTAATTTTCCGTGTCTCTATTGAACCAAAAAAAATTCGTACATTCGTAACTTTTTTTTCGATTCGTAACTTTTTTATTTATTTTTTTCGATTTGTAATTTTCCGTGTCTCTATTGAACCAAAAAATTCGTACATTGGTAACTTTTTTTTCGATTCGTAACTTTTTTTTTTTCGATTCGTAACTTTTTTTTTCGATTCGTAACTTTTTTTTTTTTTTTTCGATTTGTAATTTTCCGTGTCTCTATTGAACAAAAAAATTCGTACATTCGTAACTTTTGTTTCGATTCGTAACTTTTTTTTTTCCGATTCGTAACTTTTTTTTTTGATTCGTAAATTATTAAAATGTAATAATAGCATACACATTACATCAAATTATGAATTATGCTCCGATTACGAATCTACGAATGTTACGAATGTACGAATAAATACGAATGTGTCCGAAAATTAAACTAACGAAAAAACGAATCAACGAAAAAATAACTCTTACGAATGTACGAATCGTTACGAATACGAACAACGACGACTTACGAATGTACGAATCGTTACGAATCCGAACAATGACGACTTACGAATGTACGAATCGTTACGAATCGACGGAAACGAAAAAAACGAAACGAAAAAAAACGAATTTTTTTCGGAAACGAAAAAAACGAAACGAAAATAAACGAATTTTTTGGTTGTGCACATGTCTACTGATTAAGGCCGGGTTCGCACCCATGCAGGTTGCAGTTGATGCCTATTCCAGATACATTTTGCCTCTTCAATACACTTTTTTGATCCATCGAAGTCTATGAGACCAAAAACACAACCTGCTGGTCCCTGGCCCTTTCCATAAAATCCATTGATGTGAATGTGACCCATAGGAAACCATGCTAAATGGACTGTAGTGTGTTTCTGCAAAACTGAAAACGCACTAAAAAAGTCATAGGCGTGAACCAGCCATTAGGATTGGAAACTCTATGGGCCCCGTGCAAGCAGAGGGAAGGTCACATCTACATCTTCTGCAACCTCGGTCTCCAAACATGCGAGGCGACGGCAGAGTGCACCAACATCTAGCAAGCTTTTCTCCCCTGCAGGTAGGTTAAACATAGATTGCTAGACCAAAGCCAACCTGACTGAAAGAGTATTGAAGGATCCACAAAGGGATTTGCTGCCAGTCAATGGCTGCCCATTATCAGCAATAATACACAGCCACTGAAACATTAAACGTTTAACACTCCAAAGAGGATAATTACTCCGCCAAGGGTTTACACAGCTGTGACTCCAACAATACAATCTCATTATGTCAAAGAAAGAGGAACCACCTACTGAGCCGCGGAGTCTGCGGAGACCGATTCTCCGATTCACCGTCACCTCTCCCATGGATGTTGTCGCTTTTTTTTCTCTTTCAAAGAATATATCTGCTAAATGGCTCATCCTGGATTTCTTATTTTTTACCCAGCTTTTTGATCTTGGGGGTGAGAACATTTAAACAAATTACAGCTAGGAAAGTATACAATTCTGAATGCTGAAAAAAACCCACATCCATGAAAAAATAAACTTGCGGTCAGAGCCAGATCATCTAGATCAGTGGTCATCAACCCTGTCCTCGGGGTCCGCTAACAGGCCAGGTTTTATGTATTACCTTGGGGAGATGCAGACTAGAATACTGCAATCACTGAGCAGCAAATTATATCACCTGTGATGTATTTCAGTTATCTTGCAAACCTGGCCTGTTACTAAGCCCTAGACATGTGCACAATAGAAAAATTCGTTTAGTTTCGTTTCCGTTGATTCGTAACGATTCGTAATTTCGTAAGTCGTCGGTGTTCGTATTCGGACTCGTTCGTATTTTCGTAGAGTTATTTTTTCGTTGATTCATTTTTCCGTTAGTCTAATTTTCGTTTATTCGAAATTCGTATTTTCGTTATATTTTGTATTCGGACGCATTCGTATTTTCGTAGATTTAGTTACATTCGTACTTTCGTAAGATTGATTTATCCGTACTTTCGCAACATTGTTTTCGTAGATTCGTAATCGGAGCATAATTCATAATATTATGTAATGCGTATGCTATTACAGGGGGTCCCCGACTTACGAACGCCCGACCTACGAACAACCCCTACTTACGAACGGGGCGCTGCGCCATTTTTCCTTCTTTTTCGCCGTCTTTCGGCCGTTTTGCGCATGCGCGGCCATACGGAGCTCGGAAAATGCCGGAAATGTCCGTAATTTGCTGCGCATGCGCAGAACGGCATTAGACGGAACATCGGAAATGTCCGGAAATCTCCGTATTTGTCGGTCTGCGCATGCGCGGCCGACTTACGAACATCTCCGACTTCCGTACAGGCGGGCAGTCCCTAACGAGTTCGTAACTCGGGGACCCCCTGTATTACATTGTAAGAGACACGGAAAATTACGAATCAACAAAAAAAAAAAAAAAGTTACGAATGTACGAATTTTTTCGTTCAATCCATTCGAAGCACGTTAAGCAGAGCCATTGTAAGAGACACGGACAATTACGAATCGACAAAAAAAAAAAAGTTACGAATGTACGAATTTTTTCGTTCAATCCATTCGAAGCACGTTAAGCAGCGCCATTGTAAGAGACACGGAAAATTACGAATCGACAAAAAAAAAATAAAAAAATTACGAATGTACATTCGAAGCACGTTAAGCAGAGCCATTGTAAGAGACACGGACAATTACGAATCGACAAAAAAAAAAAAAGTTACGAATGTACGAATTTTTTCGTTCAATCCATTCGAAGCACGTTAAGCAGCGCCATTGTAAGAGACACGGAAAATTACGAATCGACAAAAAAAAATAAAAAAATTACGAATGTACAAATTTTTTTTGTTCAATCCATTCGAAGCACGTTAAGAGCGCCATTGTAAGAGACACGGAAAATTACGAATCGACAAAAAAAAAAAAAAAGTTACGAATGTACGATTTTTTTCGTTCAATCCATTCGAAGCACGTTAAGCAGAGCCATTGTAAGAGACACGGAAAATTACGAATCCAAAAAAAAAAAAAAAAAAAGTTACGAATGTACGAACTTTTTCGTTCAATCCATTCGAAGCACGTTAAGCAGCGCCATTGTAAGAGACACGGAAAATTACGAATCGACAAAAAAAAAAAAAAGTTACGAATGTACGAACTTTTTCGTTCAATCCATTCGAAGCACGTTAAGCAGCGCCATTGTAAGAGACACGGAAAATTATGAATCAACAAAAAAAAAAAAGTTACGAATGTACAAATTTTTTCGATCATTTTGATTTTCGATGGTCCTGTTTTCGTTTTTCGGATTTTCATTCTTTCATAGTTTCTTTGTTTCTAATTTAATTATTTCATATTTTCGTTGTTTTTCATATTCGTTCGATTCGATAATTCGTTAAAATTTTTACTAAATCATTCGTTTATTCGTACGAAAACGAATGAACGAATATAACGAATTTGAACGGAAAACGAACCGAACTAAACGAATTGCACATGTCTAGTAAGCCCTGAGGACAGGGTTGATGACCGCTGATCTAGAACAGTGGTAGGCAACCAGTAGCCCTCCAGCTGTTGTGGAACTACATTTCCCATGAGGCATTGCAAGGCTGGCAGTTACAATTACTCCCAGAGGCATGACGGGACTTGTAGTTCTGCAACTGCTGGAGGGGCCCCAGGTTGCCTACCCCTGATCTAGAAGACAACCAAGGCAGGATCCTAAGGTGTTCGATGTCCAAGGGGGCCCAGCTACAACCTACATTATCCTCAGTAAAGCAGGAAACTCACGCAAGTGGTCAAAGCATGTAGAGTCGTTTTCAAAGGGACTCGTTCTGACATAAGCCATTGAAGGCCAAAAAAACCTTATAAAGCAAGGCCTAATGTGGAACTGTGGCCATTTCAACCCAGTCACCCGGCTCCCCCCACACCCTGAAGCCTCCCCCAGATTTTTATATCTAAAAAAACCTTAATCAAACCTATTTCTTACAGTCTTCCAACCAGTCTGGTGGCATCATGGCAGAACCTCTTTTTCCTCTGGTGGTAGTGGCCATTTTTTAGAACTGAAAGTTTCACATGTAATGATGTGTGAGTGCCTAGAGTACCTAACCTCCAAAATGGACATGATGAGGCCACCCTGGGGGGAGCATGTTAAAGACAGACTGGACTCACAGGAAATGGGCAGCATGATGCCCTGAGGTGGACCAGCTGTGGGAGAAGAAAGTCAAGGGCAGCTCTGGAGCATGGAAAGGGTAAGTAGAAGTTGTCAGTATGTATTATACAGTATACAGCAGGGGGGGGGGGGGGATTACAAAAAAAAGGTACTGGAGTTCAACTTTAAATTACTCCAACAGTAAAAAATGATGCTGGATGTCCAAGGGGGCCCAGCTAAACCTACATCATCCTCAGTAAAGCAGGAAAATCACGCAAGAGGTCAAAGCATGTAGAGTCGTTTTCAAAGTGACCCATTTTGCCTTAAGCCATTGAAGGCCAAAAAAACGTATAAAGCAACCTTATAAGGCAAGGCCTAATGTGGAACTGTGGCCATTTCAACCCAGCCACCCGGCTCCCCCAACACCCTGAAGCCTCCCCCAGATTTTTATATCTAAAAAAACCTTAATCAAACCTATTTCTTACAGTCTTCTAACCAGTCTGGTGGCATCATGGCAGAACCTCTTTTTCCTCTGGTGGTAGTGGCCATTTTTTAGAATTGAAAGTTTCACATGTAATGATGTGTAAGGGCCTAGAGTACCTAACCTCCAAAACGGACATGATGGGGTCACCCTTGGGGGGGGGGGGGGTTGTTAAAGACAGACTGGACTCACAGGAAATGGGCAGCATGATGCCCTAAAGTGGACCATCGTTGAGAGAAGAAAGTCAGGGGCAGCTCTGGAGCATTGAAAGGGTAAGTAGAAGTTGTCCTATTTCTTACAGTCTTCCAACCAGTCTGGTGGCATCATGGCAGAACCTCTTTTTCCTCTGGTGGTAGTGGCCATTTTTTAGAACTGAAAGTTTCACATGTAATGATGTGTGAGTGCCTAGAGTACATGATGGGGTCACCCTTGGGGGGGGGGGCATGTTAAAGACAGACTGGACTCACAGGAAATGGGCAGCATGATGCCCTGAGGTGGATGAGGGGTGAGAAAAGAAAGTCAGGGGCAGCTCTGGAGCATGGAAAGGGTAAGTAGAAGTTGTCAGTATGTATTATACAGTATAAAAAAGGGGGAAGGGGGGAATTAAAAGAAAAAGAAAAGTACTGGATTTCTACTTTAAATTACTCCAACAGCAAAAAATGATGCTGAATGTCCTCCAGCCAGGAAATTAAGTGGACTCTGTATGACTTTGTGGAGCTTCCAATGCACATTGTGAGAAGCTCACAGTGTGCTGTGAAATCAGAGGAAGCGATTTCAGTCCAGTAGAGGAGCCGGTACCACTATACAAGACTGAAGGGAAGGCTGGGTCTCAGCTTTAGGATATTTTTTGTTTTGACACCCTCCGGCAACTTCTACATATTCATCCACAAATGCTTTCCACATAAGCCAGCGTATATTTCATATTTAGAGGTCTTTTAAGAAATATGAATCACTGTGTTATTCGGAACTGACGCTGGCTGCTCTCACATCTGTTGTATAAATTGTTAACCCCCAGTGGGCTGCCATAATCAGTTCTGGACTACTGGTGAACCGTCCTCGTCTGATCCTCATATCTCAGCGTGATAATTAGTCGTCATTACCGTTCTTCTATTCCAACATATTTTCATTTGATTAAGTCAGTTCATTAGCGGAGAGAATGTCACCATTTATTCCCTAAAATCTATTAAGAACTTTGTTCTTTTGTTGCCTCAAAGTGTCGCATCTTTGGGAGCAAAGGCTAAGCTGCGCGGGAGGAATTTTGAAAACAATTAAAACCAAAGAATTTAAAAGAGCGGCCAAATCCTAAACACATTTTTATTTTGGCTACAAGGGATACGCAGTTCGACCGTGGTTCGATTAACGGTTGGGTCTACGCAGCTTCAATGTAAGCGTGTTCTACATAAATTCCTATGGAGAATCCACTAGAGGGCGCATGGTTCAAAAAAGTTGGGTCATGTGCTCTCTATCGGAATCTATGGGAACAAAGTTCAGGCCAGTAAGTACTGGCTCAGCTGAAAGCCCTTAAGGTAGGCATATACCTGGCTGTACTTGGTGTAGAGTATTGCTCTTCAAAAGCAACAGAATATTGCTAAAAGTATTATTGTACAGTAGCAGAAACATGGCCAGTTACTGAATGGTAACAGCCAGAAGACAAATACAAGTGTTCAATGCATGGGCCCTTTTTGATTCTTTGAAATTTTACGCTTTCAGTACTATAAAGTCTGTAGCAATGTCCTCGTGCCCAAATCACTAACCTAACCGAAAACTGTGCATGGAAATCTCCATTCAACCACTTTAGATGTAGCCCTTGGATACAGTTATCCCATTTAAGCTATCCCAAGGCCACTTAGTGATACAATCTCATTAATAAGACCACCTGTCACAGTGATGGACAACTTGTAACCCACAGGAAGGGAAAGTAGGTAAGACCAAGCCCAAGAAGTCAAGGCAAGCTGCACAGTTAAGTGCCCTAGGTTTTTGAGACTACCAGGGCACTTTGGAAGCCACGGAAACTTATGTGGATGAGCCTCAAGATGTTTGAATTTCGATCTTACTGGCCAGGAACTCGAGAAGTTATATAGGGGGGTCTAGAAATGTTAACTAATGTGAAAAATGTACCCTTTGCTTTGAATTCTACCTGAAAAATAGCAGTGCACTTTTTGTGCCTTGAGTATTATAGCTGTATATCTGCAGTATGAGATCATCTGTGGAACTGTTGCCTCTGACTGCTAGTCCCACCAGTGAGATATGGTGATGTCAATACAGTAGCGGCCCCTAGCAGTGGATTGTTAAGCCAGTTCCAGATCTAGGGCCTACAGTCAAGTGTTTTCACAGGTTTTCAAGTTCGTGGGATCAAAAACCAAAGTAGCAATCTTCCCATTTCACTATTCAGCTTTGGTTCCTGGCCCAAGGCCATGATGGGAGTCACAGAACATATACATTTCCAAGGCCTCAATTTGACTGCAGTGGTTGCAGCTTAGATGCAAGGGGGTCCTGCCTCACAACAGAGGCCCATGTAACATTGGACCCTAAGTCAGAAGATGTCCTATGCCGCGTACACACGAGCGGACTTTTCGACAGCAAAGGTCAGACGGAACGAATCCGTCGGACAATTCGATCGTGTGTGGGCTCCATCTGACTTTTACTGTCGAAAATTCTGACGGACTTTAGAAATAGAACATGTTTTAAGTGTTCCCGCCAGAACTCCGCCGGACCCAGTTCCTATTGAAAAATCTGCTTGTCTGTCTGCTAGTCCAACGGACAAACAATGACGCTAGGGCAGCTATTGGCTACTGGCTATGAAATTCCTTATTCTAGTCCGGTCGTATATCATCACTTTCAAATCCGTCAGTGTGATTGTGTGTGGCCAAGTCCGTTCATTCGAAAAGTCCGTCAACGGAAAGACCGTCGGACCTAGTCCGTCGAAAAGTCCGCTTGTGTGTATGCGGCATAACACAAAAAGGAACCATATAACCATGTACTCTATGACTAAGAGGGCAGACCGTCCCCCCTCAAAGCCACCAGTCTCTCTTTGAACTAACTGAGGTACTTCTTCCCCTGAGTGGTCATGTGATTGCTATGTCTGCTCTGTAAACAGAGCAATTGCTGGGACAAAGTCTTGCCTGACATCGCTTGACAGCACAGCCCAGGAAGGCAAACAGCAGAAAAGATCTTGGGCATGACCTCCCTGCAAAACCCCTTTACATGCTGCTCACTGTTCTCCTTGCTGAAAAAGGAGCTGCACTTGTGGAGCTTCAGTGCAAGGATCCCCCTGTTTCTGCTCCTTCATTCTGTGGATCTTTGATTCTTCCACCTGTCCTGCTGAGCACTACCCCACCCCCTCTCCTCCTGATTATTACCCCACCAGTTATGAGATTATTAGTAATTAGGGGGTCAACTCTAACACGAGAAAGCAAAGCCCTGTCTCTATCATGATGGACACAGTTTAGAACAAGGTATCTTAAGTCAGTAATGAGTAAATGATCAACTGCAGGGGCTGCTACAGGCAATAATTGTGACTAGTTCTTTGTCCTCTTCTAGTCTTTTTTGGGCACAGCTTTCACAGTACAGATTCTCTTTAAGTCTATATAATGGTCATAATTTAATCTTCATGAAGCGTGATGGACTAAGGAAACCTCGGCCTTCTTATATGTCTTGAATACACCAACAATGAGATCTCCTGGCCAAAAATTCTCAACATGTCCACTTGGGATTTGGGGGGTGTTCTTGTCCAGTTTTGTGTGTTCCAGTTCATCTTGCTATGTTCAGCATAAGCTGAGGTTGGGATGGTGGGAACCCCTTAAATTGGGCACAGCAGGTGTGTAGAGCCAGGAACCCAGCAGAGCTATAGTGGAAGCCCCTCATAACGGACACAGTAGGTGAGCAGACCTGGGAACTCAGTTTAGGCATGGTGGGATCCTCTCAATGGGCACAATAGGTGTGCAGACCATGGGACTCAGTTCAGGTATGGTGGTATCCTCTCAATGGACACAATAGGTGTGCAGACCTGGGAACTCAGTTCAGGCATGGTGGGATCCTCTCAATGGGCACAATAGGTTTGCAGACCTGGGAACTCAGTTCAGGCATGGTGGGATCCTCTCAATGGGCACAATAGGTGTGCAGACCTGGGAACTCAGTTCAGGCATGGTGGGATCCTCTCAATGGGCACAATAGGTGTGCAGACCTGGGAACTCAGTTCAGGCATGGTGGGATCCTCTCAATGGGCACAATAGGTTTGCAGACCTGGGAACTCAGTTCAGGCATGGTGGGATCCTCTCAATGGGCACAATAGGTGTGCAGACCTGGGAACTCAGTTCAGGCATGGTGGGATCCTCTCAATGGGCACAATAGGTGTGCAGACCTGGGAACTCAGTTCAGGCATGGTGGGGTCCTCTCAATGGGCACAATAGGTGTGCAGACCTGGGAACTCAGTTCAGGTATGGTGGGATCCTCTCAATGGGCACAATAGGTGTGCAGCCCTGGGAACTCAGTTCAGGCATGGTGGGGTCCTCTCAATGGGCACAATAGGTGTGCAGACCTGGGAACTCAGTTCAGGCATGGTGGGATCCTCTCAATGGGCACAATAGGTGTGCAGACCTGGGAACTCAGTTCAGGCATGGTGGGATCCTCTCAATGGGCACAATAGGTGCACAGCCCTGGGAACTCAGTCCAGGCATGGTGGGATCCTCTCAATGGGCACAATAGGTGTTCAGCCCTGGGAACCCAGTTCAGGTATGGTGGGATGGGATCCTCTCAATAGGCACAACAGGTGTGCAGACCAGGGAACTCGGTGCAGGAATGGTGGGAACCCCTCATAATGAGCACAACAGGGAACTTACCAATAAAAATCTCACTAATAAAGTCCAGAGAGACAGAAGATAATGTCAAGAGGTTTAACACTCCAGCATCCACCAGATACTGAAATATCTAGATCACTAGGAGACAACATTTTTCCCTTACATAACTCAACAACTTACAGTACATTGTTGATTGGCTGTGACCTCCACCAATGTGTCCTGCACATTTATAGAGAGGCCAGCAGAAATGTAATTCTTGTTCTTGTTTTGCATACAGAATGCACATAAGGCTCACAATAATTGACACTACGACTTCAGATTTGCAGCCCTGGACATCTGTGATGCAAAATAAGAATTGCCCTTGCTCATTCATTTTCCTCCCTGACATAAAAAACCATGTTGCCATATTTTGTAGCGGTCTCTCAGCCCCGCCTTCTGCGCACTACGCCGCTAGTCATGACATTTATCTCATATAATAACTCAGTAAGACTCGCTGGCTTAGAACACAACACCATTGTTGTGCCAAGAGCTGAAAATAATGTTGATGGTGGTTCATACGTTGTGGGCGGTGTCTCCACCCTTTGCTATCTGGCCAACCTTCCACAAAACAAATGCTTATCGGTGCGTAATATGGAAAATGTTCTTGGAATGAGAAATATTTGGATTTTGAGGTAGAAACATAAAATAGTTTAGTCCATTTTTTAAAGGAGAACAGACCTGAAAGAGGACTTGGGCTTTGCCCAAGGTCAGGTCAAAAGGTTTATTTTAATGATTACTTTGTTTGAAATTTATTTGATCCATGCTGCTCTGTTTGGCAACTGGGAGCAAAGAAAGAAAGCTTGTTAAGACTTCAAACTTACATGGAGGGCTTCTGCATGATCGCCACTAACGCACATTCACACCGACCGTTAGGCTACATTTAGACGTGCACCTAACCCGCCACTCCTCTGAAACATGATCAACATTTGGGGTGATTGACAGTCAATGAGGAGGATGTGTGACATCTCCTCACCGCCTGTTTTAACCCCATTTTTGCTAAACAAACGTGCCGTAAACACATGCACTACACACCAATGCAGGATGCTTGCGGCACTTCCTCGTTCACTTGAATGGGTCACGTTTTATGGGCTTGCTGCCCACCAATCGTGAAATAACAGATAGCTCTTGCCACACCCTTAAAGCAAGGCATCATAACCGTGGCATGTGAACACCCCCATCTGATGCCATGGCAGCTTAAGGGGGGGTGGTTAAGGGGGGCACTAAAAATAAGGCTCAACTGCACATTTTTACAACCACCCAACAGTACATCCAAACTTAGCCTTAATGTTCCTTTGCTGATATAGAAGAATCCCTAGGAATCTTTATATGGAGTCCTATAGGAAGAATTCTCATTTTCATTTAAGCCCTGATGAAGGGAGAGTGTAACCCCTAAAATACATATAGATATCTTTTAAACCTCCTATTGAAAAGAATAATCACAGACTCAGGCTGTCTGGCGGTCCTTCTGTTGATCTCAATTGCCCATGCTGTAACGTACTTGTGGACGGAGCTTATGTGTGGCTAAGTCAACCCCTGTCCTCTTCAATGTCTTGGATACTCCAACAGTGAGATCTCCTGGCAACAAAATTCCCGAATCTGTATCTGCCCACCTGGGATTTTGAGATGTTTTTGCCCAAAGTATTCCAGTTCCTCTGGCTACATCCTCCATATGTTAAGGTTGGGTTGGTGAGAACCCCTTACAATGGGCATAGCAGGTGTGTAGTCACAGGAACTCAGCAGAGAGCTAGTGGGAGCTACTCATAATGGGGACAGGAGGTGTACAGACCTGGGAACTCAGTTCAGGCATGGTGGGGACCTCTCAATGGGCACAACAGGTGCCCAGGAATCTTTAGATAGAGTCCTATAGGAAGAATTCTCTTTTTTTTTTTTTTAAACCCTGATAGAGGGAGTGTGTAACCACCGAAATCCGTTGGATATCTTTTATCCTCCTTTTGCAAAAAATGCAATCAGCAAAAAATAATCAAAGACTCTTAGGGTGGCTGTCTGGTGCTTCTTCTGTTGATCTTGATTGCCCATGCTGTAACGTACATGTGGGTGGAACTTATGTGTGGCTAGGTCAACCCCGGTCCTCTTATACATCTTGGAAACTCCAACAGTGCGATCTCCTGGCCAAAATTCCTAAATCTGTACGTGTTCATCTGGGATTTTGAGGTGTTTTTGCCTAAAGTGTTCCAGTTCCTCCTACTACAGCCTCCATATGTTAAGGTTGGGTTGGTGAGAACCCCTTACAATGGGCATAGCAGGTGTGTAGTCACAGGAACTCAGCAGAGAGCTAGTGGGAGCTACTCGTAATGGGGACAGGAGGTGTGCAGACCTGGGAACTCAGTTCAGGCATGGTGGGGACCTCTTAATGGGCACAACAGGTGCCCAGGAATCTTAAGATAGAGTCCTATAGGAAGAATTCTCATTTTTATTTAAACCCTGATGGAGGGAGAGTGTAACCCCCGAAATCCGTTGGATATCTTTTATCATCCTTTTGCAAAAAATGCAATCAGCAAAAAATAATCAAAGACTCTTAGGGTGGCTGTCTGGCGCTTCTTCTGTTGATCTCGATTGCCCATGCTGTAACATACTTGTGGGAGGAACTTATGTGTGGCTAGGCCAACCCCTGTCCTGTTATATGTCTTGGATACTCCAACAGTGAGATCTCCTGGCCAAAATTACCAAATCTGTATCTGTCCACCTGGGATTTTGAGATGTTTTTGCCCAACATATTCCAGTTTCTCCAGCTACATCCTCCATATGTTAAGGTCAGGTTGGTGAGAACCCCTTACAATGGGCATAGCAGGTGTGTAGTCAAAGGAACTCAGCCGAGAGCCAGTGGGAGCTACTCATAATGGGGACAGGAGGTGTGTAGAGTTGGGAACTCAGTTCAGGCATGGTGAAGACCTCTCAATGGGCACAACAGGTGCCCAGGAATCTTTAGATAGAGTCCTATAGTAAGCATTCTCATTTTAATTTAAGCCCTGATGAAGGGAGAGTATAATTCCGAAATGCGTTGGTTATCTTTTATCCTCCTTTTGCAAAAAAATTCAATCAGCAAAAAATAATCTTAGGGTGGCAGCCTGGCACTTCTTCTGTTGATTTAAATTACCCATGCTGTAACGTGTGGGCGGAGCTATGGTACAGAGGGATCAGGCCACACAGTTTATTCCTTAAATTTTCTTTTACCTAATAACCCAATTGGCTGAACAGAATTACAAATCCTTTGGAAGGTAAAACCAATCTCATCTAGGCATTTCATATGAGGTTTAGGCGTTCACCAAGAGATCCACTTTAAAAATGATGAGTGACAACCCTGCAGAGTTGCCGCTTCCACCCCTGCAGAGTTGCCGCTTCCACCCCTGCAGAGTTGCCGCTTCCACCCCTGCAATAATTCCCCTAATCTTCTGTTTTCATAAATATAGAGCTATAGCAGCTATGCTCAATTGCCCCTCCCCCCTCCCCCAGCCCTCTGCTGGCCCACAACGAGCCGGCAAGCACTCCACTAAGTCTCAGCGAGAATAATAATAAACTGTGTGCTATAATATTAACAAAAGGGGGCAGAGGCAACCTGTCGCTGCAAACAAACAAAACAAAAGCCGTGTATTATTTCCGATAGTCTGTTCGTTTCATTTCATCACATCTCGGGGATGTTGGAAAGAAATGTAGCACAATGCAAATCAATGGCAGCTTTTCATACCCAGCAGCGAGCCCTTTTCATACCGGAGCACCACCCAATCTCAACACAACTCGTATTGTACCAGGAAAAGTCACTTGAGGTTCAAAGATTGATTGCTTTATTTCTGGCCGTGGATAAAAATAAAATAAAAAATATGAACTGTTTGTATTTAATTCTGTAAATTCTGTATTTTTGCGACCCCTGCCTGGGGACAAATTTTTTCCCATTGAAATTGAAGATACAGTCTGGTCAGACATGGATATTTTGCATTTACTATCATCTTTCCGAGGAACAGAATTTGTCAGGACCACAAACGGAACAACAAATGGCACCAATACACATGTCCTTAGTCTGCTTGTCTTCAGCAAACTGTTTGCAGGCTTTCTTGTGCATCATCTTTAGAAGAGGCTTCCTTCTGGGACGAGAGCCATGCAGACCAATTTGATGCAGTGTGCGGAGTATGGTCTGAGCACTGACAGGCTGACCCCCCAACCCCTTCAACCTCTGCAGCAATGCTGGCAGCACTCATACGTCTATTTTCCAAAGACAACCTCTGGATATGACGCTGATCACATGCACTCAACTTCTTTGGTTGACCATGGCGAGGCCTGTTCTGAGTGGAACCTGTCCTGTTCAACCGTTATTTGGTCTTGGCCACCGTGCTACAGCTCAGTTTCAGGGTCTTGGCAATCTTCTTATAGCCCAGGCCATTGATGGCGAACCTTGGCACCCCAGATGTTTTGCAACTACATTTCCCATGATGCCCATGCACTCTGCAGAGTAGCTGAGCATCATGGGAAATGTAGTTCCAAAACATCTGGGGTGCCAAGGTTTGCCATCACTGGCTTAGACCATCTTTCTGCAGACTCTTTTTCTCAGATCCTCAGAGAGCTCTTTGCCATGAGGTGCCATGTTGACCTTCCAGTGACCAGTATGAGAGAGTGAGAGCGATAACACCAAATTTAACACACCTGCTCCCCATTCACACCTGAGACCTTGTAACACTAACGAGTCACATGACACCGGCGAGGGAAAATGGCTAATTGGGCCCAATTTGGACATTTTCACTTAGGGGTGTACTCACTTTTGTTGCCTGCGGTTTAGACATTAGTCTGTTGAATTATTTTGAGGGGACAGCAAATTTACACTGTTATACAAGCTGTACACTACTTTACATTGTAGACAAGTGTCATTTCTTCAGTGTTGTCACATGAAAAGATAGAATAAAATATTTACAAAAATGTGAGGGGTGTACTCACTTTTGTGAGATACTGTATACAGTGGAACCTTGGATTACGAGCATAATTTGTTCCAGGAGAATGCTTGTAATCCAAAGCACTTGCATATCAAAGCGAGTTTCCCCATAGAAGTCAATAGAAACAAAGATAATTTGTTCTGCATTGACTTCTATTGCATGCAATACCGCATGTGGTCAGAGGTGGGGGGGGGCGCCGGAAAGCCTTGGAAATACTTGGGGACAGCTCGGGTGAACTCGGAAAACCCTTGGAAAGGCTCGGAAACACTCAGGAACAGAGTATTTCCGAGTGTTTCCAAGTGATTCCGAGTATTTCCAGGCGGCTCCGAACCGTTCCGGGTGTCAGCGGCGCCCCCATACCTCTGGCCAAATGCGGTACTGCACACCACATTAGCTTGAATTCTGCTTGTTTTGCGAGACAACACTCGCAAACCGAGTTAGAATTAAAAAAAAAAAAAACAGTTGCTTGTCTTTCAAAACGCTCGTTAACCGCGTTACTCGTTAACCAAGGTTCCACTGTATGTATATTTAGTTTAGTATCACTTTAGCTTTATATTCTACCCTGATAAACTTCCATCAGTGACAACTAATAGAGCATTTCTCTCACTTTGGACTGATAACCTCACATTCTGTGTGTCTTCTGGGGAGTTAAATGAAATCTCCCCAATGGGACACGGATGACAAATGCTGAGATCTGAGTTATTTCTTACTCAATAAAAAGAGGAGGAAGAAAATGGCTTTAGACACACTTTAAAGCTGAAGTTTAATATTCCTTCCCCCCTTTATCAACATGCTAAATATATATATTTTTTTAAACTTTCCGCTTTCATGACATTCCTTATTTTAGAACCACTGGGCCTCTGTGCTTCTCTACTCGGTGCAGGCAGATCATGGCTGGTGGGAGGGGCCGGCAGGGTGCTGTACGTGGCTTCCTGAAAACATCAGAGCACCCGGCCTTAGTACTCACAAGGACCCTGAGCTCTAATACAAGCAGTGGGCTGGCTTTTAGGAGTAGTTACTGTATGCAAATATCAAAGTGCCTTGATGGGTGGATGGCATTCTGAAGAAATGGGTGTACCTAGCAGGCTGCATTTGCATGTAAATGTCTACATGTGATGCTGAGATTGAAAGAAGTGAAATCTAATAAATAAAAGGGATGGCCAGGGACAGAAAGAAAAGGGAAACAGAAAGGGGAAGAGGAAGGGAAAAGGAAAGGAGAAATGAAAGGGAAAGGGGAATTAGAGGAAGGGAATATGAAAGGAAAGGAAAGAAAATAGAAGGGGAAAGGAAAGCAAGTGAAAGTTAAGGGAAAGGGAAGAGGAAAGGAGAGGAAAGAAAGAGAAAAGGAATGGAAGAGAAAGGGAAAAGGAAAGGAAGAGAAAGGGAAAAGGAAAGGAAGAGAAAGGGAAAAGGAAAGAAAAGGAAAGGAAGAGAAAGGGAAAAGGAAAGGAAGAGAAAGGGAAAAGGAAAGCAAAGGAAAGAAAGAGAAAGGGAAAAGGAAGGAAAATGAAAGGAAGAGAAAGGGAAAAAGGAAAGAAATGGAAGGGAAAGGGGAAGGAAAGGAAAGGAAAAGGAAAGGAAGGAAAAAGAAAAAGGAAAGGAAAGGGAAAGGAAGAGAAAGGATAGGAAAAGAAAGCAAAGGAGAAGAAATGAAGAGAAAGGAAAGGCAAGGATAGGAAAGGAAAGGAAAGGAAGAAGAAGGGAAGAAAAGGAAAGGAATATAAAGACAAAAGAAATGAAAGGAAGAGAAAGAGCAGGGGAATGAAAGGAGAAGAAAAGAAAAGAAAAGAAAAGGGAAGAGAAAGGAAAGGAAAAGAAAGGAAAGAAAAGGAAGTCAAAGGAAAGGAAAGGAAGGAAGGAACAGAAAGGAAAGGAATAGATAGGAAAGGAAAGGGAAAGGAAAGGAAGAGAAAGGAAATGAAGAGAGAGGAAAGAAAAGGAAAGGAATAGAAAGACAAAGGAAAGAAAGGAAAGGAAAGGAAGAGAAAGGGAAGGGGAAGGAAAGGAAATGAAAGAAAGGGAAGACAAAGGAAAGGAAAGGAAGATAAATAATGAGAAGGGAAAGAAAGAGAAAGGAAAGGAAAAGAAAGGAAAGAAAAGAAAAGGAAAGGAAAGGAAATGCAAGGAAAGGAAAGGGAAAGGAAAGGGAAGGGAAATGAAGAGAAAGGAAAGAAAAGGAATAGAACGACAAAGTAAAGGAAAGGAAAGGAAGAGAAAGTGAAAGGAAATGGCAAGGAAAGGGAAGGGAAAAGAAGAGAAAGGAAAGAAAAGAAAAGAAAATGAATAGAAAGACAAAGTAAAGGAAAGAAAGGAAAGGAAGAGAAAAGGAAAGGAAAGGAAAGGAAAGGAAGAGAAAGGAAAGAAAAGGAAAGGAATAGAAAGACAAAGGAAAGGAAAGAAAGTAAATGAAGAGAAAGGAAAGGGGAAGGAAAGGAAGGGAAAGGTAAGAAAAGGAAAGGAATAGAAAGACAAAGGAAAGGAAAGAAAGGAAAGGAAAGGAAGAGAAAGGAAAGGGGAAGGAAAGGAAAGGAAGGAAAAAGAAAGGAAAGAAAAGGAAGACAAAGGAAAGGGAAGGAATGAAAGGAAATCATGAGATGTCTTCCAGCCATGAAATGAGGCAGGCTCTGCTTAAGCTTCTAGTGCACATTGTGAAAAGCTCACAGTGTGCAGTGAAATCAGAGAAAGCCATTTCAGTCCAGGAGAGGAGCCGCTACAACTGTACAAGACTGAAGGGAAGGCTGAAGGTCAGATTTAATTTATTGCATTATAACTATAAGCCATTGAGCCAATAACATGAGAAAAGGGACCAAGATTTGAAGAAATCTTGTGCATATGTTGCCACGATAGCAGGATTTTATGTTTTTTTATTTCATTTCTATAAAAGTATAACCATCTTCAGATTGTAATGCTAAGGTCATTTTTAATAACAATAAATTGCGCAGCCATTAAATATGATATACCGCTATTTAACAAATCTGTTTTTAATGTGACCGAGATTTGAAAGGAGCTCCTTTGTGACAGCGTTATCACAGAACACAATATCTCCTGCTCCCCCCCCCCCCCCCAATAAACATCTGACAGGGGTGTCCAAGTAATCACCTTATACCATTGTCAAGCATTGTTGATGTAAATTACATCTCTGAACAGCCATGTAACAAGACGATAATGCAATCAGCTGCGACGTAACTTGACAATATCCAAGGTCGCTCAAAAAAAAAAAAAAATGTCGTGTGACAAAGAAATGTGACAGCCGTTGTGAGACAATGAGGGATAATGAAGGGCCGTGATATCTGCAAATTCTCAGACGCACCACTTGTACCAATTAAAAACCTCTCACGCGTTAAACTGTCCACCGCCACGACGCGCAATGTCACACCGCTGATTTTTTATTTTTTTTGCTACTTATTATATATTTTTTTCCTTTATTGTATCAAGCATGTCACTTAGCCATGTGAGTACCATCCTGTAACACCCCTTCATCACAAGCCATTTTTTTTAGTTTTCAGCACTGTGATACTTAAGGCCCGTACACACGATTGGACTTTTTGACAACCAACATGCAAATTAGCTGTTTTGGACCAACATCCGACCGTGTGTACGCTCCATCGGACCAACTTTTTCCAGGTTTCATCGGACTTTTATTGGCTGTGCGAACGGACCAACTTTCTGCCAACAAAAGTCCGATGGACCAAAGTCCAACGGACTTTTGTACAAACCAATGCAGAACCAATGCAAAAGATCAGACAACAATACAGAAGTTGACCAAAGGTGGCGGTAAAGAGCAGAAAAACCAAGTGATTTGGTGAAAGTTGGCTGAAAAAGTCCTGCCGTGTGTATGCAATACCAACTTGGGGCCAACGCCCTTTGGACAAAAATCCACGAGAAAGTTGGTCCACGGTCCGATCGTGTGTATGAGGCTTTAGACCGACAATTACTCCATCATGCAAAGCTGTACACAAATACGTTTTATATCAGATAGAGCTTTCTTTTGTTTGTATTTAGTAATCACTGTTTTTTGTTTTTGTTTTTTTGTTTTTTTTACTATAAAAAGGAAAAAGACCAACATTTTTTGAATTTTGAACGTTGAAACATTGAAAAGGTACTCAGGGGGTTAAACACTGTGCAGGGCATACCCAGAGGGAGGAGGAAGTGAAGGGGTTACACTGGTCACATAAAGGGGCATCATGGAGAAGAAGGGGTTAATGTTCAGATGGGTAGGATAAGGGAGGTGATGGGTTAATATCCAGGGCATCAGCGATAGCATTGAAGATAATATGTGTAGAAGAGGAGGTGGCATGAAAGGGTTAACAAGAAAAAAAAGATTCCTGTGTCACTGAAACTGCTTCTTTCTTCTTTTTCTTTTAAGCACATCACTTAAAATGCATTTCCACTTTTTGCAGCCAGATTGGGATAATACCTACTATATATTTATCACATGTTCCAAATAACATAGTATGGAGGAGCCCTGGGGCCATCTTAAAACATTTTTTTCTGAGAATTAAAAGTCAGAATTCTGAGTTTGAAAGTCAGATTTCTAAGATTGGAAGTCAGAACTTCTGAGATTAAAAGTCAGATCTCTGAGTTTCACAGTCAGAATTCTGAGTTTGAAAGTCAGATTTCTAAGATTGGAAGTCAGAATTTTTGAGATTAAAAGTCAGATTTCTGAGTTTCAAAGTCAGTTTCAAAGACAGAATTTCTGAGATTAAAAGTCACAATTCTGAGAATTAAAAGTCATAATTCTGAGAATTAAAAGTCATAATTCTGAGAATTAAAAGTCATAATTCTGAGAATTAAAAGCCATAATTCTGAGAATTAAAAGTCATAATTCTGAGAATTAAAAGTCATAATTCTGAGAATTAAAAGTCATAATTCTTATGCCCCGTACACACGGTCGGATTTTCCGACGGAAAATGTCCTATCGGACCATGTTGTCGGAAATTCCGACCGTGTGTGGGCTCCATCGGACTTTTTCCGTCGGAATTTCCGACGGAAAAAGTTTGAGATCCTGCTCTCAAATTTTCCGACAACAAAGTCCTATCGGACTTTTTCCGATCGTGTGTAGCGAATTCCGATGGACAAAGGAAAGTGCCACGCATGCTCATATCACATTACAAGACCAAAGCTATTGGCTACTAGCCTCTACGTAGTCCCGTCGTGCACAACGAACGTCACCACGTTCAGGATGATCGGATTTTCCGACAACTTTGTCCGACCGTGTGTATGCAACACCAGTGTCGGACAAAATCCGTCGGAAAAAATCCGACGGATTTTGTGGTCGGAATTTCTGACCGTGTGTACGGGGCATTAGACTTAAAAGTCAGAGTTCTGAGATTAAATGTCAGAATCCTGAGTTTGGAAGTCAGAATTCTGAGATTGGAAATCAGAATTTCTGAGATTAAAGGTCAGAATTCTGAGATTCACAGTCAGAATTCTGAGTTTCAGAGTCAGAATACTGAGATTAAAATTCTGAATTCTGGGTTTCAAAGACCGAATTTCTGAAATTAAAAGTCAGAGTTCTGACATTGAAAGGCAGAATTCTAACAACCACTTGCCGCCCGCCCATTGTCAAATGACGTCGGCAAAGTGGTTTTAAAATCCTGACAGGATGTTATATGACGGGGGCGCGCATCGTAGTGATCATTGTTGCGGGGTGTCAGTCTGACACCCAGCAACTACGATCTCGGTAAAGAGTCTCCGTCGGAGACTCTTTACCACGTGATCAGCCGTGTCCAATCATGGCTGATCACAGTGTAAATAGGAAGAGCCGGTGATCGGCTGCTCCTCTGACAGGGGTGGTCTGCGCTGATCTATTATGAGCGCAGCCCCCCCCCCCCGACTGGACCACCAGGGACGCCACCAGACCACCAGGGATGACCAGCACAAGGTATGCCACCCTAGACCACCAGGGATGACACACAGTGCCCACAATGGATGCCAATCAGTGCCCACAATGGATGCCAATCAGTGCCCACAATGGGCATCACTGATATATATATATATATATATATTAATATTAAAAAATAAAAATAATAATAATAATAATAACTATAATAAATAAATAAATAAACACACCACTGCTTCATAAGGCTAAAAATAAAAATAAACAGTTTGAAGCACCAGGATTGGGGCAATGTTGTGCGTAACAGCGCATACTAGTGGCCGTGCATTTAGGTATAATATAGAGAACTTTGCTGCGAGAAAAAAAAATATTCTCTGGGAGTCAAGGGGATTTTTTGGTGAAATAGGCCCCAGGACTCGTATGGTAAAATAGTTAATCTAATGCTGTGCTAGTGGTTCATAGGAATGTACCGTTATCTTTAATCTTGGATCTCCTTCCTTTTAAACGTTACTCGCACTGAAACGCGGCGGCCTGTTCAATAAAATAAATTCCAGAAAGAAGAAGAAGAAGCTCTTTACCGGCTGACACTCAGCAAATGTGCCCGAGGTCAGCACTTAGGCGACAGCGGACGCTGCCGATTCGCTACGCCTTTCGTCTACAATCATCCCGCGCGCACATCTCTCGCCTTCAAAGCCTCCGCCGGGTTTTATGTCATAATTGTAACACGTAACGTGGCGGGAGGGGAGCGTGTCACATCTGAAGGGAGAGTCGCAGGGAAAGTTAAAGCCTGTCTGGGAACTAATAACATTGCGGATAAATGCTTTTCTCGGGGATCAGGTCAGGATGGGAGATGTTTCCGAGAAGATTAGCGCGGTTTGAAAAATTGTCTGAAATCCTTTCTGATCTGCCGAGATTCTCTCCTCGCCGCCTGCGGAGCTCCGCGGACCTGCCTGGGGCCTGGCAGATTGGAGTCCTCATCGCTGCGTCCGAACGGTTGTACGAGAAGCGGCAACAGCGCTGACGAGAAACCAACTGCGCAATTTAGATGGTGGGGTGTTGGCCAAGGCAGAACTACCAACATGCTGCAGTTTAGTAACACTTACAGGTCTTGTTTCTCCTCCCAGCCTGTGACTGGACAGTGAAAGGCGAGCAGAGCTTTTCTCTCCATCACTCTGATCTCTCCTCCTATCAGCATGCTTCTTGCACTGCAGTACAGCTGATTGGATCCTTGTACTGCTTCTCTCTCCTCCAGCCTGAGCTTAGCTGTACAGGGACTGCAAAAGGCTGTTCCCGAGTTAAAATCAGGAGGTACTTACATTGCTTGAACATTTAGTTCATTTTTTACATTGAGTTCAGTTTGTCCCGGACCAGCCCCCAACCAGTGACTGGACAGTGAAAGGAGAAGCAGCACAGAGATACGATTATCTTTCTCTCACTTCTCTCTCTCTCGTCCTATTAGTGTGCTACTTAAAAGGAAACTTTTTTTACTTAGCAGTATTAAACCCCCCCCCCCCCCTTTTTTAATTAAATGGGCCCCAGATGGTTATGCCATCATTTTCTAGTATGCCCCACATATTAGAATATTATTACCGGAAACAAAGCCCTCCAGTTGTTCTGTCACTAAGAAAACATAATGTTTTTAAGGGCAGTGGGCATAAAGGGTACCTGTCACTGCCCATGCTAATCACAAGGGATGTTGTTCATCCCTTGTAAAAGCAATAAAGTTGATAAAAAATAAATAAAAATAAGAAACAGTGTAGCATTTTTATTCTCTAGGGCAGGGATATGCAATTAGCGGACCTCCAGCTATTGCACAACTACAAATCCCATCATGCCTCTATCTCTGGATGTCATGCTTGTGGCTGTCAGTGTCTTGCTATGCCTCATGGGACTTGTAGTTCTGCAACAGATGGAGGTCTAGGGCCTCTGCTTAGAAATATATATATAAATATATATATACATATATATATATTTTTTTATATATATATATTATATATATATATATATATATATATATATATATATATATATATAAATATATATATATACTGTATATATATAATGTTTGAGAGTTCTTAGTAATTTTCTAGAAATAAAATTGCAGATTTATACATGTAGCACAGAAATGTCAGGATTGGCCTGGGGCTCAAGTTGTTAAAAATGGTCAGTGCTGATTGACAGAGTGAAGTTCCACTTTAACTCGTGGTTTTATGTGCTGCTTCTTCCTCTCATGTCTTGTCTCTGCTGTAAATGGATCGCAAAGGGCTGATACCTGCAGGGCCGCTGTAGGAAATCACAAGGCTACCTGAGGCTTCCAGTTCATTCACATACGAAGCATAGTAAACACGCAATTTTTTCTCTCCACCCCCATCATTACACAGGACCCCCTCCCCCATACTACCCCCATCATTAAACAGGATCTCCTCCCCCATACTACCCCCATAATTACACAGGATCACCCTCCCATACTACCCCATCATTACACAGGATCCCCCTCCCACTTACAACCCCATCATTACACAGGATCCCTCCCACATACTACCCCCATCATTACACAGGATCCCTCCCACATACTACCCCCATCATTACACAGGATCCCCTCCCCCATACTACCCACATCATTACACAGGACCCCCTCCCACATACTACCCCCATCATTACACAGGACTCCCTCCCACATACTACCCCATCATTACACAGGATTCCCTCCCCCATACTACCCCCATCATTACACAGGACCCCCTCCCCCATACTACCCCCATCATTACACAGGACCCCCATACTACCCCCATCATTACACAGGACCCCCATACTACCCCCATCATTACACAGGACCCCTCCCCCATACTACCCCATCATTACACAGGACCCCCCATCCCTCCTTTCACAGACCCAAGCATTGTCACCCCCCCAGCAGCAGTCTCACCTTGATAGTGTCTAGAGGATGTCAGGCGAACACCAGGCACACCTCCGGCAAAGAAGTTCTTCAGCGGGTCAATAGTCTGCGGCTTGTCTGACATGGTGAGGGAGAGGGATCAGTGTAACCATGTCCACTACTGACAGGGGCTCTCCCCGGACAAGGTTTACCTTACTGAGTTGGCCTATCACCGCACGGGCTGCAGACATAACACCCAACCAATCACCAGCACCCCCAACATTCAGTTCCGCCCTCATCTCCTGAGTGATAGATCATGTGTAAGAAGGTGATCTGCTCAGATGAGACCAAAATTGAACTTTTTGGCCTAAAAGCAAAATGCTATGTGTGGGGGAAAAACTAACACGGCACATCACCCTAAATACACCATCCCCACCGTGAAACATGGTGGTGGCAGCATCATGTGGTGGGGATGGTTTTCTTCAGCAGGGAAGCTGGTCAGAGTTGATGGGAAGATGGATGGAGCCAAATACAGGGCAATCTTAGAAGAAAAGCTGTTAGAGTCTGAAAAAGACTTGAGACTGGGGCGGAGGTTCACCTTCCAGCAGGACAACGACCCTAAACATACAGCCAGAGCTACAATGGAATGGTTTAGATCAAAGCATATTTATGTGTTAGAATGGCCCAGTCACAGT
The DNA here is from genome assembly GCA_028564925.1 of Lithobates sylvaticus. Taxonomy (NCBI): domain Eukaryota; kingdom Metazoa; phylum Chordata; class Amphibia; order Anura; family Ranidae; genus Lithobates; species Lithobates sylvaticus. The sequence continues at coordinate 24,756,746 of CM053027.1, forward strand.
CCAGACCTAAATCCAATGAGAATCTGTGGCAAGATTTAAATAACTACTGTTCACAGACACTCTCCATCCAATCTGACAGAGCTTGAGATATTTTGCAATAAGAATGGGCAAAAATGTCCCTCTCTAGATGTGCAAAACTGGTAGAGACATCCCCAAAAAGATTTGCAGCTGTAATTGCAGAGAAAGGAGGTTCTACAAAGTATTGACTCAGGGGGGCGCCATACAAATATACCCCCCACACTTTTCACATATTAGTTTGTAAAAAAATTTGAAAACCATTTATCAGTTTCCTTCCACTTCACAATTATGTGCTACTAGACATGTGCAATTCGTTTCGTTTTTTTTTTTCGTTTTTCGTTTTTTTTCGTTATTTTCGTTCGTTCGTTTTCGTACGAATGAACGAATCATTCGAATCGTACGAATCCGAATAACGAATCGTAACAAATCGTTCGAATCGTACGAATCCGATTAACGAATCATTCGAATCGAACTAATCCGAAAAACAACGAAAATCCGAAAAAAACTAATTAGAAAAACAACGAATGTACTAATGAAGAAAATCCGAAAAACGAAAACGAATGAAAAAATTCGTACAGTCGTAACTTTTTTTTTTTTTTTTGAACTGGTAATTTTCCGTTTCCCTTACAATGGCGCTGCTAAACGTGCTTCGAATGGATTGAACAAAAAAATTCGTACATTCGTAACTTTTTTTTCGATTCGTAACTTTTTTTTTTCGATTCGCAACTTTTTTTTTTCTTTTCGATTTGTAATGTTCCGTGTCTCTATTGAACTAAAAAATTCGTCCATTCTTAACTTTTTTTTCGATTCGTAACTTTTTTTTTCGATTTGTAACTTTTTTTTTCGATTCATAAATTATTAAAATGTAATAATAGCATACACATTACATAAAATTATGAATTATGCTCCGATTACGAATCTACGAATGTTAAGAATGTTACGAATGTACGAATAAATACGAATGCGTCCGAAAATTAAACTAACGAAAAAACGAATCAACGAAAAAATAACTCTTACGAATGTACGAATCGTTACGAATCCGAACACCGACGACTTACGAATGTACGAATCGTTACGAATCAACAGAAACAAAAAAAACGAAACGAAAAAAAACTAATTTTTTTTCGGAAACGAAAAAAACGAAACGAAAATAAACGAATTTTTTTGTTGTGTACATGCCTATGTGCTACTTTGTGTTGGTCTATCACATAAAATCCCAATAAAATACATTTACGTTTTTGGTTATAACATGACAAAATGTGGGAAATTTCAAGGGGTGTGAATACTTTTTCAAGGCACTGTATATACCTGCCTAGAATTCAGCCTTATAAATCTGCAAAACTTCCTTAAAGGACGATCACATTTGCTAACTCATATCGAACATTTTTCTTCATTGCAAAGGCTTTCCGCTCTGCACCGTGCGATACTTTTTGCTTTGGGCTGATCCCATTATGTGTTAATATCCGATGGCGGGCCAATTAACTCCAGCCATGACCGTTCAGCACTTCATCTTAAAAAAAAAAAATCACAAATATGCTTTTCCCGTCATAATGCCTCTGTCAATATTTAATGGGGGGGGGGGGGGGGGGTTGTGTACATCTCATCAGCGGCGGGCACTTCGTCTTTGTTTGGAGAGTAAACTCGACATCGTCGATGGAGCCGTGAGAATAAATACATCAACTACACACCGGTGGAACTTAAAGTGGAGGATCTTCCACGGGAAGTGCTGATCTATTAAATATACGCCATGGTCGTTTCAATACTATGTAATTTGAAAAAAGGAAGGGCGTTCGAGGCAATCCGTTGACCTATTGAGCTTGGGAGCCTATGCCATGGATCCAGCAATTTCCTTTAATGTTTCATTTATTCCCCGTAGCCTATCCGGGCTTATTGTCAACGTCGTCGCTTTCTGTTACTCTGCCGCTGAACCTATCTTAGACTCTTAGAATAAGCTGTGACCTATTTCGAGCATACACAACTCAGCCTGTCTGACACTTCGGAACATTTTTCACATAAAACGAGCAAATGTCTTAATCTCCGGGGAGAGATATTCTTGAAAAGCATGAACGCAAAGATTCAGCAACCTGCAGGGGGTGGTAAGGAGCTGGTGATTCCATGACAAAAAGGTAGATGTGAGAAGGATGGAACGGCATTGAGTTATGAAAAGAAAAAGAAACTGATTGGAACTTTGTGACTAGAGGTTGCTCAGGCCCAATGCAATAGAAATCCAGGGTTACCAATAGTAATGCGATGCAATGCGATGCAATGCATTACAGCCCATCCAAATCCACTGCGACACATGGTAGGTAAAGTAAATGTATATAATGTATTAATATTAAATTAATTATCACATTCATTTCATTATTTTAACAAATTAAATAATGTACCTAAAACATACTGAACATAACCTTTGACACTGACCTTCGACCCTGACCTTGACCCTGACTTACACCAAACCCTTATCCAGCTATCTTATCGTTGGCCTTGGGCAGATTTTTTCAGGGGGGGGTGGCGCCGCCCCAGGCAGAAGGGACACTATGGGGACTGCAGAGAACAGTAGCGTCGCTACGGGGGGTGGGGGGGGTCCGCCAGAGTGGTGACACCAGGGGCGGGTGCAAGCTGATCGTTCGGTGAAAGGGGAGCGAAGCGGAAGCAGGAGGTGGCGGTGGCTGCAGCTTCTGATCCCGGAAGTAGCTCACTAGGCAGAGAAGGTCGGAGTCCCGGGCTGTGATCATGCTTCGGCACGATCTGGTGGTGCCGAAAAAGGAGCCGCTGGTAAAAAGGAGTTGGTGCGCTGCGGGAAGGTGAGAGTCTGGTGTAGTGTTTTTAGGAGATGGGAGAGTCTCCTGGTATAGTATGGCGGGGGGATAGGGGAGCTCCCTATCTCTCTCCCCTCTCCTTCTCTCTCTCTCTCTCTCTCTCTCTCACACTCTCACCCCTCTCTCTCTCTCTCTATCACCCTCATTCTCTCTCTCACCCCCATTCTCTCACTCACCCCCACTCTCTCTCTCACCCCACATTCTCTCACTCACCCCCATTCTCTCCCTCTCTCACCCCCCTCTCTCTCTCATCCCCCCCTCTCTCTCTCTCTCTCTCTCTCACACACTCCCTCTCTCCCCCTCTCTCTCTCTCTCACCCCACCTCTCTCTCACTCCTCTCTCCCCCTCCCTCTCTCACCCCATCTTCTTCTATCACCCCCTCTCTCTCTTACCCCCGCTCTCTCTCTAACCCCTCTCTCTCCCTCCCTCTCCCATCCTGTCTTCTTCTATCACCACCTCTCTCTCTCCCCACCTCTTCCCCCTCCCTCTCTCTCACCCCTTCCCTCTCTCCGCCATTCTCTCTCTCATCCCCCTTGCCCCCTCTCTCTCTCTCACCCCCTCTCTTGTACCCCCTTCTTTTTCACCCCCCTTCAATCTTTCACCCCCTCTTCTATCTCTCACCCCCTTCTCTCTCTCACCCCCCTTGCCCCCTCTCTCTCTCACCCACTCTCTTTTACCCCCCTCTCTCTCACCCATTATTTCTCTACTCCACAATCCAGCAATAGACCCTGCATAGCCACCAGAGACATCACACAGCCACCAGAGACCCCTCACATAGCCACCAGAGACCCCTCACATAGCCACCAGAGACCCTACATAGCCACCAGAGACCCTGCATAGCCATCAGAGACCCCACATAGCCACCAGAGACCCCATATAGCCATCAAAGACCCCAGGCAGCCACCAGAGACCTGTCACATAGCCACCAGAGACCCTACATAGCCACCAAAGACCCCACATAGCCACCAACGAACCTACATAGCCACCAGAGACCCCACATAGCCATCAAAGACCCCAGGCAGCCACCAGAGACCCTGCATAGCCACTAGAGACCCCTCACATAGCCACTAGAGACCCTGCACAGCCACCAGAGACCCCACATATCCACCAGAGACCCCACACAGCCACCAGAGACCCCCACATAGCCAGAAATGTAACACTTCCATTGGTTGTGCTCTCAAACAAACTGTCAAACCATCCAATGGCTGGTGTCATAACTGATCATATGTGCAGCATCATGGCAGTTGTAGATTAAACAGAGGCAAAGATGGCAGCTTCCTTGGCTGAAAACAATAGGGAGGGTTTACTTACACTTTAATTTACTTGCTTAATTTTGGTCTGTTGGGTATACCATTGAGATTGCTTTGTTGTATCTTTTCAATACATGCAAAAAATAAAAAAAAAACTGCTGATCTTGCCAGAAATCCAGTGAACTCCTACCCTCCTGTACACTCTGCCCCTGCTGCACTGAAATCATAAAGCATGGTTATCAGGCTTGCTGTGCAAATATGTCAATCATTCCCACGGGTGCCATGAATCTGCACCATAATTTGATTAATACGTTTATTTCTTAGGATCAACAGCACCATCTAGTGGCATAATGAAGTATTTTTTTTCAAGCTATACCTCAATCAGGAAGAATACCACCTTATTGCCATTAGATAGCGCTAACTATCCTATGTAATAAACATATTATGCAACGATAAATGCTTAGGGGTCCTTGTTTAGGCTGTCAAGGATCTGATGAGTTGGATGCTACTGGCTGAGGATTGGTCCATCCAGACCCAAAGCATGCTACAGATATAGGAAGAGATAGCCACAAATGTTTACTGTAATTTGCTTAATATGTTTCAGAAATCGTGTGAGTGGTTAGCAGGTAAAAGCAGCCTCAGCTCAATTCATCCAGGCCGCACTTTCAACATGTTTCGCCCTTCCCTTGGGGCTTAATCATAGAACAGAGGCTAGACGAAACATGTAGGGAGATGGGTTTGAATTAATCTAAGGCTGCTTTTATCTGCTAACCACTCAGCCCAATCTCTTCCTATTTCTGAAAAAATATTAAGCAAATTACAGTAAAGATTTGTGGAGCCTGTGCAAATGTGTCAACCAGGGAATTTTTAATACCTAGATCCCTTTAAATCAAAGCATTTTCTTGGTCCAAAGGGCAGGTTTACCTTAATGAAAATAAATAAATAAATACCTTACTACAAAAGAACAAACTGACCTTCATTTGTTTCATGTCTTTCATCCTATTCCTTTCCCTGACTTTGAGCTCCGAAAGTTTAATTTTCCTAAATAAACACTTTTACGGATTTATTTGCGAAACTATTTACCAGTCCAATTTTTAAGTAACGAGAGTAGAAACACTCAATTTATCCCCCGGCTCACGGGGGGGAATCAGAAATCCTTGCATTAAAACCAATGACATGTTCCGTACGGGTGATGAAGAGTGGATTGAAAAACATTAGCACGGCTTGATGACAAAAATATGCTAATGGCCGCTGGACTTCCATTTCCTCGCCGAGCGTGATGAATTATTTTGATGCTTTGTCTGATATTTAGAGAAGCTTCATCAACTTTATGTGATTAGCGCAGACATCGACGGTTTGATTGAAGAAGAAAAACTACCGTGGACGTGGAGGTTTTTTTTTTTTTTTTAATCTATTTTCGTCTTTTTTTTTTTTTTTTTTATAAAAGTTTTGAAATGTCTTTATTGAGTGACAGATTGTGGGTTTTTTTTTTGTAATAATTACATCTGCGCTCAGATTCATCACAACATGACCAGCTGTTCTTTTTTTAATGTCATTTTCTTTTTTATAAAAAAAATGAATGAATAAAAAAATAAATGAATTAATTATTAATAATAAATAATAACATTAAAAAAAAAAAAAAAAAAAAAAATTATATATATATATATATATATATATATATATATATATATATATAAACAAGAAAAAGTCCAGTCTGCTGCACCTTGTAAGTTTATTAAGAGAGTAAAAAAACTCATAATTTTACTCTCTAAATACATTTACAGGGTGCTGCAGACTGGACTTTTTTCTATATACTGGAGTCTGGGTTACCTGTCTGTGTGTATATATAGATCTATATAGATCTATATATCTATCTATTTATATATATATATGCAGTCACACAGTGCTTAAAGAAAACAATATATAATAATAAAAATAATAATAATATATATATAATATATATATATAGATAGATAGATAGATAGATAGATAGATAGATCTATCTATGTATATATATATATATATATAGATCTATCTATATATATATATATATAATATAATTATTATTTTTGTATTATTCTATATTGTTTTCTTTAAGCACTGTGTGACTGCAATATACATTTGCATCATGTCCTGTGTCATGACAACATTAGAGTAAGGGCTAAGGCCAAAACTTTTTTTTTTTTTTTTTTGGGATAGAGTAAGGGAGGGTTTTCCCTCTGTGTCCTGTTGGGGAGATTTCCATTCACTTCCTGTCCCAAAGCCAAATACAGGAAGTGAGAGGAAATCCCTCCAAAGTCTGGGAATCCCTGGTTGTCATAAGGGTCACCAAAAGTCTACATTGGATGATTTCCCTTCCATTCCTGTTCTGGTGACAACCCTCCGTGGCTCTAAAGTTAAAAACATTTTTTTACCTTAATGCATTCCCTGGTCCAACCCATCCTCCCTAAAATACTTACTTGAGTCCTCTCTCTTGATCCAGCGCTGTGCCCGTTTGCAGCTCTGTGAGTCGAATCCTGAGAGGAAGAAGCCAGGGGGCAGGGCTAAGCATCACTGTGTATCTATGGATGCCCACCACCCAGCTCTGGAGTGTGCCCACATGGGTCCCCCATCAGCACATGGTTTGCTATGGGGGCACACGCAAGGAAGGAGGAATGGAGGACTCCAGAAGAGGAGGTAAGGGACCACTGTGTGCAGAGCAGGTAAAACATCCTTTTTTTTTTTCATTTTGTCAAAAAAATTGTCTTTACAACCATTTAAAATGAAAGAAACCCTCCTCCCAGATACAGACTGTCCCTAGATCCCTAGTCACAGCCCGTAGCTATCCTCAGATCCTTATTTCCCTTGGCAGTGCCTGCAACGTTGTTCCCCATAGGCTTCTTCTCGATACAGTAGAGCAGCCTTTCTCAACCTTTTTACATGGAGGAACCCTCAAAATAACGTTCTGGTTTCAAGGAACCCTTGCTAATAATTTATATATTTACAACTCAAGGGGATATTAGCATCATGGTTAGAGAGAAGAATGCTCCTTAATTTTGAGGTCAATGGGGAAAAATTCCACCCTTACAGATAGCTAAAAAGATCAATGGTGTCAGTGGTGGCCTATCTGAGAGGCAGCAATGGTTCAAGGAACCCCTAGAAATCTCAGGAGAAAGCCTGCAGTGGAGACTTCAAAGTTGACATAATGGAAGTCTATGTAGGCACGGTCAAAGGATTTTTTTATGAATCCTATAAATGTATCAGATTTTTAAACATTTAAATTCTATACATTTAAATTTTCACAATTGTTATACAGTTATAAAAAAAAAAAATACATTTAAATTTTATAAAATTAAATGTTTTAAATCTTTCTTGCTTCACTATCTATCTCCTAGAGGCAGCGGCCCCAGGAGATCTGGAACCCTCCCTGAAGAGGGGAAAGAACACTCTGGAAAGGCCTCAAAAACATTTATCACCTTCCCAGTCACCTTCTGGGCACCAAACGGCCTATATAAGCTGAACTATGGCATGAACAGATTGCTGAGTGGTCTACCTGTGCTTGACCCGGTTTTCTCTTGACCTATCCCAGGAATCCCACCTGCCTATTGTGACCTTAAATGGAACTCTGACTTTGCTCCTGTCTTGTGCTTCTGTGCCGTGCTGCCTGACTGTGCTCCAACCCCGGCCTGTTTCCTGACCAGTGGCGGCTGGTGCTCAAAATTTTTTGGGGGGTGCAAAATCATCAATTGCAGCCACTGTGCCATCAAACGCTGCCACTGTGCCCATGAAACGCTGCCACTGTGCCCATGAAACGCTGCCACTGTGCCCATCAAACGCTGCCACTGTTCCCATTAAAAGCTGCCACTGTGCCCATCAAACGCTGCCACTGTGCCCATCAATCACTGCCACTGTGCCATCAAATACTGCCAGTGTGCCCATCAAAGGCTGCTAGTGTGCCCATCAAATGCTGCCAGTGTGCCCTTGAATGTGACCCCCGCCTGCTCGCCATCTGCCTGACACTGTCTTGGTGGGGCAGCTGGTGACGGCAACGAGCGAGGTCCTTCGTGCATCTCCTGCCATCCTCATCTCCCATCCTTTCCTTCTGATAGGCGTCTAATAGCGGCGCCTGTTGCTTCAGCCAATCAGGTGACAGGTAACAGACCCAAGCACCTGATTGGCGGAGAGGCGGTTTAGTGTTAGGAAAGTAAATTTTCAATCACTTTTCTAACACAGCTGAGTGACCTGCGACCGCCCAACATGGCGCTTGCAGGTCACCTTTTTTGACGCCTATTGGAGCCTAGGGCTCTAATCAGGTGCTTCAAAAACACCCCCCGACGCTGTAATTCAGGTGCCCGAAAAGGGGCCGGGCGCCTGAATAGTGGGTGGCAGCGGCAGCCATAGATAGGTTCATGCAATGCATGAATCTATCTATTGGTGATAAAGGGAGTGGCTGGAGAGAGGGGGCGGTACCCGTGCGCCCTTAATGCACAGGCCGCCACTGATCCTGACTCTGCGTCTGTCTTTTGTTTCTGTATTTTCACTGCCCGGCTGTTGATCACCTTTTGGCTTGTGTCCCGGCTAAGCTCCTGCCTATTGATCAAGCTTCACCATGTTCCAGTTCCTGGTTCCTGACTGGTGATCCATGGTCCTTTGTTTCCCACAAACCTCAGCTGATGCTGCCTGTTATACCGGCACTTGTGCCACACTGTGTCCTCACACCTTCTGTCATCACTACCAGGGGGTGTTGGACAAGAGGTGCGAAAGAAGCCCCCTCTACAGCTCGATCTCCACCAGGTAGTAAGTGGACACAGGCTAACTAGAGGAGAGCACTACAGAATATTAAAAATAGACATGTGCAATTCGTTTCGTTTTTTTTTGTTTTTTTTTTTTTTTTTCCGTTATATTCGTTCATTCGTTATCATACGAATGAACGAACGATTCGCTAAAAATGTTAACGAATAATGAATCGTTCGAATCAAACGAATCCGAAAAACAACGAAAATCCGAAAAAAACTAATTAGAAACAACGAATCTACGAAAGAAGAAAATCCGAAAAACGAAAACAGGAACAACGAAAATATAAATGAACGAAAAAATTTGTACATTCGTAACTTTTTTTTTTTTGTTGAATTGGTAATTTTCCGTGTCCCTTACAATGGCGCTGCTTAACGCGCTTCGAATGGATTGAACGAAAAAAAATGTGTACATTCGTCACTTTTTTTTTTTTTTTTCGATTCGTAATTTTCCGTGTCCCTTACAATGGCGCTACATAACGTGCTTCGAATTGATTGAACGAAAAAATTTGTACATTCGTAATTTTTTTTTTCGATTCGTAATTTTCCGTATCTCTTACAATGGCGCTGCTTAACGTGCTTCGAATGGATTGAACGAAAAAATTCGTACATTCGTAACTTTTTTTTTTGTTGTTGAGTTGGTAATTTTCCGTGTCCCTTACAATGGCGCTGCTTAACGCACTTCGAATGGATTGAACGAAAAAATTCGTACATTCGTAACTTTTTTTTCTATTCGTAATTTTCCGCGTCTCTTACAATGGTGCTGCTTAACGCACTTCGAATGGATTAAACGAAAAAATTCGTACATTCGTAACTTTTTTTTTCGATTCATAATTTTCCGTGTCTCTTACAATGGCGCTGCTTAACGCACTTCGAAATGGATTGAACGAAAAAATTCGTACATTCGTAATTTTTTTTTTCGATTCGTAATTTTTCGTGTCTCTTAAAATGTAATAATAGCATACACATTACATAACATTATGAATTATGCTCCGATTACGAATGTTACGAAAGTACGAATAAATACGAATGCGTCCGAATTTCGAATAAACGAAAATTAAACTAACGGAAAAACGAATCAACGAAAAAATAACTCTTCCGAAAATACGAATCGTTACGAATACGAACACCGACGACTTACGAATTTACGAATCGTTACGAATCAACGGAAACGAAAAAAACTAAACGAAAATAAACAAATTTTTTTGTTGTGCACATGTCTAATTAATAATACAGTACATATAAGATATAGAATGAATGGCAACACATTTTATCATTTGGCACTTTTGTCCTGGGTGCTAGATGACCTTGTCCTGGCACTGCTCTCCACTCCTAAACTAAAGAAGAAAAGTGTTGCCTTAGTTCTACTTCAATATATTTTTGTGTCCCACTGAAGTAGAATTATTTTTGAAGATAAATATGGTAAGTGGTTAATACATTTACATATCGGTGTTAACGGGGGAATCTGTCACTTTTTTTTACCAATTTGACTTATCCTCAAATGACTAAAAGCGTTCAAAGGTAAGCTACAGAAATAAGTCAGCTGCCCTTTGGCGAGTTAGAATCTCAGGGTTCAAGCACCAAGTCCATCAAATTTTTGCTTCCGTTCTTAGTGAGGTGACCCGGGAAAAATCGTGTGATCAGTGAAGTGGAGAATCCTGACCTGCACATTTATTCTAGGTCGGTTCCTTGCTGAGTATTAAAGTGTATGTAAATCTAAAATAGAAATGTGCTTTTTCTACTGCTATTTTTTATTTTTTTTGCTGGTTGAACTAGATGGATTGTGGGTTTTTTTTTTTTTTTTTTCAGCTTCTGTAACTATGTGAAGCCTATCTCTAGCATTTTTTTATTTTTTTTTTGGATACAGTAGAAACGAGTTAAAGAAGAATTCCAGGTATAGATATTTTTACATCATTTTACATGTTACTTCCAGCTCCAGCTTGGACGAATGTAACTACCGCGTTTCCCCGAAAAAAAGACCTACCCCGAAAATAAGACCTATCGTTATTTTCCAGGAGAGCTGCAACATAAGCCCTACCCCGAAAATAAGCCCTAGTTTACTATAGTTGTAGAATCCTATAATCAACTCTATTTCTGGAGTATATAATGTAGAATGTGTGTGTTTCTGTAATATAAGTGTGCCAAATACCTTCGGTACAGCCCCCCCCCCCCCCTCTGCAGTGCTCGGAGCGGGGAAGAGAGCTCCGATGGGTGACGGAAGTACTGAGCGGCGCTATAACGAAGGTATTTGGCACATTTATATTACAGAAACACACATTTTACATTATATACTACTGTAATAGAGTGGGGTGTCTTGGGGATGTGGAGGAGGTTCTGGTTAGTTGACCGGAGGGGGGCGACCTGGGGTGTAGTGCTTTATTTTGTCGCAGAGGTATTGCGGGGCTTTTCCTTGTGTACATTTGTGAGTGAGGCAGAGGGTCTTAAATGTAACTCGCTCTTTCACGGCTAGCCAATGGAGGGTCCTCAGGGACGGGGTGAATGATTCCCAGGTTTTTTTTTCCCAGTTACCAGTCTGGGTGCTGTGTTCTGGGCAATTTGTAGACTCAATAGTGGCTCATTGTTGGTATCAGTGGCAGGAATCGTGCCCCATTGTTGGTGTCAGTGAATGGAATAGTGCCCCATTGTTGGTATTAGAGGAAGGAATAGTTAGTGCCCCATCGTTGGGGTCAGTGGAAGGAATAGTGCCCCAATGTTAGTGTCAGTGGGAGGAATAGTGTCCCATTGTTGGTATTAGTGGAAGAAATAGTGCCCCATCGTTGGGGTCAGTGGAAGGAATAGTTCCCCAAAATCGCCTCAGGGCCCTTTTGCCGGCAGTGTCCATCTGGGTTTTCAGAAGAGATGGGTCTTGAGCTTCTTCCTGAAGGCCAAATGGTTTTCTTCCGAGCGAATGTCCGCGGGTAGAGCGTTCCATAGTCGTGGTCATTGGACTGCGAACCTTCTTTCGCCTTTTAATTTACAACGGATCTTGGGGATGTGGAGGAGGTTCTGGTTAGTTGACAGGAGGGGGCGACCTGGGGTGTAGTGCGGGGCTTTTCCTTGTGTACATTTGTGAGTGAGGCAGAGGGTCTTAAATGTAACCCAGTCTTTCACGGCTAGCCAATGGAGGGTCCTCAGGGACGGGGTGAATGATTCCCAGGGTTTTTTTCCCAGTTACCAGTCTGGCTGCTGTGTTCTGGGCGATCTGTAGACTCAATAGTGGCTCATTGTTGGTATCAGTGGCAGGAATTGTGCCCCATTGTTGGTGTCAGTGAATGGAATAGTGCCCCATTGTTGGTATTAGTGGAAGAAATAGTGGCTTATTGTTGGTATTAGTGGAAGGAATAGTGCCCCATTGTTGGTGTCAGTGAATGGAATAGTGCCCCATTGTTGGTATTAGTGGAAGGAATAGTTAGTGCCCCATCGTTGGGGTCAGTGGAAGGAATAGTGCCCCATTATTGGTGTCAGTGGGAGGAATAGTGCCCCATTGCTGGTATTAGTGGAAGGAATAGTGCCCCATCATTGGTCAGTGGAAGGAATAGTTCCTCAATTATTAGTGTCAGTGAATGGAATAAGGCAAGCAAAGGGCCGCATCTGGCCCCCAGCCAGAGGCGGCTCTCTAATTAGGCAAATTAGGCGGTCGCCTTAGGCCTCGCACTCCCAGGGGCCTAGCGGCCGCCTAATTTGCCTGACGTGTGTGTGAGTTGGAGGGAATTTCCACTTGAATTATTTTTCCCGTTTTGGGCGTGAGTGGGTCTTAGATTTGCCTAAGGCCTCACAAAGCCTAGAGCCACCTCTGCCCCCAGCTGCAGTTTGGAGACCCCTGATATAGTGTGCAAATAACAAATACAGTTACCAACCATCCAGGTCACTCAAGGGTATGGCAACATATACCAATAAAATTGCAATTCAGTTGATACGTTAGCCCTGGGTGTAATGTTTTACTGTATAGGGATCTGATTCACTATATTCCTACCTTGATCAGGAATTCTTCATGTAGAAGACATACCATCACTTTCTGTCCTTGAGAGACTATAATAGTAACCCTTCTTCTTGTACATCAGTTATATATATATATATATTTTTTTTTACTTAGAGATTTCAAAGCCATTTTATATTTTTGTTTTCCTTTTTTGTAAACTAAAAAACACAGAAGATTGGCCCCACTACACCCATTCTTATTTTCTTAAGAAAAGTTTGGAGGTTTTTTTTTTCTTTCCATCGATTGAGAGATTTCAAAGTCATTTCATTGTTTTTGCCTAGCAATAAAAGCACCCACGCTAAGCATGATGGGAGAATAACCATCCCCTGAATTCTCTAGGCTGTATTGATGCCTTTGTATTGCAACCATCGCCTTGATTTCAGAGACCTCCGTCCCATGTTACATATACATTCTTGAAGCAAAGCAGCTTATTACCCAGCAATGTTATCGCCACCAGGGGGTCCTAAATCTTAATAAGAGGAACAACACTGCAGTTATCTGTCTCTGGAAAGGAGCGCCGCAACTCACAGACAAAGAAAAAAAGTACAATAATATTTTTTTCTTAGACTCCATCTGTAGTGTACTTCCTAGAATAAAAGTTTGGGAGGCACGGCCTTCATGAAGATTGATGGACTCAATTTTGCCAATTTGAAAATGCTTAAAATGCAGGAAACAAAGGAACATGGAGGATGTCTTTATGTGAGGACCATTGTAAGGAGAAACATGTACACCAATGAACCTATCAGGACAATTAAAAGACATGGAAGGTTCCGTCTATTACCAAAGTTATTTACAGTATATCCGTCCTTCCTTCCCTTCAATCCTTTCCTGCCTCCTAAATTATCCTGGAAAAAAATTAAAATGGTTCTGTATATTTTTCATAAATATTCTTTCCTTCCTTCCTTTCTTCTTCCCTTCATTCCCGCTTTTCCTTTCTTTCTTTCTTTCTTTTTTTTTTCTTTCTTTTTTTATCCTTTCTTTTCCTTTACTTCCTTCCTTTCTTCTTCCCTTCATTCCCGCTTTTCTTTTCTTTCTTTCTTTTTTTTTTTCTTTCCTTTCTTTTTTTTAACGTTAAGCTTTCTCTATTCCTTCATTTCGTTTTTACTCAACTTTTTTCTTCCCTTCACATATAACTTCCCATCCTTTCACATTTGGCTTCCCTCCTTTCCTTCCTTCCATCGCTTTTATTTCCTTCTCTCTTTCTTCTCTTCCTTCCCTCCTTGTTTTTCACTCAATTTCTTCACTCCATCATTCCCCTCCACTTCTTTTCCTGTCTTTAGTTTCTCTTTCTTCCCTTTAACTTTTTCCTTCCTTGCTTGCTTTCTTCCTTCCTTCTATTTTATTTCCTTCCTACCATCTCTTTTGCTTTACTTCCTCCTTTTCCATGGTCTTTTCTTTAACTCCCTCCTTTTTTTTTTCATTCCTTGCTTCCTTCCTTCTCTTTTCCCTCTCTTCCTCCTTTTTTTCCACTTTTTTATTTAAACCTTTTCCTTCCTTCCTTCTTGTTTTTTTTTTTTTCTTCCTTCCCTGTGTTTTTTATTCCATCCCTCCTTTCTTCCTTCTTTCGATATATTTTTTCCTTTCTTTCTTCTCTTTTTCTTTCCTTCCTTGTATTTTACTCAATTTCTTCTTTCCCTCCTTCCATCTTTTTCCTGTTCTTTTGTTAACTTTTTCCTTCCTTATCCTCTCCCTTCCTCTTTTCCCTTTCTTTCAACATTTTCCCTCCCTCCTTCTTGTTTTTTTTCTCTTCCTCATCTGCTTTCTTTCTTCTTTCCTTCCCTCCTTGTATTTTACTCAATTTCTTCTTCCCTCCTTCCATCTTTTTCCTTCCTTCTCCTCTCCCTTCCTCTTTTCCCTTTCTTTCAACATTTTCCCTCCCTCCTTCTTGTTTTTTTTTTCTCTTCCTCCTCTGCTTTCTTTCTTCTTTCCTTCCCTCCTTGTATTTTACTCATTTTCTTCTTCCCTCCTTCCATCTTTTTCCTTCCTTCTCCTCTTCCTTCCTCTTTTCCCTTTCTTTAAACTTTTTCCCTCCCCCCTTCTTGTTGTTTTTTTTCTTCCTCCTCTGCTTGCTTTCTTTCTTCCTTCCTTCCTTGTTTTTTACTCAAATTATTCTTTCTCTCCTTCCATCTTTTTTTCCTGTTCTTTCCTTTTACCTTTTCTTTCCTTGCTTCCTCCCTTCTCCTCTCTCTCTCTCCCTCCCTTCTTTTTCTCTTTCTCTCATGATTTTCTTTAACTTTTTCCTTCCTTTTTTTCCTTTCTTACGTGTTTCCTTCCTTCTCCTCTCCCTGTCTTCCTCTCTTTTTCCCTTTCTTTATTTAAACTTTTTCCTTCCTCTCCTGCAGGGGCATTGCTAGGTCTACAAACGATCTTGGGCTAGAGTCCATAGCAGCGAAGTAAAGAAAGTCATATGCTTGGGCAGGCATACACGTATATATAATATAGGTGTGTGTGTATATATATAAATATATATATATATATATATATATATATATATATATATACAGTGGTGTGAAAAAGTGTTTGCCCCCTTCCTCATTTCCTGTTCCTTTGCATGTTTGTCACACTTAAGTGTTTCGGAACATCAAACCAATTTAAACAATAGTCAAGGACAACACAAGTAAACACAAAATGCAATTTGTAAATGAAGGTGTTTATTATTAAAGGTGAAAAAAAATCCAAACCATCATGGCCCTGTGTGAAAAAGTGATTGCCCCCTAAACCTAATAACTGGTTGGGCCACCCTTAGCAGCAACAACTGCAACCAAGCGTTTGCGATAACGTGCAATGAGGCTTTTACAGCGTCCTGGAGGAATTTTGGCCCACTCATCTTTGCAGAATTGTCCTAATTCAGTTACATTAGAGGTTTTTCGAGCATGAACGGCCTTTTTTAAGGTCATACCACAACATCTCAATAGGATTCAGGTCAGGACTTTGGCTAGGCCACTCCAAAGTCTACATTTTGTTTTTCTTCAGCCATTCGGTGGTGGACTTGCTGGTGTGTTTAGGATCATTGTCCTGCTGCAGAACCCAAGTTCGTTTCAGCTTGAGTACACGAACAGATGGTCGGACATTCTCCTTCAGGATCTCTTGGTAGACAGCAGAATTCATAGTTCCTTTTATCACGGCAAGTCTTCCAGGTCCTGAAGCAGCAAAACAGCCCCAGACCATCACACTACCACCACCATATTTTACTGTTGGTATAATGTTCTTTTTCTGAAATGCAGTGTTCCTTCTACGCCAGATATACTTGGACACACACCTTCCAAAGAGTTCCACTTTTGTCTTATCGGTCCACAGAATGTTGTCCCAAAAGTCTTGGGGATCATCAAGATGTGTTGTGGAGAAATTGAGACGAGCTTTGATGTTCTTTTTGCTCAGCAGTGGTTTTCTCCTTGGAACTCTGCCATGCAGGCCATTTTTGCCCAGTCTTTTTCCTGATGGTGGAGGCATGAACGCTGACCTTAACTGAGGCAAGTGAGGCCTGCAGTTCCTTGGACGTTGTTGTGGGGTCTTTTGTGACCTCTTGGATGAGTCGTCGCTGCGCTCTTGGGGTAATTTTGGGCGGCCGGCCACTCCTGGGAAGGTTCACCACTGTTCCATGTCTTCGCCATTTGTGGATAATGGCTCTCACTGTGTTTCGCTGGATTCCCAAAGCTTTGGAAATGGCTTTATAACCCTTTCCAGACTGATAGATCTCAATTACTTTCTTTCTCAATTGTTCCTGAATTTCTTTGGGTCTCGGCATGATGTGTAGCTTTTAAGGATCTTCTGGTGGACCTTACTGTGTCAAGCAGCTCCTATTTAAGTGATGCCTTGATTGTGAACAGGTGTGGCAATAATCAGGCCTGGGTGTGGCTAGAGAAATTGAACTCAGGTGTGGACAACCACAGTTATAGTATGTTTTAACAAGGGGGGCAATCACTTTTTCACACAGGGCCATGATGGTTTGGATTTTTTTTCACCTTTAATAATAAACACCTTCATTTACAAATTGCATTTTGTGTTTACTTGTGTTGTCCTTGACTATTGTTTAAATTGGTTTGATGTTCCGAAACACTTAAGTGTGACAAACATGCAAAGGAACAGGAAATGAGGAAGGGGGCAAACACTTTTTCACACCACTGTATATATATATATATATATATATATATATATTATCATTACATCAGGGTCACCCAGAGAGCCTCCCCCTTACATCAGGGTCACCAGAGAGCCTCCCCCTTACATCAGGGTCACCAGAGAACCTGTCACATTACCTGCCACAAGATGCAGATGGTCACTTGCCACATCACCTACCATCAGATGCAGATTGTTACATACAGAGAGGCTAGGGTATATAGAAGAGAGGCTAGTGTATACAGAGATGCTGGGTATATACAGAGAGGCTGGGTATATACAGCGAGGCTGGTTATATACAGAGATGCTGGGCAAACAGAAGATAGGCTAGGGTAATACAGAGTTCCCCTCCTCCCTCCTCCATGGTCTGCACTTACCTGCTCAGTGTGAGACACTTCCCGCCATCTCTATGATACAGGCAGAGCAAGGAGGAGGCTCGCTCTCACACTCATCTCCCTTCTCTGGATGTCACTGAAGCACGGATGGAGTGCCGACTCGGCGAGAGTGCCACAGCTGTGCGGGAAGCAATGTGTCAGGCAGCCCAGGACACTCTCATGGTAAGGCTGGCCCTGGACTCTGGGCTATGGGCCCCAGATTTGGGGCTCTAGGCTCAATAGCCCCCCCCCTAGTGACGCCACTGCTCTCCTGCATACTTTCTTCCTTCCTTCCTTTCCACTCTTTTTCTTTCCCTCCTTTCCCTTCCTGGTTTTTACTTAATTTAATTAATTAAATTACTTCTTTCTCTCCATCGTTTTTTTCCCCCTCTTCTTTCATTTAACCTTTCCTTTTCTTCTTTCCTTGCTTCCTCCCTTCTCTTCTCCCTCTCTTTCTTAATTTTAATTTTTTCTCTTTTATTTCCTTCCTTCCTTGCTTCCTTCCTTCTCTTCTACCTTTCTACCTCCTTTCTTTTCCTTCCTTCCTTCCTTCCTTCCTTTCGCCCATGAATTTCTTAAATGTTTTCCTTCCTTTTTCCTTCCTTCTGCATTTCCTTCCTTCTCCTCTCCCTCTTTTCTTCTCTTTTTTCCCTTTCTTTATTTAAACATTTTCCTTCCTCCCCTGCTTTCTTTTTTTCCCTTTCATTTTTTTTCCTTCCTTCCCCCCTTGTTTTTTACTCAATTTCTTCTTTCCCTCCTTCCTTTTCCCCCTGTTCATTCCCTTAACCTTTCCTTCTTTCCTTGCTTCCTTCCTTCTCTTTTCTTTTTCCTTGCCTTCTTTTTCTACTTCCTTCCATTCTTCCCTTCCTTTCCTTCCTTCTTTTTTTCCGTCCTTCCTTGCTTCCCTTCCTCCCTTCATTTTCTCCTTCCTTCCTTCCTTGCTTCCCTTACTCCCTTCATTTTCTCCTTCCTTCCTTCTTCCTTCCTTCTTCCTTCCTTCCTTCCTTCCTTCCTTCCTCAAAGGTAATGTCTCTGCTGGATCCTCCCCTTCTCTCTCTCTTTGTTCTAGTGTACTGATCTACATTCCTCCTCGCCATCCCCTTGCATTCTGTTTCCCCCCCTCTATACACAGATGCCATTTCAGCTGCTGATACACAAATATTATCTTCCAAAATTACACCCGCTCCGCGTTCCCTCATCCAGCATCAGTGTCCTCTGGCAACAATGGGTGGAATATTCCGAAAGTCGCCAAACGCGATGGAGATAATGATTGTGGAGCTACGAATGCAGATGCTTTGCTGTGAACGATAATAGTTTATAATTTTCCAGCCAACTTTTTATTTTTTTTAATCTAAATTATTATTATATTTTAGCTTTTTTTTTTTTTTTTTTTCTTCTCTCTATTTAAACCAAGCCAAGCAAAGCGAATGTAAAACATGTGCATATCATTGTGGGCGGTTTAAAGGAGAACTCAGTGTTAACGCTGTCAGCCTTCAACAGGAAGCGACTTTACTGGCAGTATCTCCAGGTGAAAAACATTGCAAAAAAAAATAAAATAAACTTCATTAGAAATTCAAGTAAGCTAAAAAAGAAAAGAAAAAAGGGTTTAGCTTTAAAGCTGGACTCCAGCTTTCCTCTCAGTCTTGTACAGTTGTACCCGCTCATCTCCTGGACTGAAATGGCTTACTCTGATTTGACCGCACACTGTGAGCTTCTCATAATGTGTATTAGAAGCTGAAGCAGAGCCTGCCTCATTTACTGGCTGGAAAAGATCTCATGCTTTCCTTTATCTTCCTTTCCCTTCCCTTCCCTTTCATTTTCCTTTCCCTTTCTCTTCCTCTCTTTTCCTTTCCCTTCCCTTTCCCTTTCCTTTCCCTTCCCTTTCCCTTTCCTGCCCTTTCTCTTACTCTCTTTTCCTTTCACTTCCCTTTCCTTTCCCTTCCCTTCCCTTTCACTTCTCTTTCCTTCCCTTGCCTTTGCCTTTCCTTTCCATTCACTTCCCTTTCCTTTTCCTTTCCTTTCCCTTACCTTCCCTTTCATTTTCCTTTCCCTTACCTTCCCTTCCCTTTCCTTTCCCTTCCTTTCGGGTAGTGGTTGTTTGCTGCCCCCCCCCCCCCCCAAATAAAAACACCAAACACAAAATTGGGTTTGAAAGACCACTGCACAAACACAGTGTGACATAAAATATTGCAACAGTCTCCATTTTATTCTCTAGGGTTCCTGCTAAAATATATATATATATATATATATATATAATGTTTGTGGGGTTCTATGTATTTTTTTTACAAAAAATACAAATTTTTACTTGTAAAAAAAAATGTCAGAACAAGAAGGGACAGAGGGGCACCAGACTAAGTGCAGCATTAAAATCAATGATTTTTTTAAAAGGACAAGACAATTGGCAACTCACAAGATGGTTGATAGAACAATGCTTGTGAGTTGTCAATTTTGTTTGTTCTATAAACCACCTTGTGAGTTGCCAATTTGCTTGTGCTTTTAAAATAAATCATTGATTTTACGGCTACACCTAGTCTGGCACCCCTCTGTCCCTGCCTTTATCCACTGTCAGGAAAGGTTTCACCTGCTGGTGGCACTGTCAGATCTATGGGCCGCAGTACTGTTGTCCACCAGCGGGTGTCTCCCGGCAGTGTGGAGCCGATATCATCTCCTGCAATCAGGTGTCACCTGAGACTGATTGCAGGAGGTGTATATATACACAGCAGATGCTGCACACTTTTGCCTTGGTATTGTTCCTTGAGCCTTGACCTGTGTTTGCTAGCCTGTGATCCTTTATCATGTTTCCTGATCCTGACCCTGTTATCCTGTTATCCGGTGAACCTGTATCCGTTCCTGGACCCCCTGCCCTGCAGCCTGATACCTTCCAGCTACCCCCCCTGTCTCCTGTTACCCTCTCCCTGCCCTGTCTTTTTCCCAGCCCAATCTGCTTGATCTCCCGTGTATGACCCTGGCTTTTTTTACGATTGGTTTAGGCAGTTATTTATCGTGTGTCACTGGGGTTGGTTGCTGGTTAGTCACTGTTTTGCGTTTACTTTTGTTTATTTAACTTTCTTA
Organism: Lithobates sylvaticus; assembly: GCA_028564925.1. NCBI lineage: Eukaryota > Metazoa > Chordata > Amphibia > Anura > Ranidae > Lithobates > Lithobates sylvaticus. The sequence goes on from CM053027.1 coordinate 24,777,146, forward strand.
TAATAAATTATATTATTTTCACTTTACATGTGTTCGGTTCATTCTGTTCCAGGGAAGGCAAAATATAAGCAGATTAAGACCATTAAAGTAGTTTTACCCTTCCCTATTTTTTTTATGTTGCTAAAATATAGCTAGAGTCAGGCTTTCAAAAGTTCTATGTGTGGCTATTACTCTTATCCTGACAAGCCCAGTAGATGTTCTTCTATGAGATCTCTAGGTGTGGCTAATACTCTTATCCTGACGTGCCCAGTAGATGCTCTTCTATGAGATCTTTAGGCGTGGCTAATACTCTTATTCTGACGAGCCCAGTAGATGTTTGTCTATGAGGTCTCTAGGTGTGGCTAATACTCTTATCCTGATGAGCCCAGTAGATGTTCATCTATGAGGTCTCTAGGTGTGGCTATTACTCTTATCCTGACAAGCCCAGTAGATGTTCTTCTATGAGATCTCAAGGTGTGGCTAATACTCTTATCCCGACAAGCCCAGTAGATGTTCTTCTATGAGATCTCTAGGTGTGGCTAATACTCTTATCCTGACGAGCCCAGTAGATGTTTGCCTATGAGATCTCTAGATGTGACTAATACTCTTATCCTGACAAGCCCAATAGATGTTCTTCTATGAGATCTCTAGGTGTGGCTAATACTCTTATTCTGACAAGCCCAATAGATGTTCTTCTATGAGATCTCTAGGTGTGGCTAATACTCTTATCCTGACGAGCCCAGTAGATGTTCTTCTATGAGATCTCTAAGTGTGGCTAATACTCTTATTCTGACGAGCCCAGTAGATGTTTGTCTATGAGGTCTCTAGGTGTGGCTAATACTCTTATCCTGACGAGCCCAGTAGATGTTCTTCTATGAGGTCTCTATGTGGCTAATACTCTTATCCTGACGAGCCCAGTAGATGTTCTTCTATGAGATCTCTAGGTGTGGCTAATACTCTTATCCTGACGAGCCCAGTAGATGTTCTTCTATGAGATCTCTAAGTGTGGCTAATACTCTTATTCTGACGAGCCCAGTAGATGTTTGTCTATGAGGTCTCTAGGTGTGGCTAATACTCTTATCCTGACGAGCCCAGTAGATGTTCTTCTATGAGATCTCTAGGTGTGGCTAATACTCTTATCCTGACAAGCCCAATAGATGTTCTTCTATGAGATCTCTAGGTGTGGCTAATACTCTTATTCTGACAAGCCCAATAGATGTTCTTCTATGAGATCTCTAGGTGTGGCTAATACTCTTATCCTGACGAGCCCAGTAGATGTTCTTCTATGAGATCTCTAAGTGTGGCTAATACTCTTATTCTGACGAGCCCAGTAGATGTTTGTCTATGAGGTCTCTAGGTGTGGCTAATACTCTTATCCTGACGAGCCCAGTAGATGTTCTTCTATGAGGTCTCTATGTGGCTAATACTCTTATCCTGACGAGCCCAGTAGATGTTCTTCTATGAGATCTCTAGGTGTGGCTAATACTCTTATACTGACGAGCCCAGTAGATGTTCTTCTATGAGATCTCTAAGTGTGGCTAATACTCTTATTCTGACGAGCCCAGTAGATGTTTGTCTATGAGGTCTCTAGGTGTGGCTAATACTCTTATCCTGACGAGCCCAGTAGATGTTCTTCTATGAGATCTCTAGGTGTGGCTAATACTCTTATCCTGACGAGCCCAGTAGCTGTTCTTCTATGAGATCTCTAGGTGTGGCTAATACTCTTATTCTGACGAGCCCAGTAGATGTTCTTCTATGAGGTCTCTAGGTGTGGCTAATACTCTTATCCTGACGAGCCCAGTAGATGTTCTTCTATGAGATCTCTAGGCGTAGCTAATACTCTTATTCTGACAAACCCAATAGATATTCTTCTATGAGATCTCTAAGCGTAGCTAATACTCTTATTCTGACAAACCCAATAGATGTTCTTCTATGAGATCTCTAGGCGTGGCTAATACTCTTATCCTGACGATCTCTAGGCGTGGCTAATACTCTTATCTTGACGAGCCCAGTAGATGTTCTTCTATAAGATCTCTAGGTGTGGCTAATACTCTTATCCTGACAAGCCCAGTAGATGTTCTTCTATGAGATCTCTAGGTGGGGCTAATACTCTTATCCTGAAAAAGCCCAGTAGATGTTCTTCTATGAGATCTCTAGGCGTGGCTAATACTCTTATCCTGACGAGCCCAGTAGATGTTCTTCTATAAGATCTCTAGGTGTGGCTTATACTCTTATCCTGACGAGCCCAGTAAATGTTCTTCTATGATATCTACAGTATAATCCTTAGGACTCCGATGACGCTTGCTACACATCCAAAATTCTTGGTGGGTTACCATTCTAGAAAGACCTGCTCCCTTTGGTGCTTCTTAGGAAATCTTCCGCTGTGAAATGTCCGGGAGCCTTATTGACCAGAAATCGTCCATGTAGCTCGGAGTTGACTTCTGTCACGATAGTACCCGTTGAGCTTCAGCTTGATCCTTATCAGTAAGGACCTTGTCCCTTCGGTCTCGCTCTGTGAGCATAGACATTTCATGTATTACAGGGGCGTAAGATAACTCATCGGAGTCTTATAATGGAAACTGACGGGATGTAATCCTCCCGCTTGCCAGCGACAAATCCCACTGTATGCACTTTGGCATTGGGCTTTTTTTTTTTCTTTTTTTTCTTAAGCATTTTTTTATCTTTTTTTTTCTGGCAGGATGGCAAGCCTGTTGTAAAAATTGTATATCATCCCAGTGCACCCTGTTTATCTGCCTTGACAGTCCAGTTTAGCGGCTGTGAGACTCAAGGCCTGAAGGGTACAAGTGACCTTTACTAAACTGTTTAAAGATGTCACCGTCTTGTCACTCTCTGGTCATATCTCTATCTGTCCTTCACCGAGACTTCAGTTTTACAAGCGTGTTTAGATTTTCTGGCCAGAGAGCTATAAAACACAATACTACAGATTCTTTTTTTTTTTTTTGACTTTGCTCGTAATTTTTCTGGCACTTTTTGTTCACATGTGCTAGAAAATTACTTAGGACCCCCAAACATATATATATATATATATATATATATATATATATATATATTTTTTTTTTTTTTTTTTTTTTTAAAAGCAGAGGCCCTAGAGAATAAATTGGTCGTTTTTTGTAGAAAAATAAAATTTCTTTTGTTTTCTTTTTTTATTGCTTTTAAGTGTAAATGTGAGATCTGAGGTCTTTTTGACCCCAGATCTCACATTAAAAAGAGGCCCTGTCCTGCTTATTTCCATTACAAGGGATGTTTATATCCCTTGTAAAAGGAATAAAAGTGATCAATTTTTTTTTTTTAAAGGGATAGTGTAAAAATAACATGCATAAAAAGTTAAATAAATAATAATAAAAAAAAAAAAAATTGAAGTGCCCCGTCCCTCTGAGTTTGCGCACAGAAGCAAAGGCATACGCAAGTCGCGCCCACATATGTAAACGATGTTCAAACCACACATGTGAGGTATCACCACGATCGTTAGAGCAAGAGCAATAATTACAGTGCTAGATCTCCTCTCTAGCTGTAAACAGGTAACCTGTAAAAAAAAATTGAAATGTCGCCTATGGAGATTTTTTAGTACCGTAACTAGTCGCCATTCCACGAGTGTGCGCAATTTTTTAAACATGACATGTTAGTCAGGTTGAAAAAACACACACGTCCATCTAGTTCAACCAAAAAAAAAAAAAATCATACAATTCCATATACACAATCCTATACCCACAGTTGATCCAGAGGAAGGCAAAAAAAAAAAACAGCAAAACATGATCCAATTTGCTACAGCAGGGGAAAAAATTCCTTCCTGATCCCCCGAGAGGCAATCGGATTTTCCCCAGATCAACTTTACCTATAAATGTCAGTACCCAGTTATATTATGTACATTTAGGAAAGAATCCAGGCCTTTCTTAAAACAATCTACTGAGCTGGCCAGAACCACCTCTGGAGGGAGTCTATTCCACATTTTCACAGCTCTTACTGTGAAGAAACCTTTCCGTATTTGGAGATGAAATCTCTTTTCCTCTAGACACAAAGAGTGCCCCCCTTGTCCTCTGAGATGACCTTAAAGTGAATAACTCAACACCAAGTTCACTATATGGACCCCTTATGTATTTATACATGATAATTAGGGATGAGCCGAATACCCCCCAGTTCGGTTCGTAGTAGAACATGCGAACAGGCAAAAAGTTTGTGCGAAAAACGCAAACACTGTTAAAGTCTATGGGACGTGAACGTGAAAAATAAAAGGCTTACAGTATATGCAAGTTATTTTCATAAAAAGTGTTTGGGGGGGGGGGTCTCCTTAGTATGCCTGTAAAGTAGCGCATCTTTCCCGTGTTTAGAACAATACCACAGCAAAAATACATTTCTAAAGGAAAAAATGTAATCTAAAACTGCTTGCGGCTGTAATGTATTGTCGGATCCCGGCAATATAGATAAAAATTATTGAAAAAAACTGCGTGGGACCCCTTGCACCCAACGTTCGAGTCGAACTTAGGTTCAACTCGAACCACGGGCTCATTCCTAATGATGATCATATCCCCCCTTATTCTCCTCTTCTCAAGAGAGAATAAATTCAGTTCCTCTAATCTTTCCTCATAGCTGAGCTCCTCCATGCCTCTTATCAGTTTGGTTGCCCTTCTCTGCACTTTCTCCAGTTCCCCGGTATCCTTTTTGAGAACTGGAGCCCAAAACTGAACTGCATATTCCAGATGAGGTCTTACTAATGATTTGTAGAGGGGCAAAATTATATCTCTCTCTCTGGAGTCCATACGTCTCTTATACAAGAAAGGACTTTGCTTTGATAGTATATGTTTGGTCAGATAACGGAGTAGGAAGCAGTGCTGAATCAGTAAGTTTTATATTAGAGGACGGCACAACAAAGCCGCAGAACTGCACCAGCACCAGGAATGATGTGCTTGCGTCATCTCTGAGCCGGCATCTCAGTCTAGGAACTTGCTGATCAGATGGATGATGCAAAGCTGGCATTGTCAGGAGGAGTACTGTGATCTCTGTTGGAGATAATAAATAACCAGAAGTGTTACACTGACACATTTCTTGCTAAATCCACTTTATTATATTTATATGTTTTACATATTAACCAACAGTGATGGCCTGGCCATTAGGGGTGCCCGGGTGCCGACCCCTCTCTCCACGCCCCCCCCCCCATATGCAATAAATAGATTCATAAAAAGCATGAATCTATTCATGCGTCCGGCCCCTTTCAGGGCGCATGAATTACAGCGGCCGGGGTTTTTTTTGGAGCACGTGATTAGAGCCAGAGGCTCTAATAGGCTTCAAAATAGGGTGGTCTCGGGTCGCAGAGAATGTGCTTCGATCCCACCCAGGTGTGTTACAACAGCAAATGAATATTAGCTGTTGAACCACTGATCCTCAATCAGGTGTGAGACCTGTTTTCCGATTGTCTGAAAAGAGAAGACTCCCAATTGGCCGCCGAGGAGGAGGGAGGAAACAGAAGCCGCTGCCGCTGTGTTGACCAGTGGAGAGCAGGGGAACGGGGGGATGCCGCCGCCGAGCAGGGGAAGCCGCTGGTGATGGGGGGGGTTGCATACTGTTTGCCACCCCCCCAAAAAAAAATTGCCACTGGCCGCCACTGTTAAACCAAATAGGTTTAAATGGATGGTTGTCATCCCCGTCCTTAAGCTGTGATCTGGGAAGGTGTTCAGCAACGATGTCTTTGCATTGTCACTACAGATGAAGATTGAAAGCTTTTGATATTTGCTTCACCTTCCCTAACCTATCCGCGTTGATTGCTTGTCTGGCTCCTACGTCTCCCCAGCCCCCGCTCGCCCTCTACGCTCCCATCTGTTAGGAGGAGCCGGGGAAGACAGCTCGCTAAGGTCAGCCGCACAGCTGTCTTGCCGTTGACTTCATCCTCTCCTTGCTTACTTACTTAGGGATTTTTCTTTTTTCTTTTATGCCGATGTAGCCTGTTGGGATGACAAGCAGAAGAAGAGGAAAAAAGATGGGCCTCCTTGTTTTCCAGGCAGCTGCCATCCGGTGAGCAGAAACGTCTTGCTGCAAGACGAGAAAATATGGAGGCAGATGTAGAGCGCGGCGCGGCCTCCCGCTGACAAATCCCAGGCGCACCTCTGCAGGCTAGATTTAGGACACGGAAGAGAAGAGGAGCGCGAGTCAAGTTTACCGGGGAAGAGGGCAAAAGTTTGGAAAGGTCCTTCACTTATTGTGTTAGTGCAGCTGTTTCCTGTCATGGCCAAGGCATGTATGTATAATAATAATAATACATATCCGCTCACCTAACAAATTCAATTCAAAATACTAACAACTACTTACAAAGCCATCCACAATTTAGCCCCCCCCAGCTACATCACTAGCCTAGTCTCTAAATACCAACCTACTCGTTCTCTCCGTTCCTCTCAAGACCTCCTTCTCTCTAGCTCCCTCGTCACCTCCTCCCAAGCTCGCCTCCAGGACTTTTCCAGAGCCTCTCCAAGCCTATGGAACTCCTTACCCCAACCTGTCCGATTATCTCCTACTCTATTAGCTTTTAAACGATCCCTGAAAACCCTCCTCTTCAGAGAATCCTAGCCTGCCCCCACCTAACTGTATTTTAATTTTCTCCATCAGCTCTTCCCCCCACAGTTATCACCTTTTGTTTGACCCTCCCTTCTAGATTGTAAGCTCTAAGGAGCAGGGCCCTCTGATTCCTCCTGTATTGAATTGTATTGTAACTGTGCTGTCTGCCTTCATGTTGAAAAGCGCTGTTACAAACTCTTGGCGCTATACAAGGTTATTATGAATTCTGTACAACATCTCACAAAAGTGAGTACACCCTTCACATTTTTGTAAATATTTTATTATGACTTTTCATGTGACAACACTGAAGACATGACACTTTGCTACAATGTAAAGTAGTGAGTGTACAGCTTGTATAACAGTGTAAATTTGGTGTCCCCTCAAAATAACTCAACACACAGCCATTAATGTCTAAACCGCCAGCAACAAAAGTGAGTACACCCCTAAGTGAAAATGTCCAAATTGGGCCTAAAGTGTCAATATTTTGGGTGGCCACCATTATTTTCCAGCACTGCCTTAACCCTCTTGGGCATGGAGTTCCCCAGAGCTTCACAGGTTGCCACTGGAGTCCTCTTCCACTCCTCCATGATGACATCACGGAGCTGGTGGATGTTAGAGACCTTGCGTTCCTCCACCTTCCATTTGAGGATACCCCTCAGATGCTCTATAAGGTTTAAGTGTGGAGATATGCTTGGCCAGTCCATCACCTTTACCCTCAGCTTCTTTAGCAAGGCAGTGGTCATCTTGGAGGTGTGATTGGGGTCGTTATCACGTTGAAATACTGCCCTGAAGCCCAGTCTTCAAAGGGAGGGGATCATGCTCTGCTTCAGTATGTCACAGTACACATTGGCATTCATGGTTCAATATTTTGGGTGGCCACCAATATTTTCCAGCACTGCCTTAACCCTCTTGGGCATGGAGTTCACTAGAGCTTCACAGGTTTCCACTGGAGTCCTCTTCTGCCCTGTACACACGGTCAGAAATTCCGACGGGAAAAGTCTGATCGGATTATGTTGTCGGAAAATCCGATCCTGTGTGGGCTCTAGTGGACTTTTTCCGTCGGAATTTGAGAGCAGGACCATAAATTTTCCGACAACAAAATCCGATCTGACTTTTTCCGATCGTGTGTATAGAATTCCGACGCACAAAGTGCCTTGCATGCTCAGAATAAATTTGGGGACCAAAGCTATTGGCTACTGGCCTCTACGTAGTCCCGTCGTACGTGCTGTATGTCACCTCGTTCGGAAGGATCGGATTTTCTGACAAATTTGTCGGACCGTGTGTATGCAACACAAGTTTTGGACAAAATCCGTCAGAAAAAATCCGACGGATTTTGTGGTCGGAATTCCACTCCTCCATGACGACATCACGGAGCTGGTGGATCTTATGCCACGTACACACGATCGAAATTCTCGTCGGAAAAAGCTCTGACGATTTTCCCGACGGAATTCCGCTCAAACTGTCTTGCCTACACACGGTCACACCAAAATCCGACCGTCAAGAACACGGTGACGAAGAACACTACAACGAGCCAAGCTCAATGCTTCCAAGTATGCGTCGAATTGTTTCCGAGCGTGCATAGGAATTTTCGTCAGAATTGCTACAGACGATCGGAATTTCCGATAGAAACCTTTTCCGTCGGAAAAATTGAGAACATGCTCTCAATTCTTTGCTGTCGGAAATTCGACCAGCAAAATTCTGATGGAGCCTACACACGGTCACATTTTTTTCCGATGAAAAGCGCTCATCTGTCTTTTTCTGTCCGGAATTCCGATCGTGTGTACGCGGCATTAGAGACTAGACATAGGAGCCGTCAAAAAATGTGTTTTGTTTTTCGTTCCGTTTCGTATAAAAAAAAAATCGTAATTCATAATTCGTGTACGAAATTTAATTCGGATTCGTACGAAATACGAATTTCGTACGAATCGTTACGAATCGTTAATATCGGTACGAATCGTTACGAATATCGACACTCTACGAATAATAACGATTTATCGTATTTCGTACTTCCTCTGAGTGATTGGTGAACAATAGACAATAGACTTATGTGTTATGTAACGTTAATACGTTTTCGGATAATTCGTTATTATTCGTAGAGTGTCGATATTCGTTATACTGAATCTCGAATTCATTCGAATCATTCGTTATATCATCTATAATTTCTTTCATATTAGTTGAAATTCTTCATTTGGTAGTTTGGATTCGGATAATTTGGATCTGAAATTCGTAAACGAAATTTCGTATATTTCGTACAGAATTCGTATTCGTAAAAATTCGTAATTCGGATTCGTACGAATGTACGAATTACGAAAAATTCGTACGAATTTCCGATTCGTACGAAACTAATCGCACATGTCTATTAGAGACCTTGCGCTCCTCCAGCTTCCGCTTGAGGATGCCCCATCAATAGGGTTTAGACACCATGGCAGGTGATGCCAGGCTCTGTGGAACATTAGGCTCACAGTTTTGGAATTTGTTTCTTGTAAAATTGACTTTCACTAACACCTCTTTTTTTTACTCCTGAAGAAGTTGAAAATTAAACGAAACCCGTAGAGATTTGGGGCTCCTGGAATATACCACCATTGGTTTGTTTTTGTATATTAACCAAAAAATTGATGTTGATGTTGATGAGGGTAACCATTCACACTTGGCGAGCTTACTGCCAGGAGATGTTTCCTTGTTTTGGTGTTTTGTAGTTTATTTATTGTATGTGATAGTTGAACACATCTTTGTACAATAAAACCATAATTTTAGGTTAACTCGTCAATGTGTTGTTTGGTTTGCGTTTTTTTTTTTGTATTTATTGGTCTTAAGCAGATATCAGGACTACAGGTTGCAGGACATAGATCCCTACGCCCAGTATAGAGAGTCCCGGAGCTGAAGGAGAGAAAAGCATTGGCGTAAGGACTGCATGACAGGTGTGGACAGCACAGTCATGCTTGTGGAGTAAAAAGTTCCCCCCTTTAAGAAAAGGGGAGGGGCTGAAGCAGGGAAGGTGCTCGGTTAGGCAGTTAGGAAGAAGAAAGGAGAGTGAGGTCATCAGTGAGCGACGGAGGAGAAAATTCCCACCCACCCTCCCGAGTATGGTCAATTATAATAGGGGCTGTAAGGACAGCCCGGGCAGTGGTTGGGTCTTTGGAGGAAGAGAATATGGTAGTTATATGCATATATAACATGGTTGGTGCCCATCTGTGGGATGGGGGTTAACATGGTTGGTGCCCATCTGTGGGATGGGGGTTAACATGGTTGGTGCCCATCTGTGGGATGGGGGTTAACATGGTTGGTACCCATCTGTGGGATGGGGGTTAACATGGTTGGTACCCATCTGTGGGATGGGGGGTTAACATGGTTGCTACCCATTTGTGGGATGGGGGGTTAACATGGTTGCTACCCATCTGTGGGATGGGGGTTAACATGGTTGGTACCCATCTGTGGGATGGGGGTTAACATGGTTGGTACCCATCTGTGGGATGGGGGTTAACATGGTTGGTACCCATCTGTGGGATGGGGGTTAACATGGTTGGTACCCATCTGTGGGATGGGGTTAACATGGTTGGTACCCATTTGTGGGATGGGGTTAACATGGTTGGTACCCATCTGTGGATGGGGGTTATCAGGTACCTTCCGGTTAACGAGGGGTTAACCAGGAATGGGTTAAAGGTAGGTCACTGCGAAAGTTGAGTACTGTCTCCGGGTCGGGTGGGCTTGCGACCGGAGGCCTAAAGTTTAAAGAAGTTTGGCGCAGTGACCAGTCGGGTGGGGTTTCATCGAAAAGACCTCAAAAGTACATAAAGTTGGTTAGGAGTTATTTAAAATGTTTTTTAATTTTAAAGTAATTGTTAATAAAAGGCCTTCGGGGCCATTTACTCCAAAATCTTGTCATGTCATTTGTGAGGGGATTTGGAGGGGTTAGGTATTATGTTTAATGGATGGCTTAAGGGACTGTGGGTTAGGTCCTTCACATGTCATGAAGGAATAGAGAAAAAAGTTTATGTCCATTTAATGCTCTTCCTCTAAAACTTCCTAGATATTGTTTATCGCGCTGACTCCACAAGACATCGTTAACTGTGTTGTAAAAGTCACTTCAGGGAGAAGGTCTCCTTCATACATTTTGAAGGAGGTCTGGGAGATGCCGGCAAAGACACAGATGGAAAGGGGACGGTCAGGCTCAGCGCTTCCGACAGAACGAAAATAGCTTTACACCGGCTTCAGAGCCCGTCCTGATTATACAACACAAAGCCAGAAGCTTGGCTTTCTGACATTGGCCTTGGCTCCAGCAAGGGATTGTGGGTAACATAAGAGGCATTAAATGAATACATTGTAGCTTGGATACGTTTCAGCGGCAGCAGGCACTTTAATAATGTACTGATATTCCGATTGCACTTAAAGCTGAACTCCAGGCAGATATAAAAGACGCAAATGAATGCAGCTCCTAATATATCATTTTTAATGAAAGCAGTGCCTAAATCTGACTTAGTATCAGTCCTTGTGCAGCCGAGCTCATATTGGGAAAAGGAGAAGCAGAACAAGAAGCCAGTTCATGTGCTGACAGGGAGCATGCTACCCTGTTTCCCCGAAAATAAGACCTAGCGTGATGGTCGGTGATGGCTGCAATATAAGTCCTACCCCCCAAATAAGCCCTACCTTGTTTCCCCAAAAATAAGCCCTACCCTGAAAATAAGACCTACAAGGACTAGGGCTTATTTGGGGGGTAGGGCTTATATTGCAGCCATCACCGACAATCACGTTAGGTCTTATTTTCGGGGAAACAGGGTAGTAGAAGGAGAGAGCAAAGTGACACAGAGATGAGTTCATCACTGAGCTGCTTCTCCTGCACTGTCCCAGTTACAGGTTGGGGGTGCGTCCGGGATAACCTCAACTCATAGGAAGTGGGATGGATGAATGATGCTGGGTTGGAAGACTAAGCCCCCCGTACACACGGTCGGAAATTCCGACCACAGAATCCGTTGGATTTTTTCAGACGGATTTTGTCCGACACTGGTGTTGCATACACACGGTCGGACAAAGTTGTCGGAAAATCCGATCATTCTGAACGTGGTGACGTTCGTTGCGTACGACGGGACTACGTAGAGGCTAGTAGCCAATAGCTTTGGTCTCGTAATTTGATCTGAGCATGCGTGGCACTTTGTCCGTCGGAATTCTCTACACACGATCGGAAAAAGTCAGATCGGATTTTGTTGTCGGAAAATTTGAGAGCAGGATCTCAATTTTTTTCCGTCGGAATTTCCGACGAAAAAAAAGTCCGATGGAGCCCACACATGGCCGGATTTTCCGACAACATGGTCCGATCGGACATTTTCCGTTGGAATTTCCAACCGTGTGTATGGGGCATTAGCCCACTTTCACACTGGGGCCGGAGCGGCGTTGGCGGTAAAGCAGCGCTATATTTAGCGCTGCTTTACCGTCGTTTTAGCGGCTTTCACACTGGAGTGAATGGGGCCGTTTTTTTTTCAGGAGCTATTTTTAGCACTGTAGCGCCTGAAAATTGCCTCAGTGTGAAAGGGGCATAAGGAAAAGTGTATAATAACTTTGTAAGTTTTTATAGTCATTGTGTATAGTGAATGTTAATAAGTATTGTGAAGGTGTGTATATTTAACCGCTTAAGGACCGCCTCACGCCGATATACGTCGGCAGAATGGCACGGCTGGACACAATCACGTACCTGTACGTGTCTCTTTAAGAGCCCAGCCGAGGGTCGCACGCACGCCGCCGGCCCTGCGCGACTCGGTCCTGATCTCCGTGACTGCGGCCGCGGGACCGGCGGAACCGATCGCCGCTGGAGTCCCGCGATCGGGTCACAGAGCTGAAGAACGGGGAGAGGTCTGTGTAAACAAACCTCTCTCCGTGCTTCCTAGTGACGCTGTCACTGATCGGCTGTTCCCTGTCATCGGGAATGCCGATCAGTGACGTCAGACGCCAAGCCACGCCCCCCTACAGTAAAAAAAAAACACACATCACACTTAACCCCTCCCCGCCCCCTAGTGGTTAACTCCTTCACTGCCACTGTCATTTACACAGGAATCAGTGCATGTAAATAGCACTGATTGCTGTATAAATGACAATGGTCCCAAAAATGTGTCAAAAATGTCCGATGTGTCCGCCATAATGTCGCAAAAAAAAAACAATATTAATAAAAATGCTATAAAACTATCCCCAATTTTGTAAACGCTATAACATTTGCGCAAACCAATCAATAATCGCTAATTGCGATTTTTTTTTTACCAAAAATATGTATTGGCCTAAATGGCCTAAACTGAGGGAAAACATTTTTTTTTTATATATTTTTTGGGGATATTTATTATAGCATAAAGTCAAAAATATTGCATTTTTTTCCAAATTGTCGCTCTATTTTTGTTTATAGCGCAAAAAAAATAAAAACCGCAGAGGTGATCAAATACCACCAAAAGAAATCTCAATTTGTGGGGAAAAAAAGGACGCCAATTTTGTTTGGGAGCCATGTCGCACGACCGCGCAATTGTCAGTTAAAGCGACGCAGTGCCGAATCGCAAAAAGGGGCCTGGTCCTTTGGCTGCCAATTGGTCCGGGGCTGAAGTGATTAAAATACCCCACCACGTCCTAGCAAAAATGTACTTTTACCCTCGCACGTGATTGGGTATTTATAACTGAATGCCTTGTTTTACCTTATTCACAAATGTTTTCTTTGCAAAGCTACTTTTCAAAGGAAACATTTACTCTGCTAGGTTAACAACCCGTACCCCTTTAGTACATCAACCCCACTGCATGTATGAAAAGAGCTCTTGGTAGGTGTAGTTCTGGGGGCATACCTACATCAACAGAAACTAATTCCCCGTACACACGGTCGGAATTTCCGACGGAAAATGTCCTATCGGACCATGTTGTCGGAAAATCCGACCGTGTGTGGGCTCCATCGGACTTTTTCCATCGGAATTTCCGTCGGAAAAAATTTGAGATCTTGCTCTCAAATTTTCCGACAACAAAGTCCGATCGGACTTTTTCCGATCGTGTGTAGCAAATTCCGACGGACAAAGTGCCACGCATGCTCAGATCAAATTACAAGACCAAAGCTATTGGCTACTAGCCTCTACGTATTTCCGTCGTACGCAACGAACGTCACCACGTTCAGGATGATCGGATTTTCCGACAACTTTGTCCGACCCGTGTGTATGCAACACCAGTGTCGGACAAAATCCGTCGGAAAAAATCAGATGGATTTTGTGGTCGGAATTTCCGACCGTGTGTACGGGGCATATGACTCGCTGCCAGAATTTTACAAGCCTGGTGGGGATGATGGATCAGGGAATAATAAAATCTGATTCTCCCTATAAGAACAAGAAGAGAACAAGTTATGGGGGAAGTTTGAGGGTAAATATAGTTTGGGGGTAGACAGGATACCACAGAATATCTTATGCCCCGTACACACGATAGGATTTTCCGACAACAAAATTCATGTTTTTTTTTCCAACGGATGTTGGCTCAAACTTGTCTTGCATACACACGGTCACACATAGTTGGTCGGAAATTCCGAATGCCAAGAACGTGGTGACATACAACACATACGACGTGCCGAGAAAAAATGAAGTTCAATAGCCAGTGGTGATCTTCTGCTTGATTCCGAGCATGCGTGGCACTTTGTGCGTCGGAATTGTCTCCACACGATCGGAATTTACCACAACAGATTTTGTTGTCAGAAAACTTAAGAACCAGCTCTCAAATTTTGTGAAATTTCCGATGGAAAATGTCCGATGGAGCCTACACATGGTCGGAATTTCCGGCAACAAGCTCCTATCAAACATTTTCCGTTGGAAAATCCTATCGTGTGTACGGGGCATTATAGTGCCAATCAAGCTGTTCTGGTGATGGGCAGGTCCCGGGTCTCACGGCGTTGAATAGGTGCAGGCAGTCAAATGCTTCATCCAGAAAGCAGTAGAGCATACAAGACTCTACTGTACCCCCAAACATCTAAGATTAGGCCCTGGTGGGTGGGGCAAAACACCTCAGGGGTGTGGCTTTAGGAGGAGAAACCGTCTGAGGCCGTATGCGGATATGGCCTCAGACGGTTTCTCCTCCTAAAGCCACACCCCTGAGGTGTTTTGCCCCACCCACCAGGGCCTAATCTTAGATGTTTGGGGGTACAGTAGAGTCGTGCCATACAAACCCTTTAAATAACAGGTTAAAACTAGGGAAAAAAAAAACGTTCCAAATTTTTTACCACCCTTTTCTGCTCTTCCAAAAAAGTCAAAATAGTCAAGTCAAGTCGAAGTCAAAATATAGAAATAACGTTTTATTCCTCATTGCTCTCAATACATCATATGGGGACACAAGACCAAGTCCTGTCTTTCAGCTCAACAAATATTTTAGGCTCTGATGAAAGGGGGGGGGGGGAGGGTAGTTGCTCCAAAAACGCATTGGATTGTCTGTTTATTTGTATGTACACTATATTGTCAAAAGTATTGGGACACTTGCATTTACATGAACTTTAACGGCCTCCCAGTCTTAGTCCATGTGGTTCAATATTGAGTTGGCCCACCCTTTGCAGCTATAACAGCTTCATCTCTTCTGGGAAGGCCGTCCACAAGGTTTAGGAGTGTGTCTATGGGAATGTTTGACCATTCTTCTAGAATTTGTGAGGTCAGGCACTGACGTGGACGAGAAGGCCTGGCTCGCAGTCTCCGCTCCAATTCATCCCAAAGGTGTTCTATCGGGTTGAGGTCAGGACTCTGTGCAGGCCGGTCAAGTTCCTCCTCCCCAAACTAGACATGTGCAATTTGTTTCGTTTTAGATCGTTTTCCGTTAAAATTCGTTATATTCGTTTATTCGTTATCGTACGAATGAACGAATGATTCGCTAAAAATTTTAACGAATAACGAATTATCGAATTGAATATTAAAAACAACGAAAATCCGAAATAACCAAATTAGAAACAACGAAACTACGAAAGAAGAAAATCGGAAAAACGAAAACAGGAACAACGAAAATCAAAATGAACGAAAAAATTCGTACATTCGTAACTTTTTTTTTTTTTTTTCGATTCGTAATTTTCCGTGTCTCTTACAATGGCGCTGCTTAACGTGCTTCGAATGGATTGAACGAAAAAATTTGTACATTCGTAAGTTTTTTTTTTTCGATTCGTAATTTTCCGTGTCCCTTACAATGGCGCTGCTTAACGTGCTTCGAATGGATTGAACGAAAAAATTCATACATTCGTAACTTTTTTTTTTTTCGATTCGTAATTTTCCGTGTCTCTTACAATGGCGCTGCTTAACGTGCTTCGAATGGATTGAATGAGAAAATTCGTACATTCGTAACTTTTTTTTTTTTCGATTCGTAATTTTCCGTGTCTCTTACAATGGCGCTGCTTAACGTGGTTCGAATGGATTGAACGAAAAAATTCATACATTCGTAACTTTTTTTTTCGATTCGTAATTTTCCGTGTCTCTTACAATGGCGCTGCTTAACGTGCTTCGAATGGATTGAATGAGAAAATTCGTACATTCGTAACTTTTTTTTTTTTTTTTTTCGATTCGTAATTTTCCGTGTCTCTTACAATGGCGCTGCTTAACGTGGTTCGAATGGATTGAACGAAAAAATTCGTACATTCGTAACTTTTTTTTTTTCGATTCGTAATTTTCCGTGTCTCTTAAAATGTAATAATAGCATACACATTACATAAAATTATGAATTATGCTCCGATTACGAATCTACGAAAACAATTTTACGAAAGTACGAATGTAACAAAATCTACGAAAATACGAATGCGTCCGAATTTCGAATAAACAAAAATTAAACTGGAAATACGAATCAACGAAAAAATAACTCTTACGAAAATACGAATCGTTACGAATACGAACACCGACGACTTACGAATTTACGAATCGTTACGAATCAACGGAAACGAACAGAAACTAAACGAAAATAAACACATTTTTCTATTGTGCACATGTCTACCCCAAACTCGCTCATCCATGTCTTTATGGACCTTGCTTTGTGCACTGGTGGGCAGTCATGTTGGAACAGGAAGGGGCCATCCCCAAACTGTTCCCACAAAGTTGGGAGCATTAAATTGATTTGGCTTTTTTTTTTTTTTTTACATAGATTCAAGAAAAACTGGTATTGTTGTCACCAGTGGCCTAGAAGAATAGCTTTGTTTCTTTATAACTAAGAAATCATTTATAGAGTTGATCCTCTCTACAGTGATATTTTGGTATGAGATGTATTTTGAGTGAAACTGAGGTTTTATTTCTTCAAAATGTCAATAAAACTAGGAAAAAAATTCGAAATTTCGGCCAAATGCCCTAAAAGGATAATGAAAGGTGAAATTATGTGTTTTTTAAGGGTAAAATGAACTTTAAATGACTTCTGAGATTACGGAGAATTCTTTCAACTATCGTGGTCTGGGCCAAAAAAACAAAAAAAAAACAACCCATCATTAGTCTTGTTATTTCACTTTTTTTCCCCAACAGGTTACAGAGGCTTCTTTTAACGATTGTGGTCTGTCCTGAACAACAACTCCTTGTTAATCTCATTATTTCACCGAAATAAAAAAATAAGCTAAAATAAAAAAATAAATAAAAAACAACTCAAAGAATGATAAAAAAAAGCCGCACATATCCCAAATAAAAGCCGATTCTTTCTATAAGAGCAAGGTAAAAGGAAAAAAAAAATAAATAAATAATAATACTGCGACAGTTTGACCCCCTCAAACGATCGTAGTATTATATATTTTTATTTTATTTTAGTTTTTTTTCAGTAAAGGATAAATTTGATTTGGGGCAAATTAGGGTCATACCTATGCAAATTAAAAAAAAAACAAGTGATTCAAAAAGTATTTCTACTAAAAAGTAGTAAAAAAAATAAAAAAAGGTAAATAAATAAACATAGAAATAAACTCTTGATAGATTATGTGGTCATAGAACAGTGTCAAGGTTTACAAGAAATACGGCACCTACATCCCGTTTAGATAAGAACAGAACGTACAAAAGATATTGGACTTTAAGGGTGCAAATCATTAGAAACAAACAAGATATATAAAAATATATACAAATTTGTATTAAATGAACAACATCATTAAAAAATAGTGCATGTGTGCAAGGCATCCTATTATGGACAATGATTTAGATCACGTTCATGTTTTCTACATGTTTCGCCATATGGCTTCTTCAGGAAAGAACATGAAGATTCATTGAGTAACAAGAGCTATAATTCAACAACTTTTAGCTGTGCAAATAAAAAATAAAGAAAGTGATGTGCGCAAGGCATCCTATTATGGACAATGATTTAGATGACGTTCATGTTTTCTACATGTTTCGCCATATGGCTTCTTCAGGAAAGAACATGAAGATTCATTGAGTAACAAGAGCTATAATTCAACAACTTTTAGCTGTGCAAATAAAAAATAAAGAAAGTGATGTGTGCAAGACTACCTATTATGGACAATGATTTACTGAGATCACGTTCATGTTTTCTACATGTTTCGCCATATGGCTTCTTTAGGAGAGAACATGAAGATTCATTGAGTAACAAGAGCTATAATTCAACAACTTTTAGTTGTGCAAATGAAAAATAAAGAATAAAGAAAGTGATGTGTGCAAGGCATCCTTTTATGGACAATGATTTACTGAGATCACGTTCATGTTTTCTACATGTTTCGCCATATGGCTTCTTTAGGAGAGAACGTGAATATTCATTGAGTAACAAGACCTATAATTCAACAACTTTTAGTTGTGCAAATGAAAAATAAAGAATAAAGAAAGTACAAATTAATATAGCAAATACAATGTCTTTAGCCTTTTTCCAAAGTGCAGTCACAGATATATATAAGATGCAATTTACTTGTATTTTATATATTAATTAGTACTTTCTTTATTCTTTATTTTTCATTTGATACCCACGATCGTCTCACGGGAAGGCTGAACGGGGAGATGCAGAAAATAAACAGCATCTCCCCGTTCTGCCTAGCAACTAGTGACGCCGATCTCTGCTCCCTGTGATTGGAGCAGAGATTAGCATTCACTAGCTGACAGCCACGCCCCCCCCCACAGTAAGAAACACACCTCTAGGCATACTTAACCCTTACACTGCCCCCTTGTGGTTAACTCCTTCACTGCCAGTGTCATTTACACAGGAATCAATGCATTTAAATAGCACTGATTGCTGTATAAATGACAATGGTCCCAAAAATGTGTCAAAAATGTCCGATGTGTCCGCCATAATGTCGCAGTCACAATAAAAATCGCTGATCGCCACCATTACTAATAAAAAAAAAAATATTAATAAAAATGCTATAAAACTATCCCCTATCTTGTAAACGCTATAACTTCTGCGCAAACCAATCAATAATCATTTATTGCGATTTTTTTTTACCAAAAATATGTAGAAGAATACGTATCGGCCTAAACTGAGGAAAAAATATGTTTTTTTTTATATATTTTTTGGGGGATATTTATTATAGCAAAAAAAAAAAAAAGAATGCGTTTTTTTCAAAATTTTCGCACTTTTTTGTTTATAGCGCAAAAAATAAAAACCGCAGGGGCGATCAAATACCACCAAAAGAAATCTCTATTTGTGGGAAAAAAAGGACGTCAATTTAGTTTGGGAGCCACGTCGCACGACCGCGCAATTGTCAGTTAAAGCGGCGCAGTGCCGAATCGCAAAAAGGGGCCTGGTCCTTTGGCTGCAAATTGGTCCGGGGCTGAAGTGGTTAAAGTCCCATATCTTTTATATGTTCTGTTCTCATAGAAATAAACTCTTGTTCCTCTCTGCTCTGTGGCACAACACAACAAATGGGGACGGCGGGAACTTGTTTTTATGTACAACAAACATCACAGAGCCTTTGAAAGTGATGACGCCACTTGCAGTCATCTCAACAAAAAAAGGGGGAGGGGGAGGAAAAAACAGCTTGAAAGGGAACCAGAGGAGCTGGAGTGCACGGCTTCTAGAAACAGCTTTTAGTATAAAAGGGGCACGAAAAAAAAAAAAATGAAAAAAAAAAATAATAAAAGAGAGGAGGCTCAAAGGCGCTGTAATAGCTTAACAAGCTGATGAGTCTGGCTGTGTGATAATACCGCTCTCTGGAGACCATGCTACGGTCGTCTGCTGGGAGCCGCCAACTAGATCCCGCCATTTGGAATGGAGATATGAGATTGGCTGCGTTTGAAGGTGTTTCGGAAACCGATCGCAATCCTAAGAGGCCGAGACACTCTGTAATTGTGCGGGAGCATAAAAATTTGAGTTAATTTCTGTGTTGCGGCTTCAAGAATTGGAGGGAATATGCATACCGGTTAGACATGTGCACAACAAAAAAATTTGTTTATTTTCGTTTTGTTTTTTTCGTTTCCGTTGATTCGTAACGATTCGTAATTTCGTAAGTCGTCGGTGTTCGTATTCATAACGATTCATAAATTCCTAAGTCGTCGGTGTTCGTATTCGTAACGATTCGTATTTTCATAAGAGTTATTTTTTCGTTGATTCGTTTTTCCGTTTAATTTTCGTTTATTCGTTTATTCGAAATTCGGACGCATTCGTATTTATTCGTAGATTCGTAACATTAGTAGATTCGTAATCGGAGCATAATTCATAATTTTATGTAATGTGTATGCTATTATTACATTTTAAGAGACACGGAAAATTACGAATCGAAAAAAAAAGTTACGAATGTACAAATTTTTTCGTTCAATCCATTCGAAGCACGTTAAGCAGCGCCATTGTAAGAGACATGGAAATTTACGAATCGAAAAAAAAAAAAAAAAGTTACGAATGTACGAATTTTTTCATTCAATCCATTCGAGGCACGTTAAGCTGCGCCATTGTAAGGGACATGGAAAATTACCAATTCAACAAAAAAAAAAAAAGTTACGAATGTACGAATTTTTTCGTTCATTTTGATTTTCGGCGTTCCTGTTTTCGTTTTTTTTCGGATTTTCTTCTTTCGTAGATTCGTTGTTTCTAACTTGTTTTTTTTCGGATTTTCGTTGTTTTCGGATTCGTTCAATTCGAACGATTCGTTAAAATTTTTAGCGAATTGTTCGTTCATTCGTACGATAACGAAAAAACTAAAAACTAAAAAAAACGAAACGACCTGTGACCTGGGGGTCCCCAAGGAATTCCCTTAATTTCCACGATGTCTAATACGGGTGGCGTTGGATTCAACTTTTCAGTAGTTGTAGGGAAAGTCAATGGAGCTCATATGGTGTGCAGCAGCTCCTATAAGGCACCAAAATCAAGGTGACCCCTATCCCAAGTATAACTAAAAGGCACAACTTTTTTCGGATTTTTTATTTTTTTGGTTTTGGATGACGGATGAGGACCCGTGCAAATTCTCACTGCTGCCCCCGGTAGGGAGATTCGGCCTCTCTATTTGAACTGCTTACCATTATTATTGAAGTTGAAAGTGAAGAAAATCTCAAATTTTGGGTTGTCCCCAGAAAAGTAATGGAGGGGTATATCTTCCAATGGAGACGCCAGTTCTAGTGACCTGGGGGTCCCCAAGGAATTCCCTTAATTTCCACGATTTCCTCTCACTTCCTGTTGTGGCTATAGGACAGGAAGTGAAGGGAAACCTCTGAAATGGGACACGTTATAACCTTCCATTGCTCCTCCTTTGTCTATAACTCTACTTTAAGATCTTCATACACTATATTATCAAACGTATTGGTACATGGTGCCATTGTAATCTCTACACTGGGCCAACATGGCTGCCCCTATACCAAGTACAGGGGTATATACTAAAAGAGAAAGCAGGGCTATATCTTTTAAAAGAAGTCAATGAGATACTTGTGTCAAAGTACACTATAGTATCAAAAGAATTGGGACGCCTGCCTTTACACACACATGCACTTTAATGGCATCCCGGTCTTAGTCCGTAGGGTTCAATATTGAGTTGGCCCCACCCTTTGCAGCTATAACAGCTTCAACTCTTCAGGGAAGGCCGTCCACAAGGTTTAGGAGTGTGTCTATGGGAATGTTTGACCATTCTTCCAGAAGAGCATTTGTGAGGTCAGGCACTGATGTTGGACAAGAAGGTGTTGGATGAGAAGGCCTGGCTCAGAGTCTTAGCTCTAATTCATCCCAAAGGTGTTCTATCGGGTTGAGGTCAGGACTCAGTGCAGGCCAGTCAAGTTCCTCCACCCCAAACTCGCTCATCCATGTCTTTATGGACCTTGCTTTGTGCACTGGTGCTCAGTCATGTTGGAACAGGAAGGGGTCATCCCCAAACTGTTCCCACAAAGTTTGGAGCATGAAATTGTCCAAAATATCTTGGTATGCTGACGCCTTAAGAGTTCCCTTCACTGGAACTAAGGGGCCAAGCCCAACCCCTGGAAAAACAACCCCTCCACCAAATGATTTGGACCAGTGCACAAATCAAGGTCCATAAAGATATGAATGAGCGAGTTTGGGGTGGAGGAACTTGACTACTCCTGACCTCAACCCGACAGAGCACCTTTGAGATGAATTAGAGTGGAGACTGTGAGCCAGGCCTTCTCGTCCACATCAGTGCCTGACCCCACAAATGCGCTTCTGGAAGAATGGTCAAACATTCCCATAGACACACTCCTAAACCTTGTGGACGGCCTTCCCCAAAGAGTTGAAGCTGATATAGCTGCAA
This sequence comes from Lithobates sylvaticus, assembly GCA_028564925.1. NCBI lineage: Eukaryota > Metazoa > Chordata > Amphibia > Anura > Ranidae > Lithobates > Lithobates sylvaticus. Next base: position 24,799,290 of record CM053027.1, read on the forward strand.
AGGGTGGGCCAACTCAATATTGAACCCTACGGACTAAGACTGGGATGCCATTAAATTTGATGTGCGTGTAAAGGCAGGCGTCCAAATACTTTTGATACTATAGTGTACTTTGACACAAGTATCTCATTGACTTCTTTTAAAAGATATAACCCGGCTTCCTCTTTTAGTATATATCCCTGTATTTGGTATAGGGGCAGCCATGTTGGCCCAGTGTAGAGATTACAATGGCACCAAGTCCATGCTTAAAAAACAAAACAAAAAACAAACAAAAACAAAAGAAGATAAAAGAAAAGTAAAAAAAAAAAATAAATACAAAATTTAACCCCAACCAGACTCTGCAGATCATTTCCAGCATATTTGTATTGATTTGTTGGTACAAAGACTTGCTCTGTAGGGCACTGGAGCATTCTGGGAAATTCCTCAAATGTGGAGTTTAACTGGTTAACTGTTGAATCATCTCGGAGTCTGAAGCATTTCCAGTGGACAGCATCTGCCCAGTCTTAATGACAGTGCCCGTGGGACTGTAATAAAGTCGTAGGCACCTGTGCCATTCTGGTACAACAGCTGCCAGCTTTCCTTGGGCATCGCTCATTTGCTTCCTAGCGCTAATCCTTATCCATCGCACACATGGAGAGATGAATGCGCGACGCGGCCTGCACACGCGGAAAAGGTGATGGCATGCATGCCAAATGCTGAGAAGAGCGGGCAGGCATGGGCCCACCGGCCAAAAGAAAGCAAGATGAATAATAAAACAAAATTAAATGACATGGGTGCCCAAAGCTTTAGGCCCCCGTCCAGACATTGCGTTGGAATGAGGATTTTAAAAGCGTGATTTACGCGCGTTTCTGCGCCCCTTACATTGCAGCCCCCCATTCACTTCAATCCCTGTCCAAAAGAAGCTCCTGCTCTAATTAGGGTGAAAAGCTTGGAGCGATTCTTAAACGTGCGTTTTACCGCATTTGGGGGTGTCGTTGGAAATATTGGCACCCAAATGTGCGTAGAGCATTATGCCACAATTTGGAATTGCCAGCAGAATCGTGGCGGTTCTGCCCGCAATTTCAAATCGCCTGATGTGAATGAGGCCTTAAAGAGTAACGAATTAAAATGCACGGAGGTCTTGTCAGTATAGTTTTCTTCCAGTAGAGGTCCAAAGAGGTCCCTTTACATCACATCCCCCTTTACATTGCATCCCCTTATACAATACAGTCCCCCCTTTAAGTTGCATCCCCTTTTACAATACAGTCCCCCCTTTACATCGCATCCCCTTTTACAATACAGTCCCCCTTTACATTGCATCCCCTTTTACAACACAGTCCCCCCTTTACATTGCATCCCCTTATACAATACAGTCCCCCCCCCTTTGCATCCCCTTATACAATACAGTCCCCCCTTTGCATTGCATCCCCTTATACAATACAGTCCCCCCTTTACATTGCATCCCCTTATACAATACAGTCCCCCCCTTTACATTGCATCCCCTTTTACAATACAGTCCCCCCCTTTACATTGCATCCCCTTATACAATACAGCCCCCCCCCCTTTGCATCATCTTATACAATACAGCCCCCCCCCCCCTTTGCATTGCATCCCCTTATACAATACAGTCCCTCCTTTGCATTGCATCCCCTTATACAAAACAGTCCCCCCTTTGCATTGCATCCCCTTTTACAATACAGTCCCCCCCTTTGCATTGCATCCCCTTATACAACACAGTGCCCCATTTACATTGCATCCCATTATACACTACAGCCCACCCTTTACATTGCATCCCCTTTTACAATACAGTTCCCCCTTTCCATTGCATCCCCTTATACAATACAGTCCCCCCTTTAAATTGGATCCCCTTTTATAATACAGTCCAATTTTGCATTGCATCCCCTTATACACTACAGTCCCCCCCTTTACATTGCATCCCCTTTTACAACACAGTGCCCCCTTTACATTGCATCCCCTTATACACTACAGTCCACCCTTTACATTGCATCCCTTTTTACAATACAGTCCCCCCTTTAAGTTGGATCCCCTTTTACAATACAGTCCAATTTTGCATTGCATCCCCTTATACAATACAGTCCCCCTTTACATTGCATCCCCTTATACAATACAGTCCCCCCCTTTAAATTAGATCCCCTTTTACAATACAGTCCCTCTTTTACATTGCATCCCCTTATACACGACAGTCCACCCTTTGCATTGCATCCCCTTATACAATACAGTCCCCCCTTTAAATTGGATCCCCCTTTTACAATACAGTCCCCCCTTTAAATTGGATCCCCTTTTATAATACAGTCCAATTTTGCATTGCATCCCCTTATACAATACAGTCCCCCCCTTTACATTGCGTCCACTTTTACAACACAGTGCCCCCTTTACATTGCATCCCCTTATACACTACAGTCCACCCTTTACATTGCATCCCCTTATACAATACAGTCCCCCCTTTAAATTGGATCCCCCTTTTACAATACAGTCCCCCCTTTAAATTGGATCCCCTTTTACAATACAGTCCCCCCTTTACATTGGCATCCCCTTTTACAATACAGTTCCCCCTTTGCATTGCATCCCCTTATACAATACAGTGCCCCCTTTACATTGCACCCCCTTATACACTACAGTCCACCATTTACATTGCATCCCCTTTTACAATACAGTCCCCCCTTTAAATTGGATCCCCTTTTACAATACAGTCCCCCCTTTACATTGGCATCCCCTTTTACAATACAGTTCCCCCTTTGCATTGCATCCCCTTATACAATACAGTGCCCCCTTTACATTGCACCCCCTTATACACTACAGTCCACCATTTACATTGCATCCCCTTTTACAATACAGTCACCCCTTTCTATTTGATCCCCTTATACAATATAGTCCCCCCTTTAAATTAGATCCCCTTTTACAATACAGTCCCTCATTTTCATTGCATCCCCTTATACAATACAGCCCCCCCCCCCCCCCCCCCCCTTTGCATTTCATCCCCTTATACAATACAGTCCCCCCTTTCCATTGCATCCCCTTATACAATACAGTCCCCCTTTTCATTGCATCCCCTTTTACAATACAGCCCCCCTTTGCATTGCATCCCCTTTTACAATACAGTCCCCCCTTTACATTACAGCCCTCCTTGCATTGCAGCCCCCCTTCATATCACACTGCTCCTCTTTTAAATCATAGGACCCTTTACATCGCAGTCCCCCCCCCCTTTTACATTATAGTCCCTATTTTACATTAATAGCATTCCTTTTACATCACAGCCCCACCCCCCTTTAAATCACAGCCCCCCCTTTACATCACAGCCCCCCCCCCCCCTTTGCATCTCAGCATTCCCTTCACATAAAAGTCGCCCCCTTTTACAATATACAATGCCTTGAAAAAAGTATTCACACCCCTTGAGATTTTCCACATTCTGTTATGTTACAACCAAAAATAAGTGAGTCCAAAGAGTCACAAAACGTGACAAAAAGTGAAAGTTTGACTGTTGTCGCCATTCCACGAGCGGGGCGCAATTTTAAAGCGCCACATGTTGGGTATCAGTTTACTCGGGGTAACATTATCTTTCATAATATTAAAAAAAAATTGGGCTAACATTACTGTGGTCTTATTTTTTTATTCAAAAAAGTGTATTTTTTCAAAAAAGAATTGCGTTTGTAAGACCGCTGCGCAGATACGGTGTGAGAAAGTATCGCAACAAGCGCCATTTTATTCTCTAGGGTGTCTGAAAAAAAAAAAGCAAATTTCTAGAAAAAAATCCAGATTTGAACCTGGAAACAACGTTTGAAAAATAGGTCCGGTCTTTAGGTGGTTAAAAAAAAACTTTACAGTTTTTAATAATTTAAAAGCAGGTGCCTTTATTTAAAGTTATCTAATAACATTGTATTTATAAAGTATAAATACCTGGAAGTATTGCACACATTGCTCGGCATGCATGCACTTAACATGAAAAAATGATTCTGATACCAGGTCCACTTTATTCTCTTTAAAAAAAAAAAAAAAAAAACTACAGTGGGACAAATGAAAAGTCTCTACCCCACCCCCCAGGACCCAGCAGCTGCTCCTAACCTGCTTCCCGTCACAGCTGCCCCGGCTGATTTGCGGCACGCACCGATAAACAACGCACAGACATCTCCGATAATCTCACAGGTGTTTGACACCCAGCAAACCCAACATATGTTTTATCAAATGTCAGCGTCTGTGTGAGCAGAAAGCAATATGTAGCAAAGCGATCGCCTGCTGTCACCGCGGCAACTGTCCGGTGTACACAAACCATGTCACCCGCCTAATACAGCCGAGGTGACAGCCGGCGCCGCAACCAGACGGCGAGCCGAAATGGGAAAATTCTCAGGTAAATCACTCCTGGCCCACCACAAATTGTTTCGCAGACAAATATTCCACCGCTTGACTGGATCCTTTAATGCCTTCTCCTCCGAATCTGCTTACAGAACACTTTTTATGGTCCTGTTGCTTTATGATAAATAAATATATATATATATATTTATACCCCCCCCCCCGTATATACAGTATATTTATACAGTATATAGAAATATACACATATATATATAAACATTTTTTACCTAGGCTTTTTTAAATATACAATATATACTGCATATACTGTGTATATATATATATATATATATAGAATTTTTTTATATATTTTTTAACAAGGCTCCCCCCCCCTTTTCTTAGAACATATGCTCTCTGTAATAATAAATGGTGCTAAGTTCCTATTTTATATTTTGTATCTGATCCTTGGAGCAGTTCTTGGGGACTCAATTACCTCCATAACAAAAACATTAAAGGCGAACCATTAACTACATAAGATGCACGGGCGATCGCTATAATTTATTAATCAGGGTCACGCAGCATACAGTGACTCGGCTCATCAATATAGATTACATTCATTCGCAACTTTTGGCAGTGTTGGACGGTTGTGCCGAATGGTGCCGGCTTATGAATACTGCAGACAAAAATAAAGCCTTGCAATGCCAGTCCTAGGCCTAGAAGGTCAAGACATCCAACACACACCCTTAACCCAGGCAGAAGGTAAAAGAGCTTCACAAGCCCACGCCCCAAATATTATGTCTTCTCCCAGCCTCCAACAGAGGACAACATCCAGAAGAGCAGTGTGAACCTAGGCCCCAGATTCAGGCCTTGTCTCATGAGAACATGGTTGCCCTCCGTAGGCAGCAGCCCTAGGCCTAGAAGGCCAAGACATCCAACACACACCCTTAACCCAGGCAGAAGGTAAAAGAGCTTCACAAGCCCACGCCCCAAATATTATGTCTTCTCCCAGCCTCCAACAGAGGACAACATCCAGAAGAGCAGTGTGAACCTAGGCCCCAGATTCAGGCCTTGTGTCATGAGAACATGGTTGCCCTCCCTAGGCAGCAGCCCAAGGCCTAGAAGGCCAAGACATCCAACACACACCCTTAACCCAGACAGAAGGTAAAAGAGCTTCACAAGCCCACGCCCCAAATATTATGTCTTCTCCCAGGCTCCAACAGAGGACAACATCCAGAAGAGCAGTGTGAACCTAGGCCCCAGATTCAGGCCTTGTGTCATGAGAGCATGGTTGCCCTCCGTAGGCAGCAGTCTTAGGCCTAGAAGGCCAAGACATCCAACACACACCCTTAACCCAGGCAGAAGGTAAAAGAGCTTCACAAGCCCACGCCCCAAATATTATGTCTTCTCCCAGCCTCCAACAGAAGACAACATCCAGAAGAGCAGTATGAACCTAGGCCCCAGATTCAGGCCTTGTGTCATGAGAGCATGGTTGCCCTCCCTAGGCAGCAGCCCAAGGCCTAGAAGGCCAAGACATCCAACACACACCCTTAACCCAGGCAGAAGGTAAAAGAGCTTCACAAGATCACGCCCCAAATATTATGTCTTCTCCCAGCCTGAACCATAGGCATTAAACCTAGAGGTGGCTGGTCAGGGGGAACATAAATGTTCACAACCCAGCCTTGTTGGGTTCTAGTGCTGTCATACGAGGTAGACATCCCAGCAGCAGGCAAAAGGATATGTTAACACTGGACTTAAGGGAGACCAAGTGAAAACAGAGCTATCAGTATCAGCTGAGGTTGATTACAGCCAAGCAACACTAAATTGAACCACTTGCCGCCTGCCCACAGTAGATTTACTGTGAGCAGGCGGCACAGCCAGGCACTACGACATACTCGTACATTGCAGTGTACTTTCTGTTTTTTGGGCAGGGCATGCATGCGCTTGCCCCTTGCCGACCTTTTCCTGTGATAGGACACAGCACAGGTTTGTCAGCAGGTTTCAGACAATGTTTTTGCCAATCACGTCACAGAGTTCTGTGTGTTTACAAACACGTGCACGTGCGCATAACCCCCCCACCCGGGAAGGGTCAAATCACGTACAAGGTAAGTGAAGTCAAGAGTTTACATACACATTCAAGGTTGTTGGACCAGAAAGTACTGAAGCCAATGGATCGGCATGACCTTCAGGGAACTAGAACAGAAATACACACAGATCCATAGCTCCACTCAAGACTGGCCTCTCCTGGACATGGACAACCTCGGTGCCGGGCGATCACAGTCCTTCTCCGCTCGTCATTGAAAATTGGAGGAAATATCAGCTGTAGACATGTGCGATTCGTTCTGAATTTAATTTCGGACACATTTTTCATTATTCCGAAATGTGGATGTTCCTGAATTTCCAAATGACAATAGTAACGGATTTAAATAGACGTGCACAATAGAAAAATTTGTTTATTTTCGTTTCGTTTCTTTTCGTTTCCGTTGATTCGTAACGATTCGTAATTTCGTAAGTCGTCGGTGTTCGTATTCGTAGCGATTCATATTTTCGTAAGAGTTATTTTTTCGTTGATTCGTTTTTCCGTTAGTTTAATTTTCGTTTAATCGAAATTCGGACACATTCGTATTTTTGTAGATTTAGTTACATTCGTACTTTCGTAAGATTGATTTATTCGTACTTTCGTAACATTGTTTTCGTAGATTCGTAATCGTAGCATAATTCATAATTTTATGTAATGTGTATGCTATTATTACATTGTAAGAGACACGGAAAATTACGAATCGAAAAAAAAGTTACGAATGTACGAATTTTTTCGTTCAATCCATTCGAAGCACGTTAAGCAGCGCCATTGTAAGGGACACTGAAAATTACCAATTCAACAACAAAAAAAAGTTACGAATGTACGAATTTTTCCGTTCATTTTGATTTTCGTTGTTCCTGTTTTAGTTGTTCGGATTTTCTTCTTTCGTAGTTTCGTTGTTTCTAATTTGGTTATTTGGGATTTTCGTTGTTTTTCATATTCGTTCGATTCGATAATTCGTTATTTGTTAAATTTTTTTGCGAATCATTCGTTCATTCGTACGATAACGAATGAACTAATATAACGAATTTTAACGGAAAACGAAAAAAAAAACTAAACGAATTGCACATGTCTAGATTTAAACAAATTCAAAATAACGAATCAAAACTTTGGATGAAATTTATCGAATTCAATCAAATTTGAAGAAAAATCAAATCGTTTTCAAACTGAGTTTGAGTTTCCGAATAAAATAGAATAGAAAATAAAGGAATAGAATAGAAAAAAATATATAATTGAATAGAAAACAAAAGAATAGAATATAATCGAGTAAAACAGAACAAAATAGAAAATAAAAGAATAGGAAGAAATAGAATAGAAAAAAAGGGATAGAATACAAAATAAATGAATAGAGTACAACAGAACAAAATAGAATAGATAATAAAGGAATAGAATAGAAAAAAAATATAATTGAATATAAAACAAAAGAATAGAATAGAAAAAAAATATAATTGAATATAAAACAAAAGAATAGAATAGGAAGGAATACAATAATAAAAAAAAGGATAGAATAGGAAATAAATGAATAGGGCAAAACAGAACAAAATAGAATAGAAAATAAAGGAATAGAATATAAAAAAATATAATTGAATAGAAAACAAAACAATAGAATATAATCGCGTAAAACAGAACAGAATAGTAAATAAAAGAACAGAATAAAATGGAATAGAAAATAGAATAGAATAGAATAGAATAAAAAATAGAATAGAATAAAATAGAATAAAAAGAATATAAACATCTTCAAAAATTCGAATTTAAATAGAATAAATTGGAATTAGAATAGAATAGAAAAGAATATAATAGAAAATAACAGAATAGAAAATAAAAGAATAAATATGCATTTCCCAAAATGCAAATCAAATAAATTTGAATTTGAAAAGAAAAAAAAAAACAATAGAATAGAATAAAAAGAATATAACCATCTTTTGAAATTCGTATTTAGGAAATGTTTTAATAGAGTGGAATAGGGAATAAAGTAAAATAATAGAATAGAGAAGAATAGAATAGAATAACGATAGAAAATAATAGAATAAAAGAGAGAATAAAACAAGATATATGTTTTCCAAAATTCTAATTTTGAATAGAATCCGTTTGAATTTGAATATAATAGAAAAGAATAGAATAGAAAAGAAGAGAAAATAAAATGAAAGAATAGAATAGAAAAAAAAACAATAGAAAGAATCTAACCATCTTCCAAAATTCGAATTTCAAACAGAAAAAATTTGATTTTGAATTGAATTCGATTCGAATTCGAATTAAAATTGAAAAATTTGAATCAATTTGAATCTGGATAAACAAAACGAATTACGGAAATGAATTAAACACATTTAACTGAACAAATGTATGTAAGTAACAAATCGAAAAGGAAACAAAACACATTTTTTTTGTTCTACACATGTCAAATCAGCTGCACTCCAATTAGCAGCTGATTTGACATGTGCAGAACGAAAAAATGTGTTTTGTTTCACTTCAATTCATTATTTACATACATTTGTTCAGTTAAATTTGTTTAATTCATTTTTTTAATTCGTTTCGTTTTCAAATTGATTCACATTTTTTGGATTGCAAAAGAAATTGTATTCGAATTCGATTTCCATTCAAAGTAAAATTTATTCGATTTACATTTTGGAAGATGGTTAGATTCTTTCTATTGCATTCTATTCTATTGTTTTTTTTTTCTATTCTATTATTTTATTTTCTCTTCTCTTCTATTATATTCTATTCTTTGCTATTCTATTTAAATTCAAATGTATTCTATTCAAAATGAGAATTTTGGAAAACATTTATCTTGTTATATTCTTTCTCTTTTATTCTATTATTTTCTATTGTTGTTCTATTCTATGCTTCTCTATACTATTATTTTATTCTCTATTCTATTCTATTAAAATGTATTCTAAATATGAATTTCAAAAGATGGTTATATTATTTTTATTCTATTCTATTTTTTTTTCTATTCAAATTAGAATTTATTTGATTTGAATTTTGGGAAATGGATATATTCTTTTATTTTCTATTCTGTAATTTTCTATTATATTTTCTATTCTATTCTAATTCCAATGTATTCTATTTAAATTCGAATTCAAATTATTCTATTCTATTTTTTACTCTATTCTATTCTTTTATTTTCAATTCTATTTTATTCTTTTATTTGATTTACTATTCTGTTCTACTCGATTATATTCTATTTGTTTGTTTTCTATTCAATTATGTTTTTTTATTGTATTCCTTTATTTTCTATTCTATTTTGTTGTGTTTTACTCAATTTTTTTATTTTATATTCTATCCTTTTTTTTCTATTCTATTTCTTTTATATTCTTTTATTTTCTATTTTGTTGTGTTTTACACGATTATATTCTATACTTTTATACTCTATTCTATTATTTTATTCTAAATACGAATTTCAAAAGATTGTTATATTCTTTTTATTCTATTCTATTGTTTTTTGTTTGTTTTCTATTCAAATTTTAATTTATTTGATTTGAATTTTGGGAAATGGATATATTCTTTTATTTTCAAATTCTGTTATCTTCTATTCTATTCTTTTCTATTCTATTCTAATTCCAATTTATTCTATTTAATTCGAATTTCAGAAGATGGTTTATATTCTTTTTATTCTATTCTATTTTTTACTCTATTCTATTCTTTTATTTTCTATTCTGTAATTTTCTATTCTATTCTTTTCTATTCTATTCTAATTCCAATGTATTCTATTTAAATTCGAATTTCAGAAGATGGTTATAACCTTTCTATTCTATTTTTTTATTCTATTCTGTTCTTTTTTTTTCTATTCTATTTTATTCTGCTATTTGATTTACTATTCTGTTCTACTCGATTATATTCTATTTTTTTGTTTTCAATTCAATTATGTTTTTCTATTGTATTCCTTTATTTTCTTTTCTATTTTGTTCTGTTTTACTCTATTCTTTTATTTGATATTCTATCCCTTCTATTTCTTGCTATTCTTTTATTTGATATTCTGTTCTGTTTTACTTGATTATATTCTATACTTTTATACTCTATTCTATTATTTTATTTTATTCTCCATTCTATTCTATTAACATTTTCTTCTAAATTATATATTTTTTTTTTAATAGCGGTCAGAAATGTTGGTTTTGCTTTAATGGGATTTTTGAACAGTTAGTACATTTCAGAACTTTCAAGACACAACTCGCCGCTAACAGAAGAACCTCACGTCTCCGGCTTCCGCGGTAAGCAGAGAGAACAAATTCATTTTCTGCAAAGGCACAAGTCCTTTTTTTTTTTTTTTCAGCCTCAGATGTCCGCAAATCAGTAAATTCGGGGGCACTTATTAAACAACATGCAGAAAGTGCGAGACGTTATTGTAAAAGTTCACCTACAGCTTGCTAAGACAAATCCCCCCGTTTATTTGAAGATTGAATTTGTCACGCGGCCAGAAAACCAATTTGGACATATCAAATCTTGAACACTTAACAGATTAGATGTTCAGCGTACGATTTGTTCTACTAGCCATGAAAGTCAGGCTGCAACACGAACGTTTCACAAATACGCCAAAGCCTTTTTTTTTTTTTAACGAAGTTCTTAAAAATAAAAAAAATATTAAATATGACCATTAAAGTGCCCAAGAAAAAATAAACATAAACAGATTCACGTGGGTTCACTGAATTTTGTAAGTCCAAAACGAGGAATAAACCACCATGCATGCTGGCCAGGGTAAGATTTAGGGGTGTAGCATTGTATAGAAATTCATCCACGAAAGTGCATTTACCTTCTTTCTGTGCAAATGGGTCAAAAAACGAATGTTTTGAGGCTATTTCCTGTGCTGATAATTATTTTTTTTTTTTTATTGATTTAACCTCTTGCCGCCCACTCACAGTAGATCTACAGCAAGGGTCTCCAAACTTTCTAAGTAAGGTGCCGGTTTACTGTCCTTCAAGCATTGGGTGGGGTGGCATACTGTGGCCATTGGGAGTAGAAAATGCCCAGGCATCAGTTCCCAATAATTGGCCAAAGGCCAGATAAAAGACAAGAAAAGGGCCACATCCGGACCCTGGGCTGTAGTTTGAAGACCACTGGTCTAGAGCAGGGGGTCTCCAAACTTTCAAAACAAAGGGCTTGTTTAATGTCCTTCAGACTTTAGGAGGACCCCAAGGGCCATATAGCCAGTTAAAGGCAAGCAAAGGGCCACATCCAGCCCACGGGCCATAGTTTGGAGACTAGTCTAGTGGCAGGGGGTCTCCAAACTTTCTAAACAAAGGGCCCGTTTAATCTCATCCAGACTTTAGGAGGGCCAGATAGCCAGTTAAAGGCAAGCAAAGGGCCACATCCAGCCCACGGGCCATAGTTTGGAGACCACTAGTCTAGTGGTAGGGGTCTCCACAATTTCTAAACAAAGGGCTTGTTTAATGTCCTTCAGACTTTAGGAGGACCCCAAGGGCCAGATAGCCAGTTAAAGGCAAGCAAAGGGTCACATCCAGCCCACGGGCCATAGTTTGGAGACCATTAGTCTAGTGGCAGGGGTCTCCACACTTTCTAAACAAAGGGCCAGTAAACTGTCCTTCAGATTTCAGGAGGGCCAGACTGTGGCCAGTGGGAGTAGAAATTGCCCAGGCATCAGTTCCCAATCATTGGTTTTAATGGGAGGAATAGTGCCCCATTGATGGTGTCAGTAGGGTTGAATGAAGCCCTATCATTGATGTCAGTTGGTGGAATAGTACCCCAAGGGACAGATAACCAGATAAAGGCAAGACAAGGGCCACATCCGGGGCCCATGGGCTGTAGTTTGAAGACCACTGGTCTAGAGCAGGGGTCTCCAAACCTTCTAAACGAAGGGCCCGTTTAATGTCCTTCAGACTTTAGGAGGGCCCCAAGGGCCAGATAGCCAGTTAAAGGCAAGCAAGGGGCCACATCCAGCCCACGGGCCATAGTTTGGAGACCACTAGTCTAGTGGCAGGGGTCTCCACACTTTCTAAACAAAGGGCCAGTAAACTGTCCTTCAGATTTCAGGAGGGCCAAACTGTGGCCAGTGGGAGTAGAAAATGCTCAGGCATCAGTTCCCAATCATTGTTTTTAATGGGAGGAATAGTGCCCCATTGATGGTGTCGTTAGTGTTGAATAAAGCCCTATCATTAATGTCATTTGGTGAATTAGTGCCCCAAGGGCCAGATAGCTAGATAAAGGCAAAAAAAGGGCCACATCTGACCCTGGGCTGTAGTTTGGAGAACACTGGTCTAGAGCAGGGGTCTCAAAACTTTCTAAATAAAGGGCCAGTTTACTGTCCTTGAAACTTTAGGAGGGCCCCAAGGGCCAGATAGCCAGTTAAAGGCAAACAAAGGGCCGCATCCAGCCCACGGGCCATAGTTTGGAGACCACTAGTCTAGCGGCAGGGATCTCCACGCTTTCTAAACAAAGGGCAAGTTTACTGTCCTTCAGACTTTAGGAGGACCGTCTGGAGTAGAAAATGCCCCAGTATCAGTTCCCAATCATTGGTTTTAATGGGAGGAATATTGTCCCATTGATGGTGTCAGTAGGGTTGGATGAAGCCCCATCATTGGTGTCAGATAGCCAAATAAAGACAAGCAAAGGGAGACATCCGGCCCCTGGGCCAGAGTTTGGCGACCACTGATCTAGAGCAGGGGTCTCCAAACTTTCTAACACACAGGGCCAGTTTACTGTCCTTCAGACTTTAGGAGAGCTGGATTGTGGTCATTGGGAGAAGAAAAGTCCCTGGCATCAGTTCCTGATACTTGGCTCTAATGGGGGGAATAGTGGCCCATTGATGGTGTCAGTAGGGTTGAATGAAGACCTATCATTGGTGTAAGTTGGTGGAATAGTCATCTCCCCTAGACAGTCCCACCCCCCTTCAGTTAGAAACACACACAGGGAACACACTTAACTCCTTTATCGCCCCCTAGTGTTAACCCCTTCCCTGCCAGTGACATTTACACAGTAATCAGTGCATTTTTATAACACTAATCGCTGTATAAACGACAATGGTCCCAAAAATGTGTCAAAAGTGTCCGATATGTCCGCAATAATGTTGCAGTCCCAATAAAAAAATCGCAGATCGCCGCCATTACTAGTAAAGAAAAATAATAATAATAAAAAGGCTATAAATGTATCCCCTATTTTGTAGACGCTATAACTTTTGCGCAAACCAATCAATAAACGCTTATTGCGATTTTTATTACCAAAAATATGTAGAAGAATACATACTGAGAAAAAAAATAGCTTTTTTTTTTAAAAAGGGAGATATTTATTATAGCAAAAAGTACAAAATATTGCGTTTTTTTCAAAATTGTCGCTATTTTTCTGTTTATAGTGCAAAAAATTTAAACCGCAGAGGTGATCAAATACCACCAAAAGAAAGCTCTGTTTATGGGAAAAAAAGGACATCTGTTCTGTTTGGGTGCAACGTTGCACGACATTTGTCAGTTGAAGCGACGCAGTGCCGTATCGCAAAAAATGGCCTGGTCATTCAGCAGCCAAATCTTCTGGGGCTGAAGTGGTTAAAGGCTCAGCAAACCTTTACAGGTGTATTGAGTTAATTAGCGGTTTAGAATGTGACACAATATTGAACTTTTTCACAATATTAAAATTTTATGAGATGCTGCATTTTGGGCTTTCACTAGCTGTAAGCCATAATCATCAAAATTAACCACTTGACGCCCACCATATAGCAGAATGACGGCGGCAAAGTGGTTTCAAAATCCTGACCTCACGTACATATGATCAGGATATTGAGCCGATGCGCGCCCCCGGGGGTTGTTGTGGTGTGTCAGTCTAACACCCCGCAACTACGATCTCGGTAAAGAGTCTCCGACGGATGATCGGCTTTTCCTCACTCGCGTCTGTCAGAGTAGAGGAGAGCCGATCGACTCCTCTGACATGGGGGGTCTATGCTGATCGATTATCAGTGCAGCCCCCCCTGAGGATGCCCACACTGGACCACCAGGGACGCCACCAGACCACCAGGGATGACAAGCACCAGGTATGCCACCCTAGACCACCAGGGATGCCAGTCAGTGCCCACAATGGATGCCAATCAGTGCCCACAATGGATGACAATCAGTGCCCACAATGGGCATTACTGATTGGCATGCATTATTGTTTGGCACTGATTGGCATCCATCAGTACAATACATTACACTGCAATGCCGCCTATCAGTGCCCATCCATGCTCATCCGTGCCGCCTCTTCATGCCCATCCGTGCCGCCTATCCATGCTGCCTATCCATGCCAATCCATGCCACCTATCAGTGCCAAATTGTGCCACCTATCAGTGGCCATCTGTGTCGCCCATCAGTGCCACCTATCAGTGCCCATTAATGCCACCTCATCAGTGCCACTTCATTGGTGCCACCTCATCTGTGCCCATCAGTGCCGCCTTATCAGTGCCAGTCAGTGCAGCCCCATCAGTGCCCATCAGTGAAGGAGTAAACTTACTTATTTACAAACTTTTGAAACTGAAACAAAAAAAAAAATTTTTTTTTTCAAAATTTTCGGTCTTTTTTTATTTGTTTAGCAGAAAATAAAAATCACAGAGGCGATCGAATACCACCAAAAGAAAGCTCTATTTGTGGGAACAAAATGATAAAAATTTTGTTTGGGTACAGTGTAGTATGACCGCGCAATTGTCATTCAAAGTGCGACAGCGCTGAAAGCTGAAAAATGGTCTGGGCAGGAAGGTGTTTAAGTGCCAGGTATTGAAGTGGTTAAAAGAAAAGAAATGCTTGAAATATATCCCTCTGTGTGTAATGAATCTATATAATAAACGAGTTTCACTTTTTGAATTGAATTACTGAAATAAATGAACTTTTTGAGTGAATTCCAATTTTTCGAGATGCACCTGCATCTCCTCCATTGCAAAAAGAGGTCCCCAGATGACCAACCAAAAAAAGAGTGAGGCCTTGATCAGGTAGGCTCCATTTGCTTTACGCCTTCCGAACTTCCATTTTCGGCTTTGGCCCGGGATGTACCTTTAAAATTAGACAGTAAGTTGTCACTTTGAAATTGTAAATTTGTCTGAAAAGCCCCCCCCTTTGCTGTAAAATCATTGCTTCTATTGGAGCTGTCGGCGCTGCGGCTCACGGGAGGGGACGACACGGGGCGGCTGCCAAGCACTTGGAACGCAGATGGGATGAATTATCATTCATTCATTTCATCCCGGCTCAAATACAACAAGTGCTGTCCGGCCTCCTGCTGGAATTGATCTCGTTTGACAAGGGCTGATCTGGGTTTCTGATTACACATCCCATATGTCTGACTACGTCCGTCAGCTATTTGTATGCAACGCGGCGGTGGGGCGACTGGGGTGTCTGGAACAATTACAAGCAATCTGCAGCAGGCGGAGCAGCAAAGACAGCGAGTTACGCCACACAATGCCAGGCCTATATACAGTATGGGGCTACAAATATACCAATCATGAGTGGGTAGAGTCCAATATTTTCAGTAAGTTCGTATCTCGAGTTATTACAATGCTTACCTTAGAGGAGTATTAAACCTCCCCCCAAAAAAGTTATTTGCCCTTCATGTACACTCTTTAACTTGTACAACTTTTACTAAAATTGCTCCCTGAACCTCCGGGTGGGAAACATGCTCTTCTACCCCTTCAACAGTTTTACACATCACACCTTCCTTGCACCAGAACAGTAGGTCCTTCCCCGGGTCCTCTCCTCCACCGATAGCTCCCACCCCTCACCTTCCCCTCCTCCAGCATACCAGGCTCTCCCAGGCTCTTCTTTCTTTCCAATAGCTCCAGACCCCACACCTTCCCTGCATCAGCGCAATACTGTAGGTCCTTGTCCAACTCTTCTACCCCTCCCACAGCTCTAGACCCCACATTTTACTTGCACCAGCACAAGAGATCATTGCTTAGCTCTTCTACCCCTGCAACAGCTCTAGACCCCACATTTTACTTGCACCAGCAAAAGAGGTCATTGTCCAGCTCCTCTACACCGGCAACAGCTCTAGACCCCACATTTTACTTGCACCAGCAAAAGAGGTCATTGCCCAGCTCCTCTACCCTGGCAACAGCTCTCAACACCGCATCTTCCTTGCACCAGCACAAGCGGTCATTGCTCAGCTCCTCTACCCCTTGCAACAGCTCTAGACCCCACATTTTACTTGCACCAGCACAAGAGGTAATTGCTTAGCTCCTCTACCCCTGCAACAGCTCTAGACCCCACATTTTACTTGCACCAGCAAAAGAGGTCATTGCTCAGCTCCTCTACCCCTGCAACAGCTCTAGACCCCACATCTTTCTTGCACCAGCACAAGAGGTCATTGCACAGCTCCTCTACCCCTGCAACAGCTCTAAACCCCACATCTGCCTTGCACCAGCACAAGAGGTCATTACTCAGCTCTTCTACCCTTGCAGCAGCTCTAGACTCCAAACCTTTCCTTGCTTTGGCACAGCAGGTTCTCCCAGGCTCCTCTTTCTCTTCAACAGCTCCAGACTCCACATCTTCCCTGCACCAGCACAATAGGCCCTTGCCTAGCTCCTCTAACCCTCCAAAAGCTCTAGACCCTACCCCTTTCCTTGCATTAGCACAGCTGATCCATCAAGGCTCCTCTTCCTCTTCGTCAGCTCCAGACCCCACACCTTCCCTGCATCATCACAATAGGTCCTTGTCCAGCTCTTCTACCACTCCCACAGCCCTAGACCTCACACCATTCTCTGCACTAGCACAGCAGGTACTCCCAGGCTCCTCTTCCAGTCCAACAGCGCCACACCCCACACCTTCCTTGCACCAGCACAAGAGGTCATTGCTCAGCTCCTCTACCCCGGCAACAGCTCTAGTCCCCACTCCACACCGCAATCAAACACACAGAGTATTCAGGCAAGACTAACGTTAGCAATGTCATTGGATGGGGTATGTGGAGGTCTAGTACAACATCTAGCTTTAAAGTATCACGGCCCATAGGAAAGGAACGTGTCGGTGGTCTTTCAGACAAGGGGATGTGCAACTGGGAACGATGGCTTAAAGCTCATCTGGCAATCTCACAGAGGGTGGGGGGTCAAATAGGACTTTGGTCAGGGTCCTGCGTCAGGTGATGACAATATATTGGAATACTGATTGCCGTTCCTTAAGCTGTCTATAGGGGGTCCGTAAGGCATGCCATCCAATCTGGCAAAGACGGCAGGTTGAAATCTAGAGGTTGAATTAGACCTCCACATACGCCATCCACTGACATTGCTAACTTTAGTCTTTCCTGAATACTCTGTGTGTTTGATTGCGGTGCCATTCACCATTTCTCGAATTTAAAGCCCACTTTTAAAAAGTGGTTTTAAACGAAAGACCACCTCACCAACCCTCGTTTTTGGATATTGAAATATATATATTTTTTCCCCAATAGTACCTTTTTTGGAAATACAAGTGTACTTCCGATTCAGCCGGGCCGTGGCCCAGGACGTCACGTCCTCTTCTTCAGTGAGCACCCCCAGTATATTCTGGGACCTGTGTGTGTCCCAGAAGACAAGCTGGCCATTCACAAAACGCAGAGGGACTCGCACATGCACAGTCGGAAACCGGCAGTAAAGCTGCAAGGCTACATTGCCGGTTACCCTTTGTTGGAATGGCGGCGCCTGCACCTGATTTCGATGGACGGATCGGCCTTGGGGGGGGGGGGCGACATTGCGGGCTCCCTGGACCGGTAAGTGTCCTTATTAAAAGTCAGCACCTGCAGTGTTTGTAGCTGCTGACTTTAAAAAAAAAAAAATTGCGGCTGGAACACCGCTTTAACCACTTCAGCCCCAGAAGATTTGGCTGCTTAATGACCAGGCCATTTTTTGCATTACGGCACTGCGATGTTTTAACTGACAATTGCGTGGTCGAGCAATGCTGTACCCAAACAGAATTGATGTCCTTTTTTCCCACAAATAGAGCTTTCTTTTGGTGTAGTATATTGATTGGTTTGCGCAAAATTTATAGCGTCTACAAAATAGAGGATAGATTTATGTCATTTTTATTATTATTTTTTTTTTTACTAGTAATGGTGGTGATCTGCGATTTTTATTGGTACTGCGACATTGCGACGGACAGATCGGACACTGTTGACACATTTTTGGGACCATTGGCATTTATACAGCGAGCAGTGCTATAAAAATGCACTGATTACTGTGTAAATGTCACTGGCAGGGAAGGGGTTAACAGTAGGGGGCGATCAAGGGGTTAAGTGTGTTACCTAGGGAGTGATTCTAACTGTGGGGGGGTGGGACTGCCTGTGTGAGGAGAGCGATTATTGTTCATACTTAGTATGAACAACAGATCGCTCTCCTCACCCCTGACAGCACAGAGATCTGTCTGTTTACATTGACAGATCTCCGTTCTGTCTCTGTCACACATCGGCATCGCAACGTGCAAGCGCGCACGCCTCCTAGTGGTAAAAAGGCGAGCCAACGTATAGCTACGACGGTTTCCCCAGGGGTGTCAACCTGCCGCAGTATAACTGTGTCGGCTGTTTGTGAAGGGGTTAGGCTGTCTATAGGGGGTCCGTAAGGCACGCCATCCAATCTGGTAAAGTCTGCAGGTTGAAATCTAGAGGTTGAACTAAACCTCCACATATGCCATCCACTGACACTGCTAACTTTAGTCTTGCCTGAATACTCTGTGTGTTTGATTGCGGTGCCATTCACCATTTCTCAAATTTAAATTCTCCTATATAAATACCCCTGATGAAAGAACTTTGAACCCGAAACGCGTTGGGTATCGGAAAGCTTTTCCTGGAGGTTGGCTACCGGAAAGTGATTTCGGCTACTGGAGAATACTTTATATACTGGTACGTACTTTTTGTATTCGATTGCGAGGTTTCATATTATGTATGTTCGTGTCTGATGTTTATGTTTGTTTTATCAATCATCGGGTGATGATTTTCTTTGCTCATATTTGTAATAAATTTACTTTTTACATATTCCATTAGTGTTGTTGCCAATTCAAAGTCCCAATTGGGGGGTATTCAATTTTCTCTATATATACAGGGATGTGGCAAACTCACAATTTATTTCTGATATGGTAAAAACATTTATCCAACTAAGGTATTGAAGGCGCACCGTGGTTTTTCTCCCTTTCCATATGTACAGTATTTGTTTAATCACTTGCCGCCCACCCACCGTCTAATGACGGCGAGCGGCTCTTGTTCTGGGTGGTCGTCATATGACGGCCTCCCAGAACGACCGCTCTTGCATGCCCACCGGGGTGTGGTTTGCGGCAATCGCAGCCGTGCTGTTTTGCTAGGACATGGCACGACCCTGATCTGTGTAAAGAGCCACGGCTCTTTAACCTTGTGATCGGCTGTGTCCAATCACAGCCGGCCCCATGTAAACACAGAGATGCCAGTAATTGGCGCTCCTCACCTCACACTGACAGAGTGTGAGGAGAGGAGAGCCGATCAGCGGCATCTCCTCACAGGGGGACATGTAGGAATGTGATCAGGGCACGTATTACAAATAAGTGCCCACCAGTGCCAGCAATGATTGCCCACCACTGCCAAAACCAGAGCCAACCAGTGCCCACAATTACCACCAATCTGTGCCCACAAGTGCCAGCAATCAGTGGCCATTAGTGATGCCAGTCAGTGCTGGCTATTAGCGCTGCCCATCAATGCTCATCACTGCTGCCTATCAATGCCACCCATCAATGCCCATCAGTGCCGCCTATCCGTGATGCCTATCTGTGCCCACCAGTGCTGCATATCTGTGCCCACCAGTGCTGCTTATCTGTGCCCAGTGCCCACCAGTGCCACCTATCAGTACCCATAAGTGCCACCTCATCAGTGCCCACCAGTGCTGCCTATCTGTGCCTGGTACCCATCAGTGCCACCCATCAGTGCCGCCTATCAGTGCCGCCTATCAGTGCCACCTATCAGTGGCCATAAGTGCAGCATATTCGTGCCTCCTCATCAGTGCCACCTATGCAGTGCCCATAAGTGCCGCTTCATCAGTGCTCATAAGTGCCGCCTCATCAGTGCCCACCAGTGCTGCCTATCTGTGCCCGGTGCCCACAGTGCCACCCATCAGTGTCGCCTCTCAGTACCCATAGGTGCGGCATATCCGTGCCTCCTCATCAGTGCCACCTAATCAGTGCCCATAAGTGCCGCCTCATCAGTGCCCATAAGTGCTGCCTCATCAGTGCCCACCAGTGCTGCCTATCTGTGCCCGGTACCCACCAGTGCCACCCATCAGTGTCGCCTATCAGTGCCACCTATCAGTGCCCATAAGTTCCGCCTCATCAGCGCCCATCAGTGAAGGAGAAAAAATACATATTTACAAAATTTACTGACAGAAACGAAGAAAAACATTTTTTCTCAAAATTTTGGAAAAAATAAAATACCTAGAAGTGATTAAATACTACCAAAAGAAAGCTCTATTTGTGTGAAGAAAATTATACAAATTTCACATGGTTACAGTGTAGCATGACTGTGCAATTGTCATTCAAAGTGTGACAGCACTGAAAGCTGAAAAATGGCCTGGGCAGGAAAGGGGGTAAAAGTGCCCGGTATTGAGGCGTTTAAAATCCGTTGAAGGGAGTGGAGGAAGGATTCCTTCCCATGTATTTCAGCTGCGCACTCGCAGTCTCTATCTACAAAGCGCTTAGGTGGCCACATCAAAGTTGTGAGCAGACTACGGCCCCCACTTTAATAAAGCGTATTAACAATCGATTTTTGTGATCGTCCCCCACCCCATTTAAGATGCCAGGTTCTCTCTTTAGAAACGGTGATCAGATTGTACCCACCCCCCGAGGATTAGCGCTTCTTATTTCCATTTTGCCCGTGTCAGCAAAGCCGTGCCGATAATTCCTGCTGGTCGTATTTATATTTATGACAGAATCCCGCATTACATATTTATTACGGTACACATCATGCATATTTATGGCGATGCGCGGCATGAATATTGATGGCGGGCGGTTGAGGTGTGGGGTCGCTGTTTAGCAGAAAGGCACAGCAGGGTGGGATGTTACAACCTCTCCACCTAGTACAGACAGAATAGTAAATCAAGGAGAATTTCTAGCCGCCCCCCCCCCCCCCCACGGACGCCGCGTCACGCCGAACCTGCGGTTCTCCGGAAAAATAACCCCAGCGGGGCCAAAACCGTGTCGAGCTTTCTTGTCGTCTCTCTACTCTTTTGTCTGATCATCCCGGTTTTACAGACGTTCTGCATTCTGTCACCGAAATAAACGCTGAATCTGGATTTTTCACCTTGGCATCCAGGAAGATTCAACTTTTTAGTTGACATCAGCTAAAGACTAGGGATGAGCCCGGTGTTGCGTTCCACGCGAATATCGGGTGTTCGCCGAACAGCGAACAATATGCGGTGTTCGCCGGCAAATTCGAAAGCCGCTAGAAAATTACTTAGAACCCCCAAACATTATACATTTTTTCTTCTAATGCTGCGTACACACGGTCGGAATTTCCGATGGAAACAGTCCGATGGGAGCTTTTCATCGGATTTTCCGACCGTGTTTGCCCATCGGTCTTTTTCTGTCGGAATTTACAACAGACTTTGGATTGAGAACCTGTTCTTAATTTTTCTGATGGAAAACCTTTCTATCGGATTTTCCGATCGTGTGTATGCAATTCCGACACGCAAAATTCAGACGCATGCTCGGAAACAATTTGATGCATGCTCGGAAACAATTTGACGCATGCTCGGAAGTATTAAACTTCCCTTTTATAGTGCAGTCGAAAGTGTTATATGCCGTGGTGTTATTGACCGTCGGAATTTGGTGTGACCGCAAGACAGTTTAAGTGAAATTCCGTCGGAATTCCGACTGGAAAACCATCAGAGCTTTTTACGACGAGAATTCCGACCGTGTGTATGCGGCATAACACCCTAGAGAATAAAATGGCGGTTGTTGCAATACTTTCTGTCACAGCGTATTTGCGCGGCAGGTCTTACAAGCGCACTTTTTCTGGGAAAAATACACTTT